>CM062805.1:264770427-265101442 GCA_031772625.1 Pinus tabuliformis
AGGATTGTATTTCCTTTTCAAGGAAAAACTACAATCGTCGACCAACAAACATTTCTCCCCAACAGTTCTCAAGTTACGGGAAGCAACACAATGATCCATGAAAGTAATCAATCGCTCCAAAATATTGGAGTAGGTCTCCTAAAAGACCCTGCCTTAATGGGTACTTTTGCCCTACCGCCGGCAGGTAATCTGGCGGAAGTAGCCACAGTGGAAACCTACGATATGAAATCTTCTATATCCAACGGATTCAGAAGATTCCTAAATATTTTGTCAGCATGGATCGTCACCCTAATGGAAATACTGTAAATACAGTGGGCTCCGAGGACGGTTCTTATCTCGTGTCAACCTCGTTAAAAAATGAAACAAGGAGTCATGAGGATAGTTCTTTTACTATGTCAACCTCATTAAAAAATGAAACAAATCCCCTTTTCAAAATTCAAAGGTAAACCTTCATTCCAACCACCAAGTTGAATGCAATGAAGCTTGGGGGGCACCCTCCTTTGACATGCGTTATTATGATGCTGGGGGCATGCAAGAATCGAGCAGTTTTAGCAATGTTCATGCTCGTTAAAAAATAAACGCAAGAATCGAGCAGTTTTAGCAATGTTCATGCTCGTTAAAAAATAAACGCAAGAATCGAGCAGTTTTGTACAGAGTTCATGCTCGTTAAAAAATAAACACAAGTTGTGAGCAATCTTTCCTTACAGTTCAAGCTCATCCAGAAAAAATGAACCGGTAAACAACCTCGAGAAATGTAACCTTTGAAAGCCATATTAAAAGCCCTTGGTCGTGTTTATATGCCACCACCTCCATCCGTTCGTTTGGCCAATCGTTCACCTCCATATGTTTGTTTACCCATTTTGAGGAACAGCTGCGAAGAGTGATTTCACTTAGCCATCCTTGTGACACTGCCGTGATTGGAGAATTCCAACCTGTACCTGGAATCTGCTGCTATCCCTGTTCATCACTCGTTCCTCAAAAGACGAGTCTTCTTTGAGCTCTTTTCACTGACTCGTAAAATATGAAAAGTTTGCCGAGTTTTGGCCTTCCAGCTCGTTAAAGGACAAGAAGAGCTATCCCTCCTCTAGATTTTAATCTTTTTGGACCTGAGGGATTATTACACAAAAAGATCGAGCGCTTGTTTTGTTCGGCTCGTTAAAGAAATCGAAAACTCATCCCTTCTGTATTGTTTTATACTTTTTCGGACTTAAGGGATTAGAAGACGAAAAAGGAATTTTGGAGTTAACTTTTCGTACCTTTTCAGACTCTCTAAAAATGAAAAGGACCGAGTTTTCTTTGTCGTTAGACTCGTTAAAATGATTAAATAGCGACAAACTTGTCTTTAGACGAGAACGAGTTTCCCTATCGCTAGGCTCGTTAAAACATAGCGATGGGCTTGCCCGAAGGGTAGGTTATAGAACAAGCATATGTTATCCTCCTCAAGCTTGACAAAAATAAAGAGGTACTGGTCAGCAATGACTGGGGAAAAATTGGGAGAACCTCACAGCATTAATGGTAGCAAGTCGCTCTTGAACATGACACTTTGTCCTCCGTATCACATCGGGTTGGGTTGTTTCATTCACCGGTCTCATAACCATGGTCTTCGCCACACCATCCACAATTGGGGTAATGCTACCAATCCATCACATCAGTGTCGTTATATGTTCAAGAGATGTGGTTCTGTAAAGAGTCAACCGTGTTCCACCCACTGCCATACATTATCCTTCATCCACTTCATGACCGCCACCCTGAATCATACATCACAGTTTGTTTTCACCTCATCACAATCACTAGCTCCGTTCCGTGTCACTGATGTGGGATTCATTAAGGCCCTCCTTTGACGGATCGCTCCTTGTCGACATCGACTCATTATCCAAGGAGTTGATCTAGGAACACCCCCCTCAGTACTTTGAAGCTTGCATGCCTCAATGGCAAGTTTCTCACTTCCGGCGACAGGTATACATCAATGACTTTCGACCAGAAGATTTTGCATGGTGGTCGACGCCAAGTCCTTTATTCCCACCATGTGGATTGTACTGCCGTACCTTGAGGGTCATCATCCTTATCGGTGACTCCTCTCGCGCTTGTTAACGGTTTACATCATTGACCGGTAATCAAGCGATGTCTTTCCATGTTCGACTTCAAGAAATTCTCACATGGATCGACTTGTACATCGAGTGAAGATCGGAAGAGATTGAAGACCCCGGATCTAGTTTCATCCATCCGGGCTGCGATATATATTCAGGACATAAAGACATTTGATATGTACACCTTTACAGCAGATGATCATCCTTCTCAAAGGATGATAATTTCAGCAGAGAATTATCAGTCTACAATCAAAGATCGTCTGTTCTATGTACCAAAATGTATTTATAAAGCTGAGCATGGGAATGCCCGCCTCAGCTAGATCATGAAAAATGTATGAAAAATAATGTATTGTATTGTATCTTATTACAGGACACTTCTCAGCAGATTGAATGAACTTCGGATCCTCTCAATAAAGCATTTCACCCGATAAACGACCTCATACTTTAGGGGGCATCTGTTATAGACAATTTTGTGCCTTAGCAACAAGCATGAATTGTCAATAATCCAAGGGATCCAAAGTTCCCTAAACATGATGTTCCTACCCCTAGAGGAACAAGGTCAGCAAACCAACAGCTCTCAGATCAGTTCTCCACCTGAAAACACTCAAAAACAAGCAATCCTGAAATCAAAGCAGGTGCTCCACTAGGTTTCTGCGCTGAAACTCAGTTGCTCCATGGTGTACCTGCGTTGCAAAGCAAGTGGGACAAAGGCCACCTGCGCTGAGCGAGAAGGGACAAGTGGCACAATGAGTCATTGCTTTGGAATCTTCCAAAAATGACACTTGGATCAGGAATTTCGCCTTGTGATGAGTCAGAGGCTCTGTTTCTCCAAGTGGAAGAAAAGTTCTCCAAGTGGACTCAAGAACTGAAGATCAACTAAAGATTAACTGAAGAGAGAGAGGACACAAGGCAGCTACACATCAGTTGCAAGCTGACTCATCCTTTCTCAATTCATCTATATATTGAGCTCTCTCCTATGAGCTCAGGAGGCTGGAATTTTGTGCAAAGTAATGATATGTTGTTGGTTTCATTCTTGAGTTATTGGGTGATTGTTTGAGAGAGGTGAAGAAGAGCAATTCTTTCTGCTGGGAGGTGTTGCTGGGTTGGAGCCTGCAATGGTTGTAATCCTCTCAGAACCTTTATTTCTTCATTAATAAAAGCTATTGAGGTTCTTCTATGTGCTCTTGTTTCAGTTATATATTGTGATGATTGCATGTTTGGTTTACACTAATCCATGAACCAGTTATGATTGCATGCCTCTTGTAGTCTCCTTCTTTGTCATTGTGCAGGATCTCATTGCAGCTGGGCGAGCAGAAGGACAAAGAGCTAGGAGCAAGCGGCCAAAGAGGAGAGTTTGGATTCGACATTAAGCGCAAGGCAACGGTTAGTGCTTTCTCCATCCTCTTTTGCTTTCATAAAGAAGTAAACCTTCAGTAGTTTGTTTTACAGTTGTTGCTAAGGAACTGTCACCCTTAGAGTGGGTTAGGGTCATCCGAGTCGGATACTTTTCCCTACAACAGATGTGCACTCCAAGATCTTTCTCCTCCAGATCGGAAAACAAATCTCAATCTCCTGTCATGTGAAAAGATGCACCACTATCCAAGAACCATACCGATCCCATCACACTTGATACCAAGCATGCGATCAATGAAAAATCAAGCTCAAACTGCGAGGCTAAGTCCTCTCCCGCTGCAGATCTAGCAGCTTGCTTATTTTTCTTCTTCTGCGGACAATTTGTGGCATAATGTCTGTGCTGGTGACAGTGAAAGCACTTCACTTTGGACATGTCATGCTTCTTGACTTTTGCACCGGAATGAGAAGCTTTCTTGTTCTTCCCCTTCTTTTCCTTGGCAGCCAAAGCGCAATTTTCTTCATCAGTTGCCTTTGATGAAGATCCGTCCCTGGTATTCCACCTGATCTCCTCCTGCACAAGATCTGACCAAAGTCTCTCCCATCCTGGCAATTTCTCCCAACCATTGACAGAGTCCTGAGAGGAATGCCAACTCTTCGGAAGACCAAGGAGAGCCAAGCTCACCAAGTCCTCATCATCGACAGCCACCCCCACACTTCCCAGCTCATCCTTGCACTGAGTGAACTTCGTGAGATACTTGGGCATACTGTCTCCCTTCTCACATTTAATGTTTCTGAGTTTATCCTTGAGCACCAACTTCCTCTGATCGCTATTGCTTTGGAATAGATCTGTCAACACTTTCCACATCAAGTATGGAGAAGCCTTTCCATGCAGGCTAGACACAATGTGATCCTTCACGCCCTCCAACAGAATCCTTCGACACTTTGTTGTCTTCTTTTGCCAAGCATCAACTTGCGTAGTATTAGTAGGCTTTGGGACCTCAGTCTCTATGAACTCCTTCAGCCCATTGTCATCTAACACTGCCTCCATCCTGTCCTTCCATGCAATATAGTTCGAGCTGCCCTCAAGAGCATACTCCAATCACAATCCATTGAAAGACATTGCCACATTGATACCAAGAAAACACTGCTGCAAATTCGAATTCCACCAGCTCAAAACTCAACCGCTTCTGATCTAGAATTCGTGAGAACAAAGTATTTCTTGTACAGAGATTGACTGTATGGGCTTTTACCAGATATCTCACCTTCCAAAGGAAGGATGAATCCAGAGGCTACCTGGCCTGATTACAAACTCTGCCTGAAGAAATAAAATGTAAACACCTTCTGAATAATAGATCTGATGATCAACAGCTCTGATACCATGTAGAAATTTTTAATAATAAACACTTATTCATAGAGATTATCCCGATTATACACTATTGCATAATACATGCACAATACATAACCTCCTCTACGTTGATCATCAATTTAGCAGCATTAAAAGCAATCAAACATCAATCGCATGCGCACATTAACACAGTATGTAACCCGGGGAAAGCATGAAACCCCACACTATCTGTATATTATAATGATAGAGAACATGTAACAATACATAGTACAATACTCCTCACAAGTACTCAGTACTATCTCCACCTGTTACACACAAACTAGCTCAGATCTAAAGCCTCAAATCTCCACCACTGTTTCCCTGCCTCCACTGTGCAATCCTGCAAGAGAATTAATCACTCTGTGAAATCGAATTCCTTTGGTTATACTACGTAAGCCTCGTGGGCAATCTCCATCCATGCATGTGCAAATCTCATGCACAACTATAGTCACAACTGATAGCAATCTCAACCTCTAACACCTCTCTCCACTGAACTGTACATGCACTGAGTTAACTGATGTATTCTTTAGTTGCTTTATGAGTTAATAATTAGTGAATTAATTAATAATTAATTCACACAACTCATCACTAGTTTATTCTTTAGTTAGACTAAAATACAACTAGTTCAACCAAGTCAAACTGAACACAACTCCATCAACTCCAAAATCAACTCCACCAAACTCAACCACATGAGTTCTAACTGAAGTCCTGCATGCAATAGCTCAACTGACTCATAAGAAAAGCGTATTTCCTTCTTACAGCTACATGTGCCACATCTATAGCTCAAACTGAAGTGCTCCAAGAGGATAAGATAATGTTTATAGTCCAAATATTATTATGAGCTAATAATATTCGGCTGTTCTATTTTAGCCTGGCAGTCTAAAAATAGAAACCGCCCATATGTCTAAAAATAGAAGTCCATATATTTTTACCAACATGACCAATCATCCACAAATAGCATCCTGCAACTCATAGACCATGATCCATATGTCTAAAAATAGACATAGTCTAAAAAATAGACTTTGCGCCAAAAATAGCCTGCGGGCCCACTTAGTGAAGGCGACTTCTTTCCACTAAGCTCCATCATCTTGTTGCATTCTCAACAGGACCTGGTAATAAGATGTTTAGGGCCAATACCCTTTAATTGGTGTGAATGTGTACTAGATAACATCAAAGAGTAGTTAACTTGGTGAAAAATAAGACAACTGAAACAATTTGGGTATGGTAGCATACTAGTTTCCTTCTTCTTGGAGCGGATTTTTTTCCTTGAGGCCTAGGGTTGACTATTAGTATGAGATAGGGCCCTTACACCCTTGTATGGATCGCTAGGGTGGAAAATTTAAGTAGTGTTTCAAATCCATATTCTTCAAATGGCTAAAAAATTCCATCGCCATGCTAGAAAACTATGCATATGAGGGAGTGAACTTCAGGAATGGCCCATACTTAGTCTTACCCCTTGGCATAAATTGGTGTGCACTTGGTAAGAACTTTTTTAGATTTTTTTGAAATATTTAAATGTTTTTGATGGATTGTTTTATATATATTTTTGTTTTTTTAATGAGTACATGATCCAAGAGGATCCTGGAGGATTGATCCAAGTGGATCTTCAAAAAAGTACCAGTGGCATAGTAAAAGGCTCAAATTGTCATTATTTGGATAAACTTAACATTAGATCAAATTTCTTGTCATCATAATTCCAACGGTGCAAAAAAAACTCAAATTTGAGTTCATATGAAGAAGTTATAGCAAGTCAAAGTTCAAGTTTGACTTGTCCAGGTGTTTTAGCGAATGGGGAAGCGCCAAGTGGAAAGCTTCCATTGCACCTGCATATCACATACCATAGAAAATAGAGGTCATGGGTTAAGGAATCATCCCCAGCATTGCCAATTTGCAATTGCGATATCGCATATTGCGGACCAGAGGTGGACAGGTGTTTACGAATCAGCCCCTACCAGAACCTAGTTGTGATGCGATGTATCACATATCTTAATCACAAAGAGGATAGTATTTATGAAGTGGCCCCAACAGTAATCCTGGTTGTGATTGTGATAGGGTTCCGGACCCGATGTATTATCCATTGGGATTTATAATCCCAGCGGGTCTGTGTTATCACAAAATTCAAGTTGGGTTGATACACCAATGGTTTAAGCATTGATTGCAACTGCGATGGGGTCCCCGAATGCGATTTATTATATATTATGTTGTATAAGCCTGGCGGTCCACTGTATCACATGAAACATGATATAAGGGTTGGTCTGTACACCGATGGAATGTCGGTTGTGAAGAACCATCGATAGCATCAACCATCATGTTTAACGCATAGTCAAAGAGGTTCAGTTCCATATTTAAAAGGGGTTTCGCCATACTTGTAAGGGTTTGTTTCATGTATCATTTAGGCTCGAGATCCTTGGTTTTAAGAAAATATTGTCTACCTAACTTCTCCTATGGTTAGAACTTCCCAGGAGTTGAAGAATTTTTGCTGTGCTTGTATAAAAGACCCTTTTGTGTTATAAGAAGGCAAGGAGGACTGACCGATTAATTCAAAATCCATTTTACAGTAGACCCTGGCCCTCACAGTAGGCTAGGACCTTGACTTGAGCAGCAGGGAGGTTCCAAGAAGTTGGAGAAGGTCCAATTATCCAAATTGGGACCCTGGATAGGTGTTTTTGCATGATTTTTCACCAGGAGTTCAGTGGTACTGTCTGTTTCGAAAGCTGGGCTATCCATTCTTTGTCCATCTTCCAGCTTGGAGGTATAAGGATTTTAATTGAATGTTTCTTTTAATTTTATCTCTTTTATGCCACTTAATGATTGAAGGCCTCCCCACCATTGAGCAAGGCCCAAAGACGTAGTCCAAATTGGACGAACTCTATAATAAAATCATTGTGCCATTGTTTTAATGTTCTTCTGGTTATTTCTAAATTGTTTGTGTGTTTTTAAGTTCTATGGTTAAGAAGCTCTATTTTATGTGATTCCGATGCATCTATAAGTAAAAGATCTTGGATCAATTTTGGTATAAGTGCAGGTCTTTGTCGATGCGAATTGCATGAGTATATGCTAACTCGGTGTTAGGTCCCTATAATACTAGTGATTCCCCCATTACTATTTTCAGCCCTTATTGCTATTGTTGTGCCCCTATTGTCTCTATATTGTTATTATTGTGCCCCATAGAAGCCCATTATTATTATTGTTGTGCCCTTATATTATGATTGTTATGTCAACTTTGATTATATTGTGACCCCTTAGACTCCTATATATAGAAATAAGGTTTTTACATTCGTATCATCCAAGAATTGTTCACTTGTGTAATTTAAAGGAGGTTTCCCCCTCAAAGACGTTGATTTTGAATTCGTTGATCTATATTTTCTATATTTTTGTGAGCTGGTGATGAGCGCTAGCATTGTAGCAAGGATGCTACAACTCCTGGGACACCAGCTTTACTTTATCAACCCGGGGTTCGTACAAAATTGGAGGTGATAATGTTGTATACACAAGTAAAAGTGATGGTTCTACCTGTTGTAACTGTTCAGCTAACGAGAGACCACTGGGGTTTCAAGCCAGACTTCTATGGATTCAGAAGAAGCTTGAATTTTTTATGGAAGAAAGGTAAATCTATTCTAAGAGAGAGTTACTCTACTGCAATAATGGAGAAGGTCGACATGTAATGCTAAATCACACCATTTCCTAATTAACTGCTAAGAAACTATGCTTGGTAGAAATGATAAATCAACATGAACCAAATGCTACTATCTAAGTTATAGAAGTAAGAAGCATCAAACATCACTAATGTGCAAGTAAAGAGACTGAACTAAATCTATTTTTGCTTTTTTGTCTTTTTATGCAAAATCAAGTATGCAAACTAATTTCTTCTGTTGATGTGGCAAGTGAATTAAGGATGTCTGAGGATGTTTGGAAGGGTTATGAGATGATTGGATGGTGTGGAGGACCCTTGGGAGGATTTTGGTGACTTCCTAGAGGTTTTCCATCAATTCGGCCTCAAAACAGGCCATTTCAGGAAAACCTACAGGATGTACTAGAAACCTACAGGATCCCCTGTAAACCTACAAGATACAACCGAGAGCAAAATGTGAGGTGTTGGAGGTGATGGAAGGCCTAGGAAAGGTGTGTGATGGGTGGAATGGAGTGGGAGAAGGTCTAGGATCACTCAGAAGTCAACATCCAAGATAGTATATGGCTATATTTGCTTAATGTGCTTGGAAGAATTTCTATGAAAAATGATGAAAAATTAGTGAAGGTGATGGTGAAAACAAAGGATGGCTAAGGTGGATGGAGTGGAAGGTGGCTACTGGCTATGAATTCTTAGTCTCCTCCTAAAGCACCTACTCTGCATAAAACATGTATATCTTCCAAAAAGCTATGCAAACAAGAAACATTTTCATAAACTAGAAGAGCAGAATTAATGAATTAACTACCTACACTATGCATGAGGAAAGTTGTTGAAAGGAATGAAAACATGGATGAGGTCTACTTAAAAAATGGAAATGAAAATGATGACAATGGAAATCTACCTTGGAAAACTAACCAAATACTAATTTAAAGACATCAAAATCCAAAGCTCATAAGAGAACTAAAAATTTGTGTTTTTGGGGCTGCTTAAGGGTCCCTTCCTCAAGTCATGATCCCAGAGGGAGGAAGTGAAGCCGAGACACCTGCTGAAAACCTTGTGGTGTTCCTTTTATCCCTGCTAACCTGCTACTGAATTCAGGTGCAAATGGAAGAAAACTAATAAACAACCAATATAATATACATTACTTATAATGGAAATGCATCTAAAAACCAAATTAACAATGACACTATGAAACTACACTAAACATACATATACAAGAAATAGGAGCCTTGGCTACTAGGGTTGGGCTCTAACCCAAGAGCTTGAGCCCTCTAAGTTAACTCAGCGCTGGCTCAAAACAAAACTCATTCTTATTAACAAAACAAAAAATTACATCAATAGCACTTTCACAAGTATTGCAGCTTGAAAATAGCTTAGAGTTTTACAAAAAAAAATCTAAATCCTATTGAGGTCCTAGGCCTTTTTACTTATACAATTGAAGTCCCAAATTACTTCCTTAAAATTAGGGAGGTTCGGCTCCCAAAATTGAGATAAAGCTTTGTCTCTCACTTGCTCGACTGCCTTGTAATCCTCATGTTTTGGCTGTTTGCACTTCGAGATGATGTGATGAGTGGAGGAATATTCAAATGGAGGAGTAGAAAATGAGGAGGATTCTCCTCCTACAATCCCTATCCCTTGTCCCATTCAAGTTTTGACCTAAGCCTTTTCCAAAATTCCTTGATTTTCTCCTTTAATATTGCATTCAATGCATATTAGTCCACTAAGCATAATATCCAGCTCTAACTCAGCTCATAAACAAAATATAATAAAAAACATGTAATAAGTTATGAGAAAAGTTGGTTTGACTAAGCTAGGAGGTGAATTAAGGTCCATATAATTACCCAGTGATGAGGCTCATCATCAACCAACTATTGAAAGTGTTGCTCATCCTCTGAGAAACTTAATCAATATCCATATACTTCATGGCTCTAATGGCCTCTCTGACATCCCATGCCTCTGCTGTGGTATCCTCTTCTTGTTCATAGAAGCCTGCTTTCTTTTCTACCTCCTCCCACTGCTTCTTTTCTTCTTCTTCCTTTCTCCCTTCTAGCATCCCTAAGAGTAGTGATGGACTGAGTTTTAGGCCAATCCAATTGACTTTCAGCCTTTGCATATATTTCTTATACATGGGTGTCTTGTTTAGTGCCTCTCTAAACATTTAAGGAGAGTGATAAGCTCTTACCTTTAAGCTGTATGGCAGTGTGTTCCATCTCCTTAGGCAGGCATGTATGCTATCATCTCCTAACAGCCTGAACATGTCCTAAAAATGTGAAATTGCCTGGTCTTGGGCAAAAAGATATCTAGGTGCAAGATGAGGATCATTTGTGATCAAATTATGGGTACTGATGAGGGCTATGGGATTTGATTGTTCAACTTTGATCACAAGATGTTTAGTTTGCTCTCTTGCCAATATCCTTTGCATCTATGTAGCCCTTGACTCCTCATGGTTCATCCATGATGCTAAAGCCATCAATTGTAAGTCTCCTAGCTTGGCTTTACGGTCCCATACATTCATGTCTATTAGGGCCATGTTGTGCAAATAAAACTTAGCCATATTGGCCCTATCTTCTAGTGTGTTATAATCACAAAGATCAATGAATTGCTTGTAGTCCTGAAATGGCATGGTGCCCCTCTATGCTAGGGTCTTGATCTGGAACTGTAGCCACTGTTCTTTGAGGTATAGGGCATAGGATTTGGTTGGAATCCTACACTAGATTGCTTCCAAAGAGAGACTGGCCATACATGCCAATTGATTCTCTCTTTCCTGCAACTATCCTCTCAACCATGCATTTTCTATCTCTAGTTGATTTCTCATTATGTCCTCTTTGTCTCTCAATCCACTTAGCTCTCTGCCCATCTCCTTGAGTTTCTCCTCCATGTGCCCAATGTCTTCCACCCCCTTTGATATGGTGATCTGCATCCATCAATGAGTTCTGGCCCTCTCCTTCTCAAGTTTGAAGAACAGTGGGATAGCAAATTTTTGAGGTGTGACCCTGCCTCCTTCAATAAATCTGTAGTAGGAGTCCAGGTTAGGTTGGAGGCTAGGTTCTTTTGTATCTGGGTCCTCTTATTTAGTTTCTTGCTACTTCCCTACCTCCCTTTCCAACTTTTTTTCTTCCTGTAGATTCTATTTTGTATCCTGTAGGACTCCCTTTCCCTTGGAGGAGGTTGATCTAGTCATAGGCCTTCTTACATAGGTGATAGGAGACTTAGGGGAAGGCATTTTCTCCTTGTTCAGGGGAGTCTTCAATCAAAATAGGAATTTTGGTTGGCGTTTGGGGTTTCCCCTGTCTTATTCTTGTGCTTTTCCTTATCCTGAAATATAAGGGTGTCTGCCTCTATCTTTTTGCTTTTTGCTTGATGGGGGTGCTAAGACCAGTGAGGGAAGTTGTTGCCTCCCTCTCAATGGGTTCCAGAGACACCCTAGGTGATTCCTCCTTGTTTTTCTTCCCCTCTTTTCCATTGCCTTCTTCACCCATTTCCTTCATGTCTTCTTCCTCTTTTAGATATTCAACATCTTTATCAGTTTCCTTCTTAACATCCTCTTCTGTTTCTTCATCATCCTCATTCTCTTTCTCCTATTCTTCTTCATCTTCCTCATTTATGTTTCATCTCCTTCTATTTCTTCCTCTTCCTGCTTTACTTCTTCTTCCTCTAGTTCAGTATCTTCCTCTTCCTTTTCACTGATAATAGGACCAACATCATATGTGAGAGCCTTGATGTCTTCCTTTGCCGGCATGTCTCTGAAAACTAACCATGTTATAGGAATTTTGAGGTTTTGGAGGGAATATTCTATAAGGATCCTAATTAGCCCATGGTGAGCTAACTATTGGGAATTTACCTCCTGCACTTTGATGCTTGAGTCTATTAGTGATTGCAGCAGGAAGTATGGTATGCTGAGCCTTTGGTGAGGGGGTATTTCTGCTCCAAATCTCAATTCTTTAAGAAGCCTAAAATGATAGCCATGGACCACACTATACCTACCCTCACATGAAATGTATTTGATCAGTTGGTAGCTTACCTAATTCCGTGGATATGGTAGACTTTCCCTCCTTACTCCATTTTTGTCCTCAGTGGGTTCCTCACCTTCTAAAAAGAATTTCCTTTTGGAAACTTGGATATCTCCTTTGTCTTCTTTCCTCCATGGAATTCCTAGGGGAAGTGTGGTGACTCTGGTGATGAGATTAGGGGTGATTTCTATGGAGAGGCCTCTTATCACAACAATGGCATGGAATTTGGTGAGTGGAATGAGGGAGAGAGAAAATTCTCGGGCCACCTCATCATCATACCCTCTGAATTTTTCGAAAATCCCCATCCAATTATGTCTTGTGAAGATTTCAAGTACTTCAGGGTGTTTTTGGATTCTCACAGTGTTAATGGGCTCCCTCCTATTAAACCCTCCTGTCATCTTGTTGGTGAAGTTTGAGGAGATGAGAGGGTTGAGACAATTTTCAAATGCAGAACCAAAAATGAAATGACTGTGTGTGTAATTCCCTTACACAACTGCTAAATTCACTCAAACTTAGAGGATTTCTAGTTCAATTACTTGTAAAGAGGGATGTAATTACAGAGCCTACCTCTTCATATTATTTGTAGTGGCCAACTCCCATGTTTTCCCCTCTGAAACTCCTCTCAGCCAATCCTGTAGACAGTCTCTGTGTATCTTGTAGGAATTCCTTTGCATGATCTTGTAGGAATTCTTGTGCAATCCTATAGGAATTCCTATGCAATCCTGTAGGAATTCCTATGTAGTAAGACGATGGAGTTTTGGTTCTTGTGGGTTTCCTGGGTATGAGAGCGACCTGTGAGAGTGAGCTTCGAGGAGTGAATGCATGAATTCATGGGGACGATGATTATTTTTTCATATGGTTATTCAGGGTGAGGTGGTGTGCTAATAGCGAAGGTACATTGCCATTTTTGGACCGTTGGTCCCCAATACCACTTCATCATTCCCCACTCCTTGTAATCAGCTCCCACGTTATGCATCTGTAGTTTTAACTGCTTTTATCCTTCTCCCTCTCTGTCTTTGAGTTTACTGCTGCCATGTGTGAGAGGACACCGTGTTGTGTATGTGTTGACTGAATGAAGGTTTCCAAGTTTCGCTTATAAACCAACTTACTTGCAACCCTTACATTTTTTTGACTACATGATTCATATGAGAGAGCGAGTAGGATACTTACCTGTGGTGCCAATGCTTTGTTGCAGTTTTCGAAGACCAGAGGTGCTGTTGTGTGTGTTGGTTGCATGCTATTCTTTTTCCTCCTCTTATTGTTTTCTAATGACTCCTTGTTTGTGCAGGTACTTGTTGTTGAAGATGGTGGTGGTGCTGCTACTTTGGAGCTCATAGATCATCATGCTAGAGGCTTGCTACTGTCATGATTGGTATTCTATGGGATAGGATGCTACAGGATTTCCTATAGGGTGTCCTGTAGCTGCTTCTCCCTTAGAGCTCTTAATCATACTTTTTTGCTGGGGTTGTGAGAATGGTGACATGGATGGAGAGAAAGAATAGGAGTGTGGAGAACAAGTAATACTCAGGTGATGCTCTCTATTCCTCCCTGTTTCCCTTCTTTACGAAAACTAAAAAAAAAAAATTACTCTTGAAACTGATTTTGTTTTTTATGGTGAGTGCAGGGGTGATGATGGTAGACAAGGTATGGTGATTAAATTATGAAGGGGGTGCATTTTATTGGCATATAAAGTAATTCGTTTTCCTTAGGACTACCTCCTGTAGGATTTCTGGGTCACTGTGACTCCTACAGGATCACCCTGTAGGTTTTCAGGGGATCCTATAGGTTTACAGGGTATCCTATAGAAAACACAGTCCCTTTGTAAAATGAAGCAATAGAATGGAAGCAATGAAAGAAATGGT
Organism: Pinus tabuliformis; assembly: GCA_031772625.1. Taxonomy (NCBI): domain Eukaryota; kingdom Viridiplantae; phylum Streptophyta; class Pinopsida; order Pinales; family Pinaceae; genus Pinus; species Pinus tabuliformis. The sequence goes on from CM062805.1 coordinate 264,784,752, forward strand.
GGAGGAATGAATGGTAATGAGTGGAAAAGTAAATATGTGAGTGACAAGGGTCTCTTTTTGATCCTCCTTTGCTCCTTGATTGTCCTTCTTGCTGACCTGCAAATGGAAATTTCATGATTTAATCTTTTCTCTTTGAAAACAACTAGGCTTCCTCTGAGAAGTTTTCACCCTAGCTGTTTGCCTTGGCCACCTCAAGAGGTTTTGAACCCAATGATGGGACTCAAGCATCTCATGGAGGTTTTCACCTAAGTCCTTATTTTTCTTTTTTTTTTCCCTTTTTCTCAATGATTTGATGAGGGAGGAGCTGAACCTTGCTCCACTATCATTACTGTTTTATTGATATCATCAATGAAATCTTGTTTTGATAAAGGTCTCTTGTAAATTTTTAATCGGTGTCCATTAACAAGTAAAGGTATGGCCTCTTCAACTATGGTTCTGATATGCACTGAACCATTATCATGGCATATTTCCACAACATAAGGTCCCAGCCATCTTGTCCTTAACTTGACCTTTAAGTATTTATACCTAGAATCATATAGCAACACCCAATCACCTTCCTGATATTGCTTCATTTAATGTTTTTATCATGCCAGATCTTCCTCTGAAGTTGAACTACCTATGTATGTAGGAGGGCCTGCATTCTGAATTCATTCAAGCCATTCAACTGGAAAAATCTCTCTTTTTGTGCACTGCTGAGATCTAGATCTAGTTTGGCTACCATCCTTGATGTGTTATACACAAGTTCAATGGACAGCAAGGCCCTTTTTCCATAGACCAGCTCATAGGGTGTGAATCTAGTGGTGGTCTTCCATGTGGTATTATAGGCCCAGGTGACCTCAACTAGTCTATCTGCCCAATCCTTCCAACTGTTGTTTACCACTTTGGTCAAGATGCCCTCCAGCACTCTATTGGTCACCTCCACTTGCCCATTAGCTTGTGGATGAGAAGGAGAGGAGGTTATATGATTGATCTTGTGCTGGCTGAGCAAGTCTTCAATCATGTAGGAGGTAAACTGACTACCTTGGTTTGTGACTAGCTCTCTAGGATACCCAAATTTGTAGAATACATTCTCCCTTAGGAAATCAGCCAACTTCTCCTCTGTTGCCGCCTTAATTGCCTTGTTTTCAGCCCACTTAGTCAAATAATTAGTGCACACAATGATGTACTATTTTTTCTTGGAAGGAGGGTCAATAGGACCAATGAAGTCCATGCCCCACTTGTTAAATGGCTCACTTGCTCGGCTGCCTTCTAATCCTCATGTTTTGGTTGTTTGCACTCTGAGCTGATGTGATGAGTGGAGGAATATTCGAATGGAGGAGTAGTAAATGAGGAGGATTTTCCTCCTACAATCCCTCTCCCTTGTCCCATTCGAGTTTTGACCTTAGTCTTTGCCAAAATTCCTTGATTTTCTCCTTTAATCTTGAATTCAATGCATATTAGTTCACTAAACATAATATCCAACTCTAACTCACCTCATAAACAGAATATAATAAAAAACATGTAATATGTTATGAGAAAAGTTGGTTTGCGGAGGCCCCCCTTCGTTGTGCCAATTGTGGAACGGGGAGGTGGCAGCCCCCCCTGTCTAGGTGGTTTCAGGAGGGCCGGTAGGCCCCCTCTATAGGATCCAAGGCACCGCCCTAGGAATTTTTTTTTTGGACCCTATATTAGGTTGGGCAGACCTACCTATGGTTTTCAGTCCATGGTTTTGGACGCGATGGTTTTCTGTCCATGGTTTTAGATGCGATGGTTTTCGGTCGATGGAATTGGATGCTTCGGCATGTATAAATATGTATTGTAACATTGAAAGGAAAATAATGAAAAATCAAGTTGGTAGTCCCAGTTTTGGGATCCAAGGGAAAATATCTGTGTATATGTGTTTTATGTGTTATGCTCTTGCATTTTTTATTTTATGTGTTTTATAATTTGTATGCAGGTAATTTCTGTACGGGGTTAAAACCTAAATTTGGTATCAGAGCTGTGTTGGCTTCAAGGGGATGCCTTTGTTGTTGAGGGGTTTCGCTTGGGCCTGTGGTAGACCCTGTTCAGTGGGAGATCTGCGAGATCGATTCTGGTGGTGAAAGAAGATGGCAAGCAGTGGAAAGATAGAGATTGAGAAATTTAATGGTTAGAGTTTTTAGTTGTGGAAACTCAAGATGGAGGATTTGTTGGTGGATAAAGATTAGTGGATCATGGTAGATCTAGGTACTAAACCAACAGGAGTTTCTGATGAAAAATGGCAGAAGTTGGATCGGAAGGCAAAGAGCACAATACAATTATGTGTCTTAGATTCAGTATTGTTGAATGTATCAGGGGAAGATACGATGAAGGCTTTGTGGGACAAGTTAGGGACTTTGTACCAATCTAAGTCTCCGGTGAATAAACTGTTCCTGCAGAAAAAACTGTATAACCTAAGGATGAAAGATGGAGACTTGGTGATAGAGCATCTAAATGCATTTAATACTATGGTAAGTTAGTTATCGTCTATTGATATCAAAATTTCAGATGAAGATAAGTGCATTAGTTTGTTGTGTTCTCTACCAGATTCATGGGATAGTCTGGTTATTGCAATAGGTAGCAATGCAACTGCCTTGCAGTTTGATGAAATAGTCTCTTCCTTGCTGACGGAGGAGATGAGACAAAAAAATATGGAGAGCCAAAATGGTGGTGCCTTGTCTGTATGAGGACAGTCCCAGAACAGAAATAAAAATAAGTCATCGAGTGGGAGATCTAAATCTCCAGGAAAACCTGTAAAGGTGGTGTGCTGGAAATGTGGAAAGGAAGGGCACTACAAAAGGGACTATAATTCTAAAGCTCCTAACAAAGGAAAGGGATCTGATGATGCTCCTTCTGCAGAGGCAAAAACCACCTCAGATGAATGTGGGGATGTGTACTTGGCTTCTTCAAGTACACATGTAGATCATGAGGCATGGTTGATTGACTCAGGTGCATCCTTTCACTTCACTCCCCATAGAGAGTGGTTCTGTGAGTATGAGAAACATGATGGTCATGATGTCTCCTTGGGGGATGACAGGAAGGCTAGAATTGTTGGTCGTGGAAAAGTAAAGTTGAAGTTGCAAGGTGGAAGGGTCAGAACAATTTCGGGTGTTCCACATATTCCTGCATTATCCAAAAATCTGATTTCTGTAAGCAAGCTAGATGATGCAGGTGTAAAAACAGTGTTCGAGAAGGATACCTGCAAGATGGTTCGGGAAGCACTAGTATTGATGCAGGGAGTTTGGACTGGAACTATGTACAAGCTACAAGATAGCACTGTTATTGATGGGTGCAACAATTTTGTGGTTCTTGAAAGTGGAGCAGAAAATCTAGTGGTCTCTGGAGAGAAGACCATGCTGTGGCATCAAAGGCTTGGACATATTGGAGAGAAGTGCCTTCGAATACTTCATGGTAAAGGTATGGTAGAAGGTATGAGTAATAGCTCTCTGTATTTTCATTTTTGTGAAAATTGTGTATATGGGAAGCAGAATCGGGTGAGTTTCCCCTCTGGTGGTAAGAGGGCAAAGCAGATATTAGAGCTTGTGCACAGTTATGTGTTTCAACCTGTGAAGGTTCCATCACTAGGTAAGTCTGTGTACTATGTATCATTTATAAATGACTTCTCAAGGAATACATGGATATATTTCCTTAAGAAGAAATCTGAAGTCTTTGACAAGTTTAAAGAATTTAAGGCTCTGGTGGAAAGCCAGACAGAGAAGAAGATAAAGGTGCTGAGGACAGATAACGGTGGAGAGTTTTACAGTAAGGAATTTGAAGAATTCTGTAAGAAGTGTGGTATAGCACGACAGAAGACTACTCCATATACACCTCAGCAAAATGGAGTTGCAGAAAGAATGAACAAGATGTTGATGGAAAGGGCAAGAAGCATGCTTAGTGGTGCCGGATTTGGACAAGAATTCTGGGAAGAGGCGGTGGAGACAACATGTTACCTGGTCAACAAATCACCTTCATTAGTGTTGGAGGATAAGACTCCACAAGAGGTATGGACTGGTAAGAAACCCTCTCTTTCACATCTGAGGGTATTTGGATGTGATGCATATGTACATGTTCCAAAGGAGAAACGAACCAAGTTGGATAGTAAATCTGAAAAATGCATATTTATTGGGTATAAGGATGGTTTAAAGGGTTATAAGCTTTGGAACCCAGCAACAAGGAAGGTTGTGTACAACTGAGATGTGGTGTTCAGAGAGGTGAAAGATGTTATTAAACATGAAGTCCAATGAAAGGAACCTAAGAAGATAGAGTTTAAGCTAAAGGAGGAAGAATCAGACTCTACAGCAAAGGAGGAATCAGAAGATGAAGAGCCACAAACTCCGAGTGTAAGAAGATCAATTCGAGAAAGAAGGCAGCCACAAAGGTATAGTCCATCTACTTTCTATTCAAATTTCTCTTTATCTATTACTGATGATGATCCCAGAACTATGAAGGAAGCAGTAGATTCAGAGGATGGAAATCTCTGCAAAGAGGCCATGGTTGATGACATGGCATCTTTGCACAAAAATGAGGCTTGGGATCTGGTGGAGTTGCCGGCTAGAAGGAAACCAATTGGCAGCAAATGGGTGTTCAAGAAGAAGAAAAATACAAAAGGAAAGGTGGAGAAATACAAATCTCGGTTGGTAGTAAAAAGTTATTCCCAGGTGCCGAGAATTAATTTTGGTGATATTTTTTCTGCTGTTGCCAAGCTAGTTTCTATTAGATTGCTTTTATCTGTTGTTGTTGCTTTTGATTTTGAGGTAGAACAGATGGATGTGAAGACAACATTTCTTCATGGGGATCTAGAAGAGGAGATCTACATGAACCAACCTGAAGGCTTTGCGGTGAAGGGTAAGAAAGAATTGGTATGCAAGTTAAAGAAGTCTCTGTATGGGTTAAAACAATCAACAAGGATGCGGTATCAGAAATTTGATACATTTATATGGGGACATGGTTTCACCATAAGCAAATCAGATCACTGTGTGTATTTCAAATTAATTGGTGACTATGTTATTTATCTGGTCTTGTATGTGGATGATATGTTGCTAGTTGGAAATGACAAAGAAATTATCCAGGATTTGAAAACCCAATTGTCTTCCAAATTCGACATGAAAGATCTTGGTGCTGCAAACTATATTTTGGGCATGGAAATTAAAAGAGATTAGGCAAAGAGGAAGCTCTGGTTAAACCAGAGGAAGTATGTTGAGACAATATTGCAGAGGTTTAATATGAAAGATAGTAAACCAGTGAAGGTTCCTATTCCTGTAGGTGTAAAGTTATCTACTGAACAGTGTCCCAAGACACAAGAAGAGGAAGAGGACATGTCCTGTGTTCCATATGCAAGTGTAGTAGGTAGCCTGATGTATGTGATGGTTTGTACTAGACTAGACATTGCACATGCAGTGCAAGTATTGAGTAGGTTTATGTCAAAACCAGGGAAGGAGCACTGACAACAGTGAAGCGGGTTTTTAGGTATTTGCATGGCACTAGTGATTATGGTTTGTTCTACCAAGGAAGACGAAGATTGGACAGAGTGTTGGATATTCATGGCTTTGTCGATGCAGACTGGGCTGAAGATCTGGATCAGAGAAGATCTACAAGTGGGTATGTTTTTAACCTATTTGTAGGTGTAGTCAGTTGCATGAGTAAGAAACAATATGTAGTGGCACTATCAACTACAGAGGTAGAATACATGGCAACCACTCATGCAAGCAAGGAAGCAGTTTGGTTGCAGAAATTGTGCTCAAGTATGGGGTTAGTATTAGAAGCTATAAGGGTAGACTGTGACAGCCAAAGTGCAATTTTCTTGGCAAAGAACCCTGCTTATCATTCAAATACAAAGCACATTGATGTTTAGTATCACTTTGTGAGGGATATGATAGAAGACAAAAAGGTGTTGCTGGTAAAGGTGGACACTTTTAAGAATACTGCAGATGCATTGACAAAATTTGTGAGCTCTTAGAAGTTCTCTTGGTGTAGAGAAACAATGGGCATTTCAGGGCTAGATAAGTGACTAAGCTCTCCTGTGGCCCCCCGTGGAAAGAAAATAACAAGTGGGAGAATGTTGGGTTGTGTTATATTCTTTCCACAACCAGCCCACGTAGTGAACCAGGGGGTTAGAGGGGGGGGAAAGACCCCCCTTCATTGTGCCAATTGCATAGCGGGGGGTGGTAGGGCACCATGAATGACGGGTTTTAGGGGGGCGGGTATCCCCCCTGTATGGCCGTGGGAAATTTTTTTTTGGACCCTATATTAGGTTGGGCGGACCTACCTATGGTTTTTGGTCCATGGTTTTTGACGCGATGGTTTTCAGTCCATGGTTTTGGACGTGATGGTCTTCGGTCCATGGTATTGGGTGCTTCGGCATGTATAAATATGTATTGTAACATTGAAAGGAAAATAATGAAAAATCAAGCTAGTAGTCCCGATTTTGGGATCCAAAGGAAAATCTCTATGTATATGTGTTTTATGTGTTATTCTCTCGCATTATTTATTTTATGTGTTTTAGAATTCGTATGCAGGTAATTTATGTACGGGGTTAAAACCTATAGACTTAGACTTCCTACTTCAGAGCTTCAACTCTCTTACATGTTCAATCATTCTATTGATCCCCCTTTTACTACTTAGAGCTTAGCTCTTTTTATACAATCCCATGGTCCACGGAACATGGGTAGGTCTATTACAGCCAACTTTACTTTACAAAACTAAGGGTGGACTACCCTTTTTGACACATAATTCCTTCGCACTCCATGACCACAAAATGCAGAGAATTTACTATTTTATTACAAAATTTACTCAAACATGGGCTTTTAGCCCCAAAACTGCCCTTGGGGGATCGCGCTCCCAACAACCCCCAACACAAACATCGTGACTCGCCCTTGAGTCACTCGATAGGTGTGGAGATCTTTGCATGAAGCCCATCGAGCTTGACCTAGATGATCGCTACCTCGGCCATACATTGACTACCACCTACTTCGAATCTTCCACTGTCTTCTCGGTCACTGCTCCTGCGCTGTCAACTTGAAGCTTTTGTTGCGTCGCTTGCAGAGTCCCAAGATTGTCTTTAATATTTTCTGTGACTACGTAAGACTCCTCCAGCTAGGACTTTATTCGTTCTTTTAGCACTGCTTCCTTGTGCAGCACTGCGTCCACCTATTCCTTTAGTTGATTGGCTTCCTGCAGCTTGGCTAACCTCTATGTCAGTGCGACGGTTCTTATTGTGCCCTTAACTTCATCGTAGCACTGTTGTAGCTCGTGCACTTCATTTCTAGCCTCTGTATATTTGGGTCCTCTTGCAAGCTTTCCAGGACCTCAAATGATTGCTCAAACAACTGTGTGTAGTCGGCTACTACACTTTCTACCACCGCGGTTGCTTCTGTGACAATGGCCATCCCCTGTTCCTTTGCCTCTAGCAGCATTGAAGGCTAGGCCCTCAATTGAAGCTCTGTAATTTGTAGGTTCAACTCTAGCTGAACCCGCGCTATCTCAGTCCGACTGTCATGCACCCCCGTGGCCAACTTGCGGATGTAGACCTCGACTGGCTCCTCCTTTGGAATGGTCAACTCTAGGACCATTCTGCATGCCTCCACAACAAATTGCATAATCTTCTTGCTCTGAGCGGTCGCCTTAGTCTCAGCAGCAATAGTAGCATTTCTCTGTAGGGTCATCTGCTCGTTGTTAATCTGCTATTCGCTGATTATCTGGAGGGTGCAGTGCTCATGGGCCCTCAGCTCTACAATTATTCCATCCTACAAGAGGTGGAGGGCTTCACGCGGAAGCGCTACCAGATTCAGCCCAACTCCCTTCAAGGCACTGACAGTGGGCTGGTCAGCCTCATTTTCCATAGTCAATGCTCCATCCGAAAGCACTATCACACTGGAAACCTTTGTGCGCAACATATCGGCAGACTCTGAAGTACCGATAGCCAAGATGGTAGACACCATACTACGGGTCTGCAACTCCTACAACCCGGTCTGGATGGCCCCTAGGATGATCTGTTGTTGTTCAAATTGCTGTAGGGCCTCCACGGTGACATCTTTGACTCTATCGCCAATGTCATGTAAGTAACCCTCCTTCAGTGTGATAGGGTCCAGCGAGGTCTTGGTCACCTTGGATTTCTTTCTGAGCGCTCCCTTCTCGAGCTCTCTTGGGCACTTAATGCAGGTGGATGTCTAGTGAGGGTTCGCACTGTGTTACTTTGTTTCTTCGTCTTCGATCTTAGGTGAAGGTGATCACGCAACTTTTTCAGAGCCCCACTCTATGCCACCTGTTTGTTTTCCTACCTTCTTTCCTGTCTACTTTGCCTGGGCCTTCTCAACAGCCTCCTTTTTCCTCTTCTCGACTAGCTGTGTCATCTTCAGCTTGGCCTCCTCCTTCTTCTTCTATGTGGCGGACTTTCTTCCACCCACTTCCAAGTCCATGGTAGTGCACCACTCCACTGGGAATCGATCGAGCATCGCATCAATGGGATCATCTGTGGCTAGGTACAAAAAGTCATACCACTTCTACGTAGGGTCCTTCTGTGCCCTAAAGGAGACTTGATGGAAATCGGATTTGAATTCAGTATAGCTCTGCAAGTTAGCATACACCATGGGCAACAATCGCGGCTTCCAAATGACGGCCATCCTAATATTCATCTCCATAAAGATCCAGAAGATATTTATGTCCTGAACTCACTGCGTATCCTTGGTCACCCATAGCGAAGTGTACTTCACTACTTCAGGGAGGTCTGGTGTGACCAAAGGGAACTGGCTATCCTCTGGTAGCTCCCACGCTACTAGCACAATTGACAGCAAGAGCCACGCATAGTGGAATGTCTTGCTTTGTTCTTGCGCTTTGCAGCAATTCACTAGGAACTCTCCACGAAGGTAGTCTGACCAGCTAAATTGGACTCCTTCTACGCACTACTGTGCGAGCACGACGATAGGCACCGACACCTCGTCGGCACGACATTTCTGCATCACCTTCCTTGTAAGGATTTTTGTTTCTACCTTTACAGTGGGGTCGCAGATGCTGGAGATAGTGTACCTACGTGACTTCTTCACCAACTTCAATTTCTCCTTCATTGATTCTGCAAGAGCCTTCTTGCCACCCTTGCCACCAAATATCATCGCTAGATTCTCGCCTGTGTTCTACAGGCGTGTTATCCAGTGAATTAACATATCTGTGATGGATATCAGCTCCTCAAGCCATAGACACCCATAATGCACCAAGCACAATAGCTTCTTGATGACCAAAACTGTCACTGGGGTGCGGTTATAGTGTGGCACCCAGAGCAGGTTTCAACAATCCTGCCTTCTCTACTCCCTTGAGCCACCTCCATGACTCCAACGCAGTCATTCCTGTATTTGGGTCTATGATGTAGCGCATCAACTGCTTGGTCGCCAGGTGTGGGAACTTCTCGTGGTCCACCAAATCTAGTCTTCAAGCTTCAGTATTAGCACTCGTGCCAAATGCAGACTGTCGAAAGCGATTTCATCTAGTAGTAGAGGGGTTTGTAGGGGAGTCTTACTCTCATCAATATCCTTTGGGACCTTAGTCTTCGGCTTGCATGGAGGGACATACTCTGGGAACCACGTAATAGTGTCTGCACCTTGGGTTTCAACCTCCTCTACTTCAACGCCCACATCCTCATCATCTATCAGGATGTCTTCAATATCATCCTCCTTTGCCTCTAGGTTTATGGCCTTGCCCTTCTCCTGCGCAGTGGGTTTTTGTGGATTTCGCCTTGGTGAGGTGCACACCAGTATGGCAGGCTGCTTGCCCTTCTTGTCCTTCACAGTCTCCTTGGTTGTGGTTGGCTTCGATCTCAGTGTCCATGGTGATTTGGGGGCTTCTGCTAATACTGTGGCAACCTCTGGGGCAGCTTCTTCGACCTCCATATCAATTTCCTGCACATTCTCCTCGGTTGTCACTTCTTCGGTGTCCCTAGTTTCTGTGTGTGTCGACATGATGCTATTCACTAGCTCTGGTGTCTCCTTTGACAATTGTTCAAATGTCGGGCTCGCTATTAGATCTTGAAAGAATTCATGGTTCATGTGCACTTGAGAGCGCAACAATGCAATTCTCAAAATGCCAAGTGTTTTTTGATGGACAACCACTCATAATTGATAGGCATTTTGAATTCAAATCCGACCATTCCCCCCAAAATCAGTTCATTAATGCTGGATTGGCTACGGATTTTCAAGGTTCTAAGCCATAAATTTTGTCTTAAATGCCGGCCACCCACTCCATTTGGCCTCACTTCTACCGTCTTTTCATGAACAATGACTTTAACGGTCACTTTCTGGTCGACCTACGCGATTTCTCCCTAGGTAGCACAGCTCCCTCCACGCTGCCGCGGACCTAGTGACACTTCCTTGCTTTGCACCATTCACCAATCACATAGGTCCCCAACTTAGGAAGTGTAGTTTATAGTCCTATGCTTCCTTTCAGTTGCCTAGAGTGCTAAGACTATGCTACCTTCATTTAGTCACATGGTCGGACCATCAGTGTATGGCTTCAAGCGACTGCAATTCACCTTTCCTAAGAAGGGTTCTCTATTCAATTTGACCAGTTGTACCACTCCTCTATCTGTAATATCCTTAATAATGTAAGGCCCTAACCAGTGCATCTTGAACTTCCCTGGAAATTTGTCAAACTTACTATCATATAAAAAAACTAGTTCATTCGCCTTAAATGAGCACAACTTAATATGTCGATCATGCCATGCCTTTTCGCGCTGTTTTTGGTCCTGCTGGTGAAATCCAGCCAAAAATCTCTCTTCTTCGAGCTTAACCGGTTGTGCGAGCCTCTCCTCCAGGGCTCCGTGATCCATCATACCTGTTAGTGCTACTATGCGCAGACCAGGCACAATATATTCCATAGGCATTACCGCTTCAACACCATAGACAAGCCTAAAGGGGGTTTGTCCAGTAAACTTTTTGCATATTGTTCGATAAGCCCATAATACTACAGGTATGCGTAGGTCCCAATCACTTCACTAAGAATTACAAACCTTGGTCAACACATTTTCAAGCACTTTGTTGAATGCTTCCACCATGCCATTAGCCTGTGGGTGATAAGGTGTGCTCTTCTAGTGGTATATCTATAATTCCTCCGTCAGTGTGTTGATCATCTCATTCAGGAAGTGCATACCATGATCACTCATTAATATCCTCGGACATCCAAATCATGTCAATACATTCTCAAATAATAACTTCGCGGTAGTCACACCCGTGTAATCCTTCACCGGCTGTGCCTCTACCCAATGAGTCAAATACTCTGTCACGATGATAATGTACCTTTCTCTTGTTTTTCCTTGTGGTTGAATGGGTCCTACAAAGTCTATCACCCATTTCTCAAAGGGTTACAATGTCATCTGATGATTCAAAGGCATCTCATCCCTCCGCGATGTCCTGCCAATCCTTTGACACACATCACATGCCTTGCAATATGTTTTTGAATCTTGATGGAGGGTTGGCCACCACGACCCTGTGTGTAGAATCTTTGCGCAGTCTCTCTCCCTGCATAGTGTCCTCCTGTGGCACCACCATGAGCGTCCATGAGGACATTGCTTCTTTTGAAATCTAGAACATACCATCGCAATATCTCATCAGTCCCCATCTTGTACAGATGCTTAGCAATGACAGAGAAATCTGCCGTGCACACCACTAATTCCTTCTTTTGCTGGAAAATGTATCCTTTCGATGCAGTACCTATAGTTAGGAACTTTACTATATCCTAAAAATGACCATCCGTGATGCGCACTACAAATAGCTACACGCTAAGTAATCCTTCCTCTAAATTAGTGGGTTCCTCCCCTATTTTGATGCGCGACAGATGGTCTAGTCTCGCATTCAATTGTCCAAGTTTCACAACAACTTCAAAATCATATTCCTGGAACAATAAGAGCCACTTGCAGATTCTCCTCCCCAACACAGGCTTATTGACCAGGTACTTCAACATGGAGTGATCTGTATACATCTTAAAGTGGCCTCCCAACAAGTAATGCCTATACTTCTAGAGCGCATACACCATAGCTAGCCCTTCGCGCTTAATGGTAGAATAGTTCTTCTCTGTTTTGGATATCTTTAGCTTGCGAACACAATAGGATGGTCCAAGCCTTCTCTACCAGCCTGTGTCAGTACTGCTCCCAGCGCTATACATGACACATTGACATATAAATGAAACTCTTTCTTCTAGTCTGGGAAGACTAGAATAGGTGCGGTGACCATCTTTTCCTTCAATATATCCAAGACCTTCTTGCAATCATCGTTCCAGCAAAATGTGACATCCATCTTCAACAATTTCTCCGTAGGTGTGGTGATCTGAGCATAGCCTTTGATAAACTTTCTGTAATATCCCATATGTCCTAGAGTAGCGCACAACTGCTTCACACTCTACAACGCTTCCAATTTTAGTATCACTGCGATCTTCACGGGGTCTACCATCAGTCCCTATCTGCAAACCACATGCCCCAACAAGTTTCCAAAAGGAACACAAAATAGACACTTCTTGAGATTGAGCACAATCTGGTATCTTCAACAGGTATCCAACATTAGGGACAAGCTTGCTACATGGCATTTAACTAGCCCAAAGACAATCCAGTCATCAAAATATACTTCTAGCAACTTATGAATAAATTCCTTGAATGTGGCAACAACTATGCGTGAGAAGATCGCAGGTGCATTCTTCAATCCAAACGACTTTACAATGTATTGAAAGCAACCCCACTCACTCACGAAGGTTGTCTTGCTCCTGTCCTCTAGTGCAATTTTTATCTGGTGGTACCTAGAGAAGCCATCAGTGAAGGAATATGCTTCCTGGCCACCTACATTGTGCAACGCGTCATTAGTCAATGGAGTCGGGAAAGGATCATGCACACAAGGATCATTCAACTTTCTGAGATCCACACATATCCTTATTTCGTCCTTCTGTTTCTTTTCCTGTACCACCATTGGACTTACCTAGTCAAATTCTTCCACAGGCTCAATGATGCCTGCCACGAGCATCTTGTCTAGCTCTAAGTGGAACTTTTCTTTATATTTCGGATTGAGATGGTAAGCCCTTTGCATAACCGGCTTCGCGTCGGGCTTCAATGTAATCTTCATCATTCCTAGGTCCCCGATTATCCCCTTTAGATCCATGAACTTGTTAGGGAATAATTCTTGGTATTCGTGGAGCAATTTAGCGACCTTATCTACCATCGCATTGTCCTAGTAGTCTCCAATCTTCGTGAATTTGGGTTCTACCTCTGTACCAATGTTTACTTATTTTGTGACCAACGACACGGTTATATTAGGGTTCTCAATGTGTGGTCCTTGAACCTCGTGGTGACCCTCTATTTCTGGAATGTTAATCTTCCATGGAACCTTGTCCTCTTCTTCAATAGTTACATTATAACATTCTAGTGCGTGACTCAGCTAAGTAGCCCATTCATGCTGAATCAGGGCTAAAGGATCTTGCGGTATCCTAAATATTGCTACTTTCACTTCTTGTAGCACTTCATCAATACGGTCAAACCCATCTTCAAAACTGAATGTCATCATGAATCCTTCGCGCAGGATATCCCATTCACCTGTCCCATGGCAGAGCTCGGTTTCTAAATAACAATTCATCAGGACGATATCCAAGGTGTGATAGAACAAGTGCACCGATTCAGGTTGGGGATTTTCTCCATAAGCCTGGGTCCATTTGGCCAAATGCGCACGTGGATCATCCTACCCATCACACTTGTCTGTTATTCGCATCTTAGGCTTCTCGAATCATGTCCTCATCATCCTCCTACATTCACACCAATCATCAAAGATCCCTTTATACATACCCCACCACCTCACGGGCGTAGCGAGCATTGCCCAGTTCAATGCCTGGAAGCACTGCTTTTCTAGTACTTCCCTCTCAAATTCATCCAGAAAAATATATAATCCATTTAGGCCATCATAAGAAGGCAGATTTCTTACCTCCAAGGACACACATCACAACGATCGGGTCATCATATTGCAGTTCAATGTAGTCACTTCATGTAACTAGTTATGCTAGCCCTCTGACTATTCATCAGAGTCCGAAGTGCAGGAACTCTCGCGATCCCATGTAATCCATCCATCTACAGTGGGATTTACCCAATCTTGATCTCACGCCATTATCTTATAAATACAGTCCAAATCATCATCACTCTCATAATCGCAGACTAGTTCCATATAATGCAATCCCTCAGCAGGACTAGAGGTACTATTATGCGTAGCAATGTCTTCTCAAATATCATCTTCTGCTTCTTCAGATTGATTACCCTGTTCATATCAGTGGCCCAGTCAATTCCTAGGAGCCCAGGATAGGGATTGTTGTCATCCACTATCCATATTACTTCAAAATCATCCAGCGCGCTCGCTCCCTCAATATCCATGGTCGCCCCCCTATAGCCACCCCATGGGGATGATCTTTTGCTGATTGGCCATCCTTAGCTAAATCAGAGACCATTGCAACGCGACTCTCCCCATTCGCTCCCAATTCTTCTTTGGTAGGACATTCACATCTGACCCCAGGTCCAAAATAACCTGATCCATCTCACACACTTCTATATGTGTGGTCCGTCTCATCTCCCATCCTGTCTTTGTTTTATGCTTGTCAATCTTTCGTACTATGCATGGCTCACCTAGTGCGGTTCTTGTACATCTATTGATGAGCTCTTGTAACCCTTTCACAACATTACTATCGCGCAGTAATTTCATATAGGTCTCTAAGAAAGCTGTAAAAATAGAGGGGTCCATCTCCTGCTCAGGCTTATCCTTACTTCCTGAGGTGGAGCTCTCAGCAAAGCTCTTCTTAAATTCCATGAAGGTTTCACAGGCACACTCCAAATCAAACTCAACCTCCTTCATCAGAGCTTTGTGAACCCATTTACTTTCTTCTGGTTGTTTCCCCTTGTCATCTCCTATTGCGATTCCAATTCTGAGCACTATATTTACATTTATATCCTCTTCGCGCGGCTCAGACCTCATCATCTACAGGTTCTGAGTCGGCGGAGGTGGTAGCGCCCTTTTATCACGTATCCTAGCTATTAGCGTAGGACAGTCTTCTATTTCATGATCAAATAACATGCAATACTTGCACGATGGTCATGTTGGGTTAGTGCAATCATAGGCATAGTGTCTCGGCCCTTCGCAATTGTAGCAAATCAACTTTCCTCGACCTCTACTAGGTCCTCCTCTGCCCCAACCTCGTCCGCGCCCCTGAAATCCTATCCATGCCATTCCTGCTATCTGGTTAGGGGGCCACGTTTTGGTTTGAACCCTATAGGTGGGAGTTATATCCATCATCAATTCATAGCTCTTGCAAGTATGCTCATCATGCCCTACCGACCTACAAAAGTTGCAGAATAGCTATTGTGGTGCTTGTACAAACTTCTGCAGCAAATGACAGTTATCCATGGCATGTTTTCTTGCTACTTGACAGATAGCACACCATAATACAAGCCTCGCGCTAGGTCTTGCTTGAGCTTCTGGCCTTAAAGACATCAGTCCCCCTCCTATAATATAGTTCGTAAAGACCAAGTAATGGTGATTTTCATGCCCCTAACTCTTGCATTTCAAGCACCATACCTCCTTGTGCACCTCTAGTCGAACCATCCTATCTTGCTTCAGAATGTCATCTCAAGCCACGGATTCTTTAGCTGCGCAAGATTCTACTAAACCCCCAGGTATGGATCTTGCATCGGAGTCTCATGTAGTCTCATGGCAATCTCCAAAGCCTCCGCCTGAGTGGTTATGTTCTTATGTGATAGCGTAGCCCTTAAGTGTGGCAAGAGCAAAGAAACAAACCACTCACGATGTTGTCCATCTGTTAGGTTCATGTTGGCTTCACGGATTGTACATTTCAACCTCTGGTCTAGTTCCTAAGGCATCTCGCTTGGTTGCATCATGATTTCTTTGAATCCCACAATCAACTGTGCCTCAGATTTAGGCCTATTGAATTCTTTATTCAGTGCTGTCTGGATGTATGCCACTCCAGCATTCGAGTTATCATTAGAGTAATTAATATACCAGGTTAGCGCGCGATCTTGCAGAGCATTAACCAATTTCACCTTCTTTATATAATTATCTGTAACACCTTGATCTTCCCATAAAACCCTCACAACGAACCAGAATTAGTTTGGGTCCTCATTTCCCGAGCTTTTGAACAAAGGTGGCTTCACTGTATTTTCCATATTGAACTATGGTGGTGGTGGAGGTGGTATGGATGAAGTTGGAGGCAATGGTTGTGAGGTCGGAGGTGGCGTGGGTGGAGGTGGTATTTGCAGGAATCCTTTTCTTATTAACTAAATAGCACTTCGCGAAGAAACCTTCGCTATCTCTTCTTCGTCACCTCGTGGAGGTGAAATCAAAGGGCTATACTCCCAACCCTTTTTTCCTTTGTTCATGTAATTTTTTCCACTTCAAGTTCCAAACATGAAGGTAGTTGCATAACCTATTTTTCACACAATAGAATTTTAATCTAGGTATTCAAAGATTTTATGTACTTAGCTCGCGTTCCTTTGAAAAAGTGTCGCTCCACCTCACTGTAGGTGACTGAGGTGTCAAGCGCGAATTCAGTCACAAATTCTCCTATGACACGATCAAGCCAATGGTTGACAACGTGGGCGATATTATCTTCTTATGCTTCCAACCTTTGCACTAGCTCTAGGGTCCACATAATAGGACCATCAAGTTTCCACCTTCCTTGGCTATCTGCTAGCTTCGTGATCCACTCGTATAGCTCAATAGGGAAGGAGAAGAAAAATATCTCATGGATCTCTATATACAGGCACCTGTCCAACCACTTTTCCTTTTTCAGTCATGGGTTTCTGTTCTCTTGCGTCGCGAATTCGTGGATCTTCCTATCCAACCAGTATCCGATCTCCCTTTTAGTTGGATTCCAATGATATGACATTACACATCCCTTATTCAGATTTTGGTCCTGGAAACGACACCATTTGTTGGCTTAAGGGGGCCTGACCGAGGTTCAGCGTTTAATTAGCCAGACAAATCCCTACACTACTGGCCCTTTTGGCATCAGCCTATAGAGCATGGACCAAAGTCTCACCCAAAGTAGTATGGGTGGATGCTGGAACCAAGTTTCCACACCTTGACATGGTTATGATGTCGTTTGAGTCCTTCTATTCTTTCCTTCGTATAGGTCACTTTGCTCTAGGCCTTGCAAGATGGACCTTTTGTTCTGTCCTTTAATACTTTCATGAAAGGGTAAGATCGACCTTCGCACAACCCTAGCCTGCTGCTCAGGTACTTTTACGCTACTATGGCAGCATGCCGTACAGATCTCAAAATTACTCTAAGTGACTTGCTTATCTTATCCAGTAATTATAGTTATTACCGCGTAAACAGATAATCATAGTTGCGTTCAATTATTCAATGTAATTGCATTCATTCGTGCATCACATAAGAATAATAAAGGAAATTCATACATAACATATCAAGATGCAACAACAGAACAAAGACACAAGAATTGTAGACTATATTTCTTTATTAATATTGTCCAAGTGTTTACAACTCTGTTCACCCTGCGCACATAGTTGTAGGGGTCCGCGCACTCAGCTGTAGACTTCTACCCTAGACCTCTGCACACTCAATTGCAGAGACTCTACCAACACCACAACCCAAGACTTAGACTTCCTACTTCAGAGCTTTGACTCTCTTACATGTTCGATCATTCTATTGATCCCCCTTTTACTACTTAGAGCTTAGCTCTTTTTATACAATCCCATGGTCCATGGACCATGGGTAGGTCTCTTACAGCCAACTTTACTTTACAAAACTAAGGGCAGACTACGCTTTTTGACACATAACACCTTCACGCTCCGCGACCACAAAATGTGGATACTTTACTATTTTATTACAAAATTTACTCAAACATGGGGTTTTAGCCCCAAAACTACCCTTGGGGGATCCCACTCCCAACAGATTGTGAAGAGGAGGAAGAAAAGGAACAAGAAACCTCAAAAGAAGAGGATATACACTACGAAAAAACCCTAGAGAAAGAAGAAATGAATCCAACCATATCTTGTAATGCATTGGCTAGAATTACCACTCCTCAAACTATCAAGATAGAAGGACATATCAAGAAGAAAAAGGTAATAGTGTTGATTTATTCAGGTAGTACCCATAATTTTATTCATTGTAACATAACGAAGGAATTGAATTGCTTCCTATATCCAACACCAGAGTGTCAAGTGATGGTTGCAAGTGGAGGAACCATAAATTTCTCTAGAAAGTGCCATAATATCAAGATATCCATGGGAGAATATGTATTTAATAGCCGAATGCTTTCCATTCCAATGGGTGGTGTTGATGTTTTACTAGGAGTCCAATGGATACAATCCTTGGGTACAATAGCTTTTAATTTTCAAGAACGTTCCATGAATTATTTTTCTTCGAAAGGAAAGGAAGTTGAATTAAGAGGTATCATAGGGAAACCAGGAAAGATAATCAACTGTAATGGAATGACAAAGATTCTAAAGAAAGAACAATGAGGTGTAATTGCACAATTATGTTCGCTAGAGGTTCCCACATCGAAATCATTTATTTCTCCAAATCTCCAAAATGTCTTTGAGACTCCCAAAGGTCTCCCACCTATTCATGATCTTGATCATGTTATTCATTTGATTCCAGGAAGTGTTCCTCCAAACATCAGACCTTACAGATATCCCCATGCCCAAAAGAGTGAAATTGAACATATGCTTGCAAAAATGCTATAGGTTGGTATAATTCAACCTAGTCAAAGTTATTTATCTGCTCTAGTAGTATTGGTGCACAAGAAGGATGGATCATGGCACATGTGTCTACATTATAGGGAGCTCAACAAGCTCACTATCAAAGATAAATTTCCCATTCCTATCATTGATGAACTATTGGATGAATTGCATGGATCAATTTACTTCACCAAGTTGGAACTTCATTCAAGATATCATCAAATCAGAATGAAGACTAAAGACATTCTGAAAACAACATTTAGAACTCACGAGGGTCATTATGAATTTTTGGTCATGCCTTTTGGCTTTACCAATGAACCTTATACATTTCAAGGTTTGATGAATTCCATTTTCAAACCCTTCCTTAGAAAATTTGTGTTAGTATTTTTTGATGATATACTAATCTATAGCAAGTCTTGGAAGGTTCATGTTCAACATGTTGACATGGTGCTCAAACTATTGGAGGAGAAACAATTCTATGGAAAAAGCTCCAAATGTTTCTTTGGAGTACAAGAGGTGGAATATCTGGGTAATATTGTATCTAATGAAGGTGTTAAGGTAGACGCTAGAAAAATTAAAGCCATTAAGAAATGGAAAATCCCCACATCCATAAAGCACCTGTGAGGATTTCTCGGGTTGATAGGGTATTATCACAATTTTGTTAAGAATTATGTGATAATAGCAGCACCTCTAACAACATTATTGAAGAAAGATGCATTTTTATGGACTCCAAAAGCAACAAAGGCCTTTGAACATATTAAAGAGGCAATGTGCCAAGCATCAGTCTTAGCTACATTGGACTTCACAAAAACCTTTACTGTGGAGTGTGATGCCTCAAGAAATCGAATTGGTGTTGTTTTAATGCAAGAAGAAAGACCCATTTCTTTCGAAAGTCGTCCAATCAAAGGAAAGTATTTACACAAAGCTATTTAGGAGTAGGAAATGTTGGCAATACTACATGCATTTAAGAAATGGTGACTGTTGATCCCCCATTTTGTTCCCATCACTACCATTTTCCATCCCTATTTTGACCTTTTTGGCACTCCTGAACCTACTTACTTGCTATTCTACTATCCTAATCACTATCCTAATCTCCATTTTGAGGTAAAGTCTTTTATGATTCCATTTTGTTATTTATTGGTGAATTTAAGTAGATATGAGTAGCTAATCCCTAAACTAACGAATTATTGTGATCGAAGTGTAAACCTTCCAGTAGATGTGCAGGATGATAGCAGGAAGAAGCATGCAGTGAACCATGGTTCCCCACTTTCGTACTCAAGAGCTATCTTGGGTTCGGTACCTAATAGCATAGGGATAAGCGGCCATATGTTTCTAGATGGAAATACTGCCTCTAGCCATACTTGAACGCATTCGATTCCAGCTATGCCAAGGCTCCGTGATTATCCTCTTCGACTAGAGAAAACACTAAGATTAGGATCGGTTGGAGGTTGTTGAACCAATTTGGACCAGTTGTTCAAAACATCCAATCTGAAGGAGTAGATTAGTTGGGTTGTTACGATTTACCATCTTTAGTTTAGTTGTTTAAACTTAATTAAATGCCTATAAAAGGCTGTGATGTAATATGTTAGAGCTAGCGAACAAACGTTGAAGTGGTTACTGTGTATTGCATGACTTGTTTTTAATCAAAAATGTTTACAATGGTTCTGCCTTGAATTAGAATCAGGCGTTTGGTGATTTTCTGGTGATGACAAGTTGACTGTAATCGAAATCTCTCCCTTATTGTAAGTTATTCAGCTCCCAGGTGTGGCTGGGCCCACCCATCTGGGTTTAGCTTTGTACATTGCATAGCGGGAACTCTGTGTGTTAGTTACAGTTAGTTCTTCATTCTCTACGATTTATCATCAGTTTTGTTTTTTGCATGGAGAATTATCTTAGTTTTGTTTGATTATAATATGCTGATGTGTTGATGCTCTTACAACCCTCTGTTTAAACAATCCAAAACCAAAATCTTTGGGGTGAATCTCATTTTTTCTCTCAGGGAAAAGTCATACTCTACTCATAAACCTTACCATCGCATTGATTTGCAATTGACATAGATGTGCATGGAATCTATTGAACTACATGGTCATTTAATGATTGAGAAGAGTTTGTTTATCCATTGACAGTGCCGAAATCACTTTTAAATACTTAAATCGAATACATATTTAGGGATTAGGGATGATGGGATTAGAGTTTGTTTAGAGTGAGATTAGACCATTCCCAAATCATTTCTTTGTTTCCTCTCATAACTGGATCAGTTGACTCTCTATTGGATTGTTTTGCAGGTGATGCGACATAAGTAAATACTTGTCTATTGTTTGAACACTATGATTGGCATAAACTTGGTTTGATTTTTATATGTTTGGATTGATGTTAGGTTGTCTGCATAAATGTATATACAAACATAACATTGCTTTCATAATATTGGTTTGAATGATTTGTTATAGTTAAGTTTCGCATGGCAGATAGACTTCTTGATTGATAAGTGTGTGAATCAAACTCAGAATGAAAAAGGGTGTTTAGTGTGATTAGTTGGTAAAGAAATTTCATTAGTTTTGGTTGAATTATTGATTCCCCTATCTCGAGTGATAGTTGATTTCATCAGTTTCATCTGGACTATTTATTTTCCATGTTTCGTGCTTGATTATACTTCTCATAATTTATATGCCTAATTAAATGTCAACAACAATGCCTTGATTTTAAATAGGGTTACTTATAGTTGAGGATTGGTGTGATTGTAGGGTTATTTAAAGTACAATTTGTCAGAATTGTTTGTTGGATTGCCATGTATTGAGTAGACTTAATGTTTGAAGTCATTCTCATCACTATGATTAATTAGGACCTGTATGCAATTGATTGAGAACACAAAATTAAGTTGGTGAATCAAAGAGTGAAACAGAGTGTTCAGTTCAGTACTTAACTTCAAAATCTTTGGTAGGGAATGAGTCAATTAAGTACAGATTGCTTGTTTAAGCTAGAATTGGAAGTGCTATCACAAATAGTGAATCTTTATTCCTTTTTGAGTGTGGACTGTAAGAATTAAAACCAGAACTCGAGTGTTTTTGATTGATTAAGTCTGGTGTGACTAGGTATTCACTTGAAATCAGTAGTAAAGAATTCAGTAGCTTGTTAAGTTTGGATTTCAATCCTAGGTTAAGTTCGTAAAGATTTTTGAAGTCTTTAGATTAAATTTGATTGTTGGGTCTGCTCATATTAGCTAGATGTTTGATTTCTTTTAAGTTTGAAAACATTCGTGTGTTTATTACCCCGCTAATTATTATAAGGAAATGTTAAAACTCTAATTGAGCACTAAACAAATAAAACGCAAGGAAACTCGTGCTTACGAACCTGAATTGACACTTAATATTAAGAGGTTTAATTTGACAATTTAATCTCTCAACATTTTGGCGTCGTTGCCAGGGAGGTTGTCATTTCTTATTCAGGTAACCATTATCATTTGAGTTTCAGGATCTTGCAGGACTGTCAGAGGGTGGAGAGTGTACGATAATACGTGAGTGAAGAGCCACACATCCACTTTTGTGGGGTTGCTCCAAAGTCTGACTGATCACTGCTTGTTCTTGAATTTCTATTTCCTTTATCTTTATGCGTAGGAGTATCGATAGACCCAAGGATAGCAAGGGTAGATTTATTTCCAGTTCTAAATTTCCTACAACTTTTGGATCAATTAATATACCCATTCTTACCACTGCTAATCGATATGTAGGTCTAAGACAAGAAGGAGGAAGTGTTGATGCCAACGTGGTTTCGGATCAGGAATTCTTAGATCGAGGGGAAAGGATCATTTAGCAGATTGTCTTTGATAACCCTATAGAAGAACCAGTGGAACAACAAGACAACTGGGACGAGAAATCAACCAACATCAACCGTGTCCCACTACCCCCTATTCATACCATAATCAGCAAACCCCAGTGGGTGCCAGTTGTAGAAATGGATCATCAAGATGGGGAGGATAGACATAACGAAGAACACCAGGAAGAGGGAGAAGCTCCTCGACACAACGAGAACCTCTTTAGAGGGGGAAACCAGGAAGACGAAGAGGAGGTTACCTTCAAATTCCTTATCCTGGGTATCACTCGTGACATCACAATGAAAAGCATTCCAATGGCATCTCTCCCATTGTTCTACGGTAAATCATCTGAAGATCCTGATGCCTTTCCAATTGAATTCGATATTTTATGTCATAGTTATAATTATTATGACGATGCTCATAAACTTAAATTGTTTCTCACCACATTAAAAGATGCAACCCTTAGGTGGTTCATGAGTCTAGGGAAACACATTATATACACATGGGATGACATGAGATCAATTTTTCTTAAAAAGTATCAAGATTTTTGTAAAAGTAGGGACATCAATGATATCCTTAGGATGGAGCAAAATGAAGATGAAAACATAGAAGAGTATCTTGAACGGTTCCTATACAACTTCCACAAATCCTGTGGGTCCAACCTAGATGAAAAGATTATCAGAACTGTGTTCCTGAAAGGGCTGAGAGATGACTGCATTGAAACATTAAACGTGCTTAATGGTGGAGACATTTATAAAAAGCAATTTGCTGAAGTCATTGAGTTGTGTTGCACCTATTCTGGAAGCCAAGCCAAAGTAGGTAAAAAGCTTAGGGAACTTAGAGACAGTTCTAGAGACTATGCGCAAAAGAAAAATGTGGCTAATGATATTACAAGAGTTGAGATGGGGAACATATTAGACAATTTTAAAACTGATATCTTGAACACAATTAGTGACTAGCTAGACACCATGAAAATTAAACAAAAGCAAGAAGCCGAGAAGGCATCCATGGCAGTATTTTGTTCCAAGTGTAGGCATAAACATGTAGAAAGCGAATGTCCTTTAAAAACCATTGAGGTCTATGGAATATTTACCCTAGAACACCCGACCAAGAAGTACCCATCACTTTCTGGCTTACAGGCCATCTACAAAGGGAACACTGAAACCGTTGACCAAGATCAAGCAACCAAAAGACCCACCTAGAGAGGCCAGAGTCAAAAAGTGTTTCCAGATCCAAATCCTCAAGGTTATTGCTAGACTCAACTATGGACCTTTCCTACATCCTACCCTCCTTGGGTTGCTCAATAGCTGCAAAATTTGTCTGGGGCTAGAATTTGAGGAAAAACCCCTATGCCAACAACTATCAACCTCAGCCCCAATTCTATGTGCCTTATCCAAATATGCCAAGTACTTCATATAATCTGACCATGCAAACCTATCAGCAAGTGTATAACCCTAATATGTATCAACAACCTACACTACCACCACCTCCTTTGCATCAATTATTACCTACACCTACTAACCCATCATCTTCATAGGCACCTACTACCATAAACCCACCCTGTCCTACATTGTTACCTGCACAACCCGTACCTAACCCAAGTCATAATAGGTTACCTCAACCAGTGCAAAGCATTGATATTTAGCCTTTTCCTACATACATGATCACTGCCATTCCTATGAACGAAATCCAATTATGATCAGGAAAGACAGTCAACAAAGGAAAATCAGTTGTTTTCATCCAAGAAGAGTTACCCTCCACATCATCCGAAAATTATTCAAAAAACTAAAAACAACAACCACAAAAGGAAGAAGAATCACCTGAACCACCGTACCTGGAGAGACTAATTGTAAATAAATAAGAGACCCCCTTGAATATGATCTGGAAAATGAACTTAGGAATGTTTGTATTAAAATCCCACTTTTACAAGCAATTAGAGAAATTCCCATATACACAAATTTTTTTAAGGGTCTCTACATTAAGAAACTGGGGAGGAAGGGGTGTAAGAACCAAAATGTCAAAATCATGAGCCAAACGTACACTATGATCTTTGACATGCCTGCCAAATATAATGACCCCGGGAATCCCATTGTCACTATTGAGATAAATAGAGTACTTCTACCAGACACTCTTGTAGAACTAGGGGCAACAATAATTGTAATGACTTTTGAAACAATGATGCCATTATAGCTAGCTGGACTTAAAACCACCCCTATCCTTTTAGAAATGGCAGAAAAATTTGCCATCAGATTGATAGGATCCCTGGAGGACAAAGTAGTTACTATTGCCATTTGGCAATACCCCATAGATTTCATATTCATTTCTCCAAAAACATCTAGGCCCGGACACCCGGTAGTCCTAGGGCAGTCATCGCTGGCAACGGTTGATGCCGTCATAGGATGCATAAATGGGGAAATGATCATTTCTAATGGTCCTCAAAATCAAACATTGTCTATTTTTCCACTTGCTCAGACAGCTGTCGAAGTACCATTATGGCTCGAAAACCCATATGGAGACGAAGACTGCATGTTCCCCTTGTTAACATTAGATCAGTCTAGAGGTCTCCAGAAGCATTATGATAAGCATGTTTTGCAATAGTTTTTAGTGGATAGCTCTTGTATCAATTATACCATCTATTTTAATGGTTATCAACATGTGTTTAGTGATGAGTTTCAAGAAAC
This sequence comes from Pinus tabuliformis, assembly GCA_031772625.1. Lineage (NCBI taxonomy): Eukaryota > Viridiplantae > Streptophyta > Pinopsida > Pinales > Pinaceae > Pinus > Pinus tabuliformis. Next base: position 264,809,950 of record CM062805.1, read on the forward strand.
TTGCCACCTAGCTGTCTTCGCCTCATTTGCAGCAATGGAGGAAAGCCATGAGATCACCACAGAACTGGTTGAAATATTTGAAGGGAAAATTTTACATATTGGTATAGGGTTGATTGCAAAACAGAAGTAGCAATTGATGTATATGATTCATGAACAAACGGGAGCATTCGCATGGGATTACTTGGACATGAGGGGTATACATCCGGACACTTGCATCCACCATATCTATATAAATGAAGAAATGAGACCTGTTCGACAACCACAAAGGCATATGAAACTAGCATTGAAAGACATTTGCAATGAGGAGCTTCCGAAACTTTTGGCTGCAAATTTCATCTACCCCATTTCTGATAGTAAGTGGGTGTCACATCTGGTAGTAGTTCCAAATAAGAATGACAAGTGGAGGATCTACGTTGACTAAAGAGAACTAAACAAGGCCACATTGCGCAACTATTTTCCATTTCCCTTCATCGATCAAGTTCTTGACATGCTTTCAAGTAGGAAATATTTTTCTTTTCTATATGGTTACAGTGGGTACAATCAAATACAAATAGCCAAAGAAGACTAGGAGAAGACTACCTTCACATGCCCATGGGGTACTTATGCATATAAAGTCCTTCCCTTTGGTCTTTGTAACACCCCCGCCATTTTCCAAAGAGATGTACTTGCCATTTTCTCTGATCTGATCCATGACTGTGTGGAAGCCTATATGGGTGACTTCACAGTCTATGGAGATGACTTCCCACAAGCTTTGGAGAATCTAGAGAAGGTATTAATCCATTGTTAGGAAGCTCATCTAGCCCTTAATAGTGATAAATGTAGGATGATGCAAACTAAGGGAATTGTTCTAGGCCATCATGTGTCATTTGAAGGGATTCAACTTGACCCAACAAAAATTGAGGTAATTTCATGTATCCCTATTACGAGCTCGCAAAAAGAGGTAAGAATTTTTCTAGGGCATGCAGGATATTATCGATGATTTATTGAGAACTTCACTAGAATTACAGCAACATTATTTAAATTGTTAACTAAAGATGCTGACTTTTCATGGAATGTTCACTGTCAACAAGATTTTCAGGTACTGAAGGAAAGATTGTCTACAGCTCCAGTGCTAAGAGGGCCAAATTGGTCCTTACCTTTTCATATTTGTACAGATGCTTCAGATACTACACTAGGAGTGGTTTTGGGACAAATGGAGGATAAATTTCCCTATGCCATTTATTTTGTTAGCAAAAATATCTTTCCTGCTTAATTAAATTATACAGTTACTCAAAAAGAACTGTTAGCAGTTGTGCATGCTATATGGAAGTTTAGACATTATATTACCTGTTATGAGACATTTGTCCATATCGACCATTCTGCTGTTAGATTTTTAATGAATAAACCTATTACTAATGGTAGGATAACTAGATGGTTGTTGCTTCTACAAGAATTCAATATAACTATAATTGACAGGCTTGGAAGAGATAACTTGGTAGCTGATTTCTTATCTTGTTTAAATCTTACGCAAGGAAGCATGTCAACACCAGTACCTGACAAATTCCCAGATGAAGCTCTATTTGCCATTTCTACTATTACTCCTTGGTTCGCTGATGTCGCCAATTATCTAGTATCAGGAAAACTACCTTAAAACATGTCAGCCCAAGAGAGGCATAATATAGTGCTGTGTTGTGCTATTTTATCTTGGATTGAGGGAGATCTATTTTATACAGGGCCAGACTTGATTATGAGGTAGTGTGTGTGGGAAGATAAAATGCATGATATATTAAGTGCCAGTCACAACAAGCCTTATGGTGGACATTTTGCCAATAAAATAACAACATATAAAGTTCTCTGTACCGAATACTATTGGCCTACCCTATTTAAAGACGCTAAGAAGTTTGTTTTGAGTCGTGATGCTTGCCAACGAATGGGGAGACCAGTTGCCTCTGATGAAATGCCTCTTCAACCACAAATTTCCATTGAACCATTTGAGAAGTGGGCATTGGACTTCGTAGGGCCCATCTCCCCAATGTCAAATAAGAAGAAATATATTTTGGTGTGCACTGATTATGTCACCAAGTGGGTGGAGGCTAAAGCATTATATGCTGCCACTGAAAAGGTAGTAGTAGAGTTTTTGTTCGAGGACATCTTTACAAGATTTGGGGTGCCTCGTGAAATTGTCACTGATTAGGGAACCCAATTTACATCAAAGTTGGTCAAGGCACTCACAGAGCAATATCAAGTTAAGCACCGCAAATCAACTCCTTACCACCCCCAGGCTAATGGGCAAGTGGAGTCTACAAACAAAGTTTTGGAATCCATCCTTACAAAAACAATTCAACTGCATCACAAAGATTGGGCGGAAAAGTTACCAGAAGCACTATGGGCTTACCGGATCACTTGGAGGAATGTGACTGGACACACACCTTATGAATTAGTCTATGGTAAACAAGTACTCTTGCCCATCGAATTCCAAGTAAAAACATTCAAAACTGCCACTCAGTTGGGCATGAATTTAAATGAGGCTCAAGAATAGAGATTGATGCAATTGAACGAGCTTGATGAGATCCGACAAGATGCCTACCACAGAACTGCATTAGTACAGAACCAAAGAGCTCAATGGCATGACAAATTTATTAACAAGAAATTCTTTCATCTAGGTGATTGGGCCTTGTTATACGATAGTAAGTTTAAGCATTTCAAAGGTAAATTTTCTACTAGATGGTTAGGACCGTATGAGGTAACTGAAGTTTTTGATAACGGTTCAGTTTGTATTTGTACTATCGATGATGATAAGACTTCTTTTGTGGTAAATGGTCACCAGCTTAAATTTTATCATAAACCACTTTCACGCGATTAGTTTTTGCAAGAAGTTCGAAGGAATCCAGGTTTGGAGCTAATTCATGCCAATGATCAGCCCCTTGCTAGTTTAATTGATTAATTCTTTATATATATATATATATATATAGATATACATATATATATATATATATATATATATATATATATATATAGATATATATACATATATATATATATATATATATCTATATATATATATATATATATATATATATATATATATATATATATATATATATATATATATATATATATATATATATATATATATATATATATATATATATATATATATATATATATATATATATATATATATATATATATATATATATATATATATATATATATATATATATATATATATAAACCAATGGGCTGTCACTTTTCATATTTCTAGGAGGTCCTCCCCACAACCCTTGTAGAATAAAGGTGGAATTCACCAAGAGCAAGTTTATTCCTTTATCCAGGTTTGGTGGATTATTGATGGAAAGGAACTAGTGGAGTCTTCTTTGGAAGGCTTTGGACTCTCTAAACATGAAGATCTCGAGAATTGACTGATCCAGGCTTGTAAATAATATGGACCAGTATTAGTTTATGGATTCCTTGAGTATAGAATTGTTCTTTTCCGGGCTCAAGGAAATGTTTACGGAAAGGAAACCCCTAGAGTCTACTATGGGAAATTTAGGCTCTCTAAACATGAATGCCTCGAGCACTAACTCCTTTAGGCTCGTTAAAATAATAAGGTAGTAGTAGTATAGGGATCCTTTGGGCATTGAATTATTCTTTTCCGGACCCAAAGGAATAACTACAAAAAAGAAGCCCCATGGAGCTTTCTTTCTAGTCATTGCTAGCACCCTAAAGAAGAAATGCCCTGGGCAGTCATCATTCCAGGCTTGGTTAAAATTCATGGATTGATAGGTAGTTCCTTTTTCTAAAGATAATAAGCAACCTATCTGAAGGTCTTGAAATCATGTGCAAACAACCTATGTCTTATACTTTGTCAAAATTCAATTGCTTTTTATGTATGAGGATCGTAGAATCATGTCAAACAACCTAGTCCAAAATGCAACTTGTATTAAATACGATGGTCTTGAGATTTTGTCTAAATTTGTGTCCTATAATTACACATTTGCTATCAAAATGTGTGTGAAGAAGCCTCCTGCATCATGAAAGAGACCATTTTTGTATATGTTGACATGTTTTCTGAGTTAGGACCTGTCTTCACTAGCAATCAAAGAATTATCGTGGTTATCAGTTCACTCTGTGTAAGTATAGATTCATGGAATTAGTACTCAATTTGCCGAAGTTACCACATGGAAATTGAGTTCCATTTCCAGGATCAAGGTCGCAACACACAAAATGCAGCAGGTTTTACTTAGATGCAAGCTCCGATAAGCATATCCGATTACACACTCGACACAAAATCATTAAAGTGGTTTAGGTACACGCTTGTATTCTACTTGAATTTAACTTATAGGTGGTTAAAATGTAAATCATAGAAGTATGCCTCTGAATATATCCTAAGATCGCCCATAATCATATATCCTAATCCCTTACCCATCTATTCCGGATCCCATAAGCGGTTACCCTCCAGCACATTAATAGGACGCAAACCATAACCACCACCACTCATGGTCTATCCTTGTTGTATATGATGTCTGCTCGCTCACTTGGCCATCATTTCATGGCACCCTCAATCATCATGAGGAGGACGTGTCACCTCTCAACTGAGATACTCATACGCTCCCTCAGGTGATCGCACATTGCAATCAAGTATCAACATTCCAAACCAGTTGAGGATGGGATGATCACCATGAGGGCAATCGATCTCACATATCCAATCTATCATCATGATGATCATTCATCTGCAATTAAAATAGAGGGCGTATGTAATCATGGGTAAAGAATTAGTAAGAGACCAATGGTGTAGACAATTGGGAGAAAGGGAAGTTACAGCTGAACGCAAGCACCATGGGTGCGGATAGGCACGAACTTACCTTTGGTCAATTCAGGCGCAGCACAGAGTATGAACAATGTAAGGGTATTATGGAGGAGAAGGGTTGGATGACATTTCTATAGATATTTCAAGGCTATAATGATCAAGTGGCGATGACATTCGCATGAAGCTTCAATGGCGAGCATGCCCAAGTTGGAAATTTAAACTTCAAAGTCACAGAGGAATCTGTGAGCAGGGCCATTGGGTTAATGGCCATGGGAGAGCAATTTTCCAAAGGTTGGTAGCTAGAAATTCCCAATTGCACCTTGTTTTTGAAGCCTACCTACCAGTCGATCAGTTGGGCGAAAGGGGTGCTCCACAACTACATCGAGGACTGATGGCATCCACTAGTGACGATGCTACAGCACTTCGTGACCTGCGAGGGAAGGTTTTTCATTGTATTTCTTTATCATATCTGGCTCATGATACACTTTACTGAAGGTAAACAATTGAATATTCCTCATTTTTTGAAGTTAAGCTTGCACAAGATGGCTAGAGGTGTGTAGTCAGAGGGCAGGAAGCCCGAGACTACACTATACCACCATAGTTTAATTAAAATACTATTGGTTGCCGAGCTCAAGAAATGAAAATGGTCATGGGAGGACTTCCTCATTGAGGAATTTCCTGGGTAGGAAACTCAGACTAAGAATCAACAACGAATAGTGGGCCGCTCCCTCAAAATTGATGATGCAACACCCCCATCCAAGTCTGAGTCTACCCCTACCCACTCTCCCACTCATGTTTCTGCACTTTCCCATATAGCTGCAAACAGCTTGAAGGATGGCACAATGAGGATTGTTGTGGAAATATCGGTGGGCTCACATCAAAAAAAGAAGCGCGATCAGGCTAAGCCAAACTAGCTTGAATTAAGTCCCATGTTAGAAAGCAATGCATTTAAATCTCTAGCAGAACCTTCCTTGAACCCTGAACGCACCATTCCAAAGTCTAAATGCTGGCGACCCATGTGTTATAGACATTTTTGTGCCCTACAACTCCAAGCATGAAATGTCCATAAACCAAGGGCTCCTAAGTCCCTAAAAGTGTTGTTCTAACCCCTAAAGGAACAAGGTCAACAGATTATAGCTTCTCCCAGAAGTTCTCCACCAGAAACTGCTCAGAATTGGTCAAAACAGGATCATTGCAGCCGCTCCACTGGCTAGGTGCATTGCATCTCACCCAAATGCACTGTGAGGGTGCATTTCATTTCAAAACTCCCTTCTGTAGGGTGCGATGGGCGAGAAATGACAAATGGCAGTGTCATTCCGCAAGGTGGAAAGGCAATGGAAGCTTCCAGAATCTTCTCCTGTGACACTTGCCTCACTGAATTCAACCAAGGATGAGTAAGAGGCCCTCAGTCTCCAAGTGGAAGCAAGAACTGACAGAGAGAAGACACTAATCAAATCACAAGCTGACTCATCCTCCTTATAGATATCTATATATGGATCCCTCATCCCAGAGATCCAGAGGCTGGAATTTTGCATATTGTAAGGAATTGCTGTTGGTTTCTAGAGACAAACATCAGATTGTTGGGTGATTTATGCTTTGTTTGAGGTGAAGAGGGGCTTCTTTGCTGGGAGGTTGATGCTGGGTCGGAACCACTGGTTGTAACTCCTCCTGGATCTTTTCTTGTTTATCAATAAAAACTATTTGAGTTTTCCTCCATGCTTTTGTATCATTGATGCTTGTTACATTTTGTATGGTTAACTTAAATCTGATCCTAAGTTGTTTATGAATATAGATCCATGTCTTTGTATAGTGCTCTTCTTCTGTGATCTTACAGGTACTTTGTGAAGCTGGGCCAGCAAGGGAGCAGGTAGCTGGAGACTATCAAAGAAGAGAGGGATTGGATCAAAGGATTAGCGCAAGACACAGGTTGGTTCTTTCTATTCCTCTCTATCTATAATTCATAAAGGAAATACAAAAGTAGTTTTTCTCTGTTTGTTTCTAAGGCAACTGTCACACCTTAGTGGGATAGAGCAGTTCTAAATAGACACTTTTCCCATAAACAAAATGGCGACTCCGCTGGGGAATGTCTAATTAGTTTGTTTGTGTATCATTCTTTGTTGTTTGTTTCATAAACTTATAAGTAGCTTTCGAACTGCATTTTCCATAACAAATGCAAAGTAGATAACTGCTGCTTCAATCCATTCACTGGATCTGTTTATGATTTAAACAACTGATTCACAAACTATCTGATTGCCCTTGTGATAGCTCTTAGATCCTCCTTAGATCTACCCCTGATTGTTGCATTACTGATTGCTTTTTACTCGGCCAAAAACCAAGGACTGAACTGCAAACTGTGACCCGGAACCTGGACAGAGTCTCGTTTCTGGCCCAGCACAGGTACTGTTCAGAGATCCTGAATTTCAGCGCACTTCCCAAAGGGGCAACCTGCGCTACATTTCAGATTCTCTCTGTTACAGGTGCGCTGATCAGACTGGCTCTGTGCAGTTGTGGTTCTTGTGCTTCATTCTTTCCAGTTCTATCCCTGAATTTTGCTGCCTGTGATCAGTATATGTCTGTTTGAAACTTCTTTTCCTTGTTGTTATTCCGCCTTCTTTGTACAAAAGAACTGTAGATGTTTTTGTGTGTTTGTTGAGTCGTTTACAGTTTTCCATTGCAAAAGTAGAATAGTCGTACTGTCGTCCTTTGATTTGAATTTGTCGCAAGTGTCGATTTCGATCATAGGAGAAAGTTTGATTGTTGTTGATGGTTGATTATACTGTTACTATTGCCTTTGGTCTGAATTTGCAATTTTCTAGTGTCAAGAACGAGTGTTCATTTCAAAATCGTAAGGTGTTGTAATCATCTCTGTTTTTGATTTCGAAAAAGAGCTTGTTTATATTTGTCGCTTGAAAAGAAATTCAGATTTGTACATCAACTTTCTTTTTAGCATCAATACTAAGAAAGTCAAAAACAAATACATGCATGTGCATTTGCATATAGACAGTCTGTTTGGCTTGATTTAGGAAAGTGCATTTACAGTGTGCTCTTTGCTCTTTGTGAAAAGATTCTGTCTTTCTTTTCCCCTAGTAGCTAGGATTTTCATTGCACAAAAGAGATAAAAGTTTTTTTATCATCTTTAGATTGCATTTTAGGAATTACATCTACATCTCGTGGTGAAACCGAAAGGCAAACTTCATAAACAAGATCAACTTAAAATAAATTCAATGAATCTAACAACGCTTTGGAACTTAACGCACAACATTTAGAGGTCTAGGCTAGAGACGTATTCTGGCGTCATAAAGCCTGGTAACTGTTGTCCTCACTGATGGTTGGGTGATTCCTCCACTTTGAGACGATAAGTGCTAGTACGGACTTGTGCTCCCACGTACCGTCGAGTATATTTTGGGAGACCCCTATAGGCTTAAATCTTTTATCCTTAGGAAGTCGTGTCTGCCGCCCTATCGATCGCAATGCACTGAACACAGCATTCGGGAAGATTGACTGCCGTACCGTAAAAAGTATTCTGCAGTTTTGCGATTGGTTTGGTACTCCCTCTACCTAGATCTCCAGAGTAGTCCCTTTCGTTCCTTTTCACGCTCCTTAACGAAAAAGGTCCATCTGAGCACTTGTCACTTCAGGCTCATTAAAAATCGAAGGCGACTAGAGTCATCTTTTGTTTTTTCTCGACTCTTAAAAACTGAAAAAACAAGTTGTGTCAAAGCGTCTAAAAATTTATTTTAAATGGAAACATACTTCCCCTTTATTTTAGTTGATCGAGTAATCCGCAATCGTGGAAGAAAGTCAATTGAAACCCCGTCGTTCGCGGAGGCTTACGAGTCAACCATCTTTGTCTCCGGAATCGAAGCCAGTACGGACAAAGCGAACTCGTTTAACCGGTTTCAAACCTCCTATTAAAGTTAGAACAAGTGTTCCAACGACATCAGAGACTCTGGTTACTCCAAACATTTCTGGAATCCCTGCCTTTACAGAAGAAGTTCAGCAGCCACAGAAGGACAGTGATACTGATCCTAGTCTGAGAGTAAACACTTGTGTCACCGAACCAGTTCCATCTACAACCGGTTCGGAGAGTCTTGCTCTTCAAACATCTGTTGCTGCCAATTTCACCCCTTCTTTAGCACCAGAAATATTTTACGGACCTGACGGTCTTCCCCTTCCACCTGGTCTGATTGCCATAGAAGAAATTGTAGAAGATCCTCAAACAAGTACTCCAACACACTTTGGAGTCGGGATCACTCTATATCCATCTTTGTCAGAAGTTAGTCTACCACCAACGGAAGCTCCTGTAGAATCGCTAGGGATCTTTTGGATAGACTACAAATGTCTGAACAACCATCAACATCTAGGACTGTGTCGTCTGACACAGCGACGGCAGAACTCCCTGCTATCACTCCGACAATGTTCACCGGTATACCATATGTCCCGACTAGCTCTCAGCCGCTAGAGGGAGCCCACTCAGGGGCTATTTCGACAGTATGGTCCGTTCCTGTTTGTTCATCCAGAATAATATCCGGAAACTCTTATGTTGAGTCTCAACAAATTGATCCATTTGGAGGTCAATTTGGGCAGTCCGGTCCCCAAGGGCAAACAATTCCCTTGAGTTTTGGATTACCACCGTATGGGGGGCAGTATACCCTTTCATTATCCCCTCCGGGAGGATATCCATACGGGAGTTCACAACAACATTCAGGTTATACTGGAATTACCTCAAGTGGTTGGGTACCTGTACTAACTCAACAACCAAGAGTTGTATACTCAATGCAACAATGCGTACCTATGTCGAATATCCCAACTACGCCAGCTATTGTGACGGTGTTGCAAGTTCAAGCGTTGCCTGTTGTATGCCAACCTCAAGTTTCTCAGGTTGTAATGCAACAGCCCCTTGACCCTACGACTCAACCACAATCATCGACTAGTGGAACGACACAGGTTCAGACGGGTACAATTACCCCTCATCTTGGTCAAACTGTTAGTATCGGGCAACAGCACGTGGCTTCACAACCATGGCTGGTGCAATACCAACAACCGCAATTCCAACAAGTATACCAAGGTTCTGAGAAACAAATATTTGCTAACAGTGGACAGTCGTACATTCAAAACAGTCAAAATCAACCATTTTACAATGGTCATGTCCATCAACCTTACCAAACATACCAGCATCAAATGCATTATGCCAGTATGCAAAGACCAACTGCTCAGGCAATCCCATCTTACCCTGGGTATGCTTCACCTAACCTGAATCAGCAGTTACCATTCGTGGCAACTTTGGAGTTACCTGATTTAAACCGGTTAACCAACGATCCAATTGCTTACGGCCCTTGGTGGCCAGCGATTCTGCATAAAATTCCATCAGATATTCCTAAATTCAATGGAAATCCGGGTGAAGATCCATCGAATCACGTGATGACCTTTCATCTATGGTGTTTGTCAAACACCCTAAATGATGATTTGATAAGACTTCGCCTCTTTCAGAGGACGTTAACGGTCCGGCGGCAAAATGGTACATCGAATTGCCTAGAGCTTCGTTCGACAACTTCAGTACCTTAGCCACAACCTTTTTAACCCATTTTCAATTACCAATAAGGTACGAAACGGGAACAAAACTTCTTACCAATTTCAAACAGAAAACGGCCACTCACATATCTGATCATATACATGAGTGGCGACGTCGTCGTAGAATGGTAAAAACGTATGTCCCCGATTAGCTATTAGTTGAATGGTTTATCAAGTCATTACTGCCTTCCATCACGGAAGATGTGGCGAAAGGGGGAGTCGTAACAGAAGAGCAAGTTATCGCTCGTGCGTAATATCTGGATTTGATTTATACTCAGTCCGGCACGCTCTACGATAAAATACCTGACGCCCCTAGACCGGAATTCTCAATTCCTCCTCCTCCTAAATCAAACAACGACTCTCATGCCGACGATGGCATGATTGGCACAACAGACACGAAATCGACAAAGGCTACATCCAAAAAGGCCCGTAAGATTTCAAGTCAAAATGCAAAAGATGAACTTCTTGCTTCGGAAGTAAATGTCGTATCGACAGATAAAAGCAAAGAAACCAAACAACCAGGAAGCAAGAAGAAAGGCAAAGGGAAGAAGAAGAAACAGGAGGAAACATCACCTGAAAAATCTTCTTCAAACCCTCCTGGAGATAGGAAACCAAAAAATCCATGCTTTATATGCGATGAGGATCATTGGACTGCGAATTGCCCACACAGGGCTGAGCTTAAGAAATTATTCAAGAATTCGAAAACCTCCGCAGTATTAACTGATCCGTTTCCAAATCCAGGAACAAATCTGGTTGAAAGTGGAAATGCTTCCCCGTCTCAAGTGCTAATGTTGTCGGTTTCAAAACAGCAAAATGATGCCTTGATATCGACAAGGAACAAGGATTATGGCAATCCACAGCTATCGAACAACAAAGATAAAGATCAACCTAGTTTGACAACAACTTCGACAGAAGTTGTGCCACCCACCATTCCTGAATTGACGATAAAACCGCCAAAGGGTGTAGTACACAAGTCGACATTTAATCCCCGCGCTAGAGTGGCACAACATTATAACATAGTGGAAGATTTGGCCCAATCGCCATCCGCTATGTCGACTCTTGAAGTACTACAAAATTGCCCATCCCAAAGGCAGGCTTTATTATCGGCCATTGGTGGGATTGACCCAAAGGATTCCAATCTGTATCCTTCGATCATAAAGGATATGATCCTCAATTACCAGCTCAACTAGCTTTCCTTGTTCAAGTGAAATCCCTCAACAAAACTGTTCATCGAACGATTATTGATGAGGGGGCATCTACATGCATTATGTCGATGAGTTGCTGGAAGACTTTAGGATCTCCAACCTTGTCGCGATCTTTGACGACATTAAAAGCATTCGACGGAAGGACATATACCCCATATGGTATCCTAAGTAACTTGAAAGTCAAACTAGGAGGGAAAACGGTAGAAGTAGATGTTGAAGTCATCGATGGGAATCTTGATTACAACATACTACTAGGAAGACCATGGATATATGCCATGGCAGCTGTTGTGTCGACCTATTTTAGAAAGATTGCATTTCCCTTTCAAGGAGGGATTACAATCGTTGATCAACAAAACTTCCTCCCCAATGGTTCTCAAGTTACTGTAAGCATTCCCATGATCCATGGAAGCCCCCATTTGCTTCAGAATATCGGAGTAGGCCTACTAAAAGATCCTATACTAATGGGAACTTTCGCTCTTCCACCTCCAATCAATCTGGCGGAAGTAGCGTCGATAGGAACCTGCAACATGATATCTTCTAAAAAGATATCAGAAAATGATATCGAAATGGATCATGCAATGATTTTGCCCCCAAACCCAACGGAAATATTGTAGAAATCAATGTTCCTAGCATGGGAGGTAAACCCAAATCAACGCTCATCAAGCGTTTGGATAGATAGGTCCAGAGAGTATGGTACCCCTTCAGATCCTTGGTCGCAAGTGCATGTCACCGATGAAGGAATTGTCCAATCTATGGTAATTGAAGGGACACCATGGAATGATTTCCACCATCGTTCCCTTCTTCCGGATTGTGGAGAAGATAATCAAGATGACCTGTATCATCCTTCAGTTTTTGAATTCCTATCAAATACTGTAAACACGGTGGATTCCGAGCGAAACTTGTCCAATATTGAAGAGACTATCGCCATAAATATCTCGACTAAAACAGATGTTGTAGAGAATATTCATGTCGGCAAATGTTGTTCTCCTTCAGAACTAGAGATATATAACGCTCTTTTTCGCGAATTCAGAGATGTCTTTGCTTGGTCATATGATGAAATGCCAGGCATTGACTTGAGTATCATTGAACGTGAAATTAAGATGTATCCAGATGTCAAACCAGTACGACAACGGCTACGGCAGGTGCACCCCAAGAAAGCAGTTGCCATTAAGGCAGAAGTTGAAAAACTTCTCCATGCTGGTTTCATCTACCCGGTTCCTCTAACCGATTGGGTATTAAATATTGTCCCTGTTATGAAAAAACAAGGAACAATTAGAGTGTGCGTCGATTATAGGGATGTAAATCAAGCTTGTCCAAAGGACAACTACCCTACACCCTTCATTGACCAGATAATTGATGAATGCGCCGGATGCGAAATCTTTTCATTCATGGATGGATTCTCCGAGTATAATCAAATAAATATCCGCCCACAGGACCAATCAAAGACTGCATTTATTTGTCTGTGGGGCACATTCGCATATCGAAAATTACCCTTTGGTTTAAAGAACACAGGGGCGACATTTCAGAGGGCAATGAATTATGCCTTCCATGACATCAAAAACATCGTTCAACCATACCTCGACGACCTTCCGGCTCATTTGCGAAAGCGGACTGATCACCCGCAGCATTTAAGAGCGATATTTCTACGTTGCTGACACTACAAGATACGACTCAATCCACACAAATGTGTATTTTGCGTCAGTTCTGGTCGTTTACTTGGCTTTGTAGTCTCGAAGGATCGGATTCGTCTCAACCCATGTAAGGTCCAGGCAATCATAAATTTGCCTCCACCTTCGAATTTGCTTCAGATTCAGAAACTCCAAGGGAAAGCGAACTTTCTTAGGAGGTTCATTCCAAATTACACCAAACTTGCTAAAGGTTATACACGTCTTTTGAAAAAGGAAGTACCCTTTGTCTGGGATCAAGTTGCGCAAGCTTCCTTTGATGCTTTAAAAGATTCCCTAATGAAAGCATCATTAATGTACGCCCCTGATTATAAAAAAGATTTTAACCTGTATCTGGCTGCAACGGATACGACCATCGCAATGGTTTTAGTTCAAGAAGTCGATGGAATTGAACATCCTATATATTATTTAAGTAAAAACTTAAATGATACAGAAAGAAAATATTCTTACGTTGAAAAGCTAGCACTTGCAGCTGTTCAAGCGATACAGAGATTTCGACACTATATCCTCTTTCGGAAAACTACCATTCTGTCAGATTGTAACCCCATGACTTATATACTGTCGCGACAGTTGCTGGGGGGAAAATATTCAAAATGGATAGCAATCCTACAAGAGATTGATCTGGAATTTGTAAAATCCAAGTCAAAGAAAGCTCTAGTTTTCGCAGAATTATTGTGCGATCTCCCATCGTCGTCCAACGATGACACATCAGAAGAAACAATCATGGATGAAAGTTTGTTTCTGATATCTGCAAGCAATGAGTGGTATGGAGATATAATCATTTATCTCCAAACTCAAAAATACAGGCCAAACACCTCACACTCTGAACAAAAACGGATTCGATACCAAGCAAAATACTACATGATCGTCGGTGATACACTCTACCGTCGTGGTATCGATACAGTTCTGAGAAGGTGCCTCACCCATGAGGAGGCCGAAAAAGTCCTGAATGATTGTCATTCAGGCGCGTGTGGGGGACATCAATCTGGATATGCTACGGCACAAAAAATCTTACGAGCAGGATACTTCTGGCCAACAATGTTCAAAGATTGCATAACCGCAGTCAGAAGTTGCCATGCTTGTCAAATTTTCGATAGCAAAACCAGAAGACCACCCGCACCTCTGCAACCAATAGTTGTTGTTGGGCCATTCACCAAATGGGGCATCGATTTCATGACATGTAACCCCACCTCGACTGGGGGGCATGGGTACATCATAGTCGTAGTTGACTATTTTACCAAATGGGCCGAGGCGATGCCTACATTAGATAATACTGGTGAAACAGCTGCCCTCTTCTTTTTAATCATGTAGTCGCCAGATTCAGCGTGCCGCAGGCTATAGGCACAGATCATGGATCGCATTTTCGCAATCACATGATGGTCGAATTAGCTGCCAAACTAGGGTTGTCTCACGACAGCTCTACTCCATATTATCCGCAAGCCAACAGACAAGTTGAAGCAATCAACAAGGTCCTCAAACGCATGCTGCAAAGGATGATTGGAGTTCACAAAAGAAAATGGCACCTAATCCTGTACTCAGCTTTGTGGGCTTACCAAACATCGGTAAGGAATGCAACCGGGTTCACACCTTTCCAACTGGTATATGGCCTGGAAGCAGTCTTACCAATCTAGTGTGAAATCTCGTCTCTCAAACTCGCAATTGATCTCCTCCCCGGAACTTCAGAAGAAGAGGCTCGTTTCTTGGAATTAATCCAATTGGATGAAACCCGTCGTGATGCCGCTTTGGCTAACGAAACCCATAAGAAACGAGTCAAGGCGCAGTTCGACAAAAATGTCAAACCTCGTGTCTTCTCAGAAGGTGACTTAGTCTTGCTTTACGACCAAGAATCCGATAAATTGGGAGCAGGTAAATTTAAGTCTCTATGGATGGGCCCCTATATTGTTAAATGAGTGTTAGCAAAAGGAGCCTACGAGTTAATGGATTATGACGGAATTCTGCTGGCACAACCTCGTAATGGGTTGTACCTCAAGCATTACTATGCGTAATGGTAACCTGTGTGCTTTTGTTATATTTTTGTTTTCGCTAAAGTGTTTATTTTGGTCAATTAATCCACTTTTTACATTTGTTGCAGATGTCAAACCTATTGGAGTCATGTGTTGGATATGCCGACGGAGCAAGTCGTAGTTCGCGGAACCTATCCTCCGCAGCCTGGGCCATTTTTGATCCAAGCGGCGAGTTAGTAAGTTTCAGAGGTGTATGTATTGGTCAATCAATGAATAACATCGCTGAATATAGCGCGTTGATAGAACTTCTCTCTGATGCCATCACACATGGTATACGCCGACTAATTGTCAGGCTAGACTCACAACTCGTAATACTACAACTCAATGGTATATATTCCGTCCAAAACCCAGCTATTTATCGCATTTTCCTAAGGGTTAAGATTTTGGAAAGACAATTTGATCTTATTCAATATCAACATATTTCCAGAAACTTAATCACATTAACTGACTCATTAGCAAAATATGTGTTAGATAGACATTTACAACATTTATAAAAAGAAACACATCATCAATGTTTTGCATGTGGATCATGTAGCTCAACCAAAATAAAACTCCGAAAATCAAAAATATATATAACTGTTTATGGTTTACACATAATGTTCTATAACCAAGACAAAATCGGTCAAATGACCCAAAAACTCAAAATGCTAGGGGGCACCCTAGTCTAATGATGCTCGTGATAGCAAGTCACAGCCTGTGCGATCATGCGTAAGAGACGAGTCCATCGTCTGGGCACACCAGTAGTATGCCGCTGTAACCGCAAAGGTAGCTCGTCGGTCCTCACATCTGGAATACCGAGAGTGAGGCCCTCAACCTGCTCCTGTAATTCTGTGAGAGTCTCGGCCACATCGAGGTCACGAAGAATAGCCCTTCCGACGGCCTCTCTTGCTGGGGCAGCAACTGGTACTCTCAGGCGAACTACTGGACGAACGGGACCAACATCTGCATGTACACATGAGTTTGATTAAAGTCTTGATAGAATAAAGCACAAGGACATTATAAACAAAAAACGATAAACAGGAATATGGTCAAAGATTTTACCAATGGCGCCCCAGTGCTCACCATCCGGCAGTACTAAATCTGGATCACCCCGGAAGTCCATGCCAGTGTATGGATACTCAGAATAAACCATCTCCTGACGATCAAACCACCTGAAGAAGGTATCAGAAAATGAAATCTGAGACTGGCCAGCATGCCTAGACATATGGTCAACCCATCTCTGCATACGTGGTTCAGTAGGAGAAGGTAAATCGAGTGCAATGTACTGCGGCTGCATCAGTGGTATCTTCTCCAAGGCAAAGGCAGTCAAAATAGAACCATACCCAAAGTTCTTCAACCTCCCGCTCTTTATCTTGGTCAACTGTTCTTTCATCACAAGAAGTACTGTGTCGCACCAGTTGAACACCTTCGGTTGGAGGCATTCCAAGGCATGCTGCATGTAAGATCGGTTGGCTACATGAAGAGCCGCACCACCGGCCATCCTACCGAAAGTAAACAGAATAGTCCTGAGGGACTTGTCAGTGACATCACGGATAATGATCTTGCCATCTTTACTCGGCTGAGATCCTTCTCTGCAGTACCGGCGGACATAATCTCTCACAGAATCGCCTCCTTGAGCCGAACCTGACAAAGAGATGGGGGCACCCCGCCTCGACAAGCCAGTCAAGAAATAGATGTCTACTACAGTCAAGGGGATAGATTTGCCCCTGATCTGGAAAACCTGATTGGTAGGATCCCAAGCATCGAGCAAATACTGCAGTAAGTTTATTTGTTGTCTCATGCTAGAAATGCGGAAGAACTTCAGCAAGCCACAGTTCCGCAGCGCGTTCACTGTAACTGGATCATGTAGGGCAAGCATTTCCTCTTCTTCATGCTCACGTTCTCACCATGTAATGGTCATCTTACTCCAAAGATCTCTGAAAAACAAACAAGAGAAGAGTTAGATCCTGATTTTGGTGAGAAACAGGCAAAATTTCCATAAAAAATAGTGCATCAAATTCCTTTTTTGCGCCCAACGCACCTGCAGCAGTGTTCTAGGTGCGTTGAATGTCAGGTAGCCTTTAGACAGGCCAACATTCAACGCAGTTTTCGATACACTGAGGGTGCGCTGATGGCAGAACGAGTTCTTTAAACCCCAGGGACTCAGAAAAGCTAGGAATCAAGCTCAAAATGCAAAATGGAAACCATGAAATGAAAGAGCTTAGGTTTAGCTCCTACCTGGTCCAGACGGCACCGGGAATCATCCACAGAATCTCTCGAAATCAGCTGATGAAAATCGAGGGGGAAAAGCACCTCCAAAGCTCCAACAAAGCAAGTTCAAATGAAATGGTACAATGAGAGGTAAAAACACTTTTTCATTACTTTTACGTAGTTCAAAGTAAAATATTAGTGTTCTAACTCGTTTTCAAGCAAATATTGTTCATTTCTGACTAGTTTGATGAAGCAGTTGAAAATACAGTACGATCTTTGAAAGGACAAAGCTATTTATGGTAAAATCAAAACAAGACCATCTAATCGAGCAGTTTTAGCACATAGTTCAAGCTCGTTAAAAAATAAACATAAGACATGAGCAAATGTTTCCACCCACGTTTAAGCTCATTAAAAAATGAACTATTCCTCGGTAAATAACCATCGTGAATGTAGTACTTCAGTCGTTAAAGCCTTGGTCGTGTTTGCACCATCACCTCCACTTTTCATTGGCCGATCATTCACCTCCATTTGATTGTTTACCCATTTTGAAGAACAGCTGCGAAGAGAGATTTCACTAGCCATCCTTGTGACACTGTCGTGATTGGAAAATTCCAAACCTTACCTGGAATCAGCTGCTACCCGTTTTATCACTCGTTCCTCAAAAGACGAGTCTCCTTTAAGCTCTTTTCAACTGACTCGTAATATATGAAAAGATTGCTGAGCCATTGGCCTCTCCAGCTCGTTAAAGGGACAGGAAGTGCTATCCCTCCTCTAGATTTTAATC
Source organism: Pinus tabuliformis (assembly GCA_031772625.1). Lineage (NCBI taxonomy): Eukaryota > Viridiplantae > Streptophyta > Pinopsida > Pinales > Pinaceae > Pinus > Pinus tabuliformis. The sequence goes on from CM062805.1 coordinate 264,828,198, forward strand.
TTTTTGGACCTGAGGGATTATTACACAAAAATATCGAGCGCTTGCTTTGTTCGACTCGTTAAAACTATCGAAAATTCATCCCTTCTGTATTGTTTTATACTTTTTCGGACTTAAGGGATTAGATGACGAAAAAGGAATTTTGGAGTTACCTTTATGTTCTTTTTCAGACTCTCTAAAATTGAAAAGGACCGAGTTATCTTTGTCGTTAAACTCGTTAAAAAGATTAATAGCGACAAACTTGTCTTTAGATGAGAACGAGTTTCACTATCGCTAGGCTCGTTAAAACATAGCGATGGGTTTGCCCGAAGGGAAAATTATAGAACAAGCATATGTTATCCTCCTCAAGCTTGACAAAAATAAAGAGGTACTGGTCAACAATGACTGGGGAAAAATTGGGAAGAAAACTCAAAGAAACTTTGTTGGTAGCAAGTCGCTCTTGAACATGACACTTCCACTCCGTGTCCGAGTCGGGTTGGGTTGTTTCATTCACCGGTCACATCACCATGGTCATGCCATACCATCCACATTTGGGGTTAATGCTACCAATCCATCACATCAGTGTCGCCGATATGTTCAAGAGAAGTCATCCAGAGAAGTCACCTATGTCTCATCCACTACCATACATTATACTCCATTCTTTCATGACCGCCACCCTGAACCTTATATCACCAGATCATTTTCACCTCCATCAAAATCATTTGCTCCGTTCTGTGTCATTGATGTGGGATTCATTAAGGCCCTCCTGTGACGGATCACTTCTTGTCGACATCAGCTCATTATCCAAGAAGTTGATCTAGGAACACCCCATTCAGTACTTTGAAGCTTGCATGCCTCAATGGCAAGTTTCTCACTTCCGGCGACAGGTTTACATCAATGGCCTTCGACCGAAAGATTTTGCGTGGTGTTCGACGCCAAGTCCTTTATTCACACCAAGTGAATTGTACTGCAGTACCTTGAGGATCATTATCATTATCGGTGATTCCTCTCGCGCTTGTTAACAGTTTACATCATTGACTGGTAATCAAGCGATGTCTTTCCATGTTCGACTTCAGAACATTTCTCACATGGACCGACTTGTACTTCGAGTGAAGATCGGACGAGATTGAAGACCCCAGATCTAGTTTCATCCATCCGGGCTGCGATATATATTCAGGGAAATAAAGACATTAAATGTACAACATTGCAGCACAGATAATCATCCTACCAAAAGGATGATGGCTCTATCAGAATCATCAGTCTACACTTAGACGATTGTCTGTCCTATGTACATGAAAATGAATTTTAAAGCTGAGAATGGGAATGCCCGCCTCAGCTAGATCATGAAAACAGTATGAAGATAATGTATTGTATTGTATCTTATTACAGGTCTCCTCCCAGCATTGAAAGAACTTCGGATCCTCATAATAAAGCATTTCACCCGACACCAAAAGGTTAACGGCCTCATACTTTAGGGGGCAACTGTTATAGACATTTTTGTGCCCTACAACTCCAAGCATGAAATGTCCATAAACCAAGGGCTCCTAAGTCCCTAAAAGTGTTGTTCTAACCCATAAAGGAACAAGGTCAACAGATTACAGCTTCTCCCAGAAGTTCTCCACCAGAAACTGCTCAGAATTGGTCAAAACAGGATCATTGCAGCTGCTCCACTAGCTAGGTGCATTGCATCTCACCCAAATGCACTGTGAGGGTGCGTTGCATTTCAAAACTCCCTTCTGTATGGTGCGATGGGCGAGAAATGACAAATGGCAGTGTCATTCCGCGAGGTGGAAAGGCAATGGAAGCTTCCAGAATCTTCTCCTGTGACACTTGCCTCACTGAATTCGACCAAGGATGAGTAAGAGGCCCTCAGTCTCCAAGTGGAAGCAAGAAATGACAGAGAGAAGACACTAATCAAATCACAAGCTGACTCATCCTCCTTACAGATATCTATATATGGATCCCTCATCCCAGAGATCCAGAGGCTGGAATTTTTCATATTGTAAGGAATTGTTGTTGGTTTCTAGAGACAAACATCAGATTGTTGGGTGATTTATGCTTTGTTTGAGGTGAAGAGGGGCTTCTTTGCTGGGAGGTTGATGCTGGGTTGGAACCACTAGTTGTAACTCCTCCTGGATCTTTTCTTGTTTATCAATAAAAACTATTTGAGTTTTCCTCCATGCTTTTGTATCATTGATGCTTGTTACATTTTGTATGGTTAACTTAAATCTGATCCTAAGTTTTTTATGAATATAGATCCATGTCTTTGTATAGTGCTCTTCTTCTATGATCTTACAGGTACTTTTTGAAGCTAGGCAAGCAAGGGAGCAGGTAGCTGGAGACTATCAAAGAAGAGAGGGATTGGATCAAAGGATTAGCGCAAGACACAGGTTGGTTCTTTCTATTCCTCTCTATTTATAATTCATAAAGGAAATACAAAAGTATTTTTTCTCTGTTTGTTTCTAAGGCAGCTGTCACACCTTAGTGGGATAGAGCAGTTCTAAATAGACACTTTTCCCGGAAACATCATGTTCCCCTTAAGCATTCCCTTGGTTTTCGCGATCGAGACCTCAGCTCAAGGATGCCATCAGACTCGAAGCATGGCCCATACTCTACAGTTCAAGGCTAAAAGCACCAGCTTCGAACATATCCATATCTCATCCTCCTGTGATGTTGATGTCCAACAATAAAAAATGTCCCTTGGAGAAGAGCCCACTGCCACGACCAAAGTGAAAATCCCTGTGGGTATCGCATAGGATATGGAGACTTTGTCTCCTGCCTGACCTTCAGTAGGAAGGAGAACCACAAAGGCCACCCCAAAGGAATGTAAAGGAAAGTTTCCCGGAGGTAGTACTGTGCAGTAGTAGATGACCTCGACCAAAGCTCCTACATATGATGCTGAAGAAAATTTAAAGATTTGGCTTGTCAAATTATGAAAAACAATGACCAAGCTCAAGGAGCATTCAAATAAATACAAAGTTTTATTCCATTTTGTCAGGGATGTGAACCAACAAGTACAGTACTCTAACATGAATTTGTATGCCCAGAATGATGCCTTGGACAGGAAAAACAAGCACCTTCTATGGTGGAAAGCGGCAAGGAACAAGCCTGCTAAACAATTGAATGCCAAAGGATTAGCACTTCAATTTCAAAAATGCTCAGCACCTATCAAACAAGGGATTGAGGTGCTAATCAAGACTGCTAGTCTTTGACCATAGTGTTTGTTTGGTTAACTAAAATTTTCTTTTTACGGATGCATGAGGGCATGCATCAGAATCGGCGCAGGAGGATGTTGATCCCACGTTTTGTTCCCATCACTACCATTTTCCATCCCTATTTTGACCTTTTTGGCACTCATAAACCTACTTACTTGCTATTCTACTATCCTAATCATTGTCCTAATCTCCATTTTGAGGTAAAGTCTTTTATGGTTACATTTTTCTATTTATTGGTGAATTTAAGTAGATATGAGTAGCTAATCCTTAAACTAACTAATTATTATGATTGAAGTGTAAACCTTCCAGCAGATGTGCACGATGACAGCAGGAAGAAGCAGGTAATGAACCATGGTTCCCCACTTTCGTACTCAAGAGCTATCTTGGGTTCGGTACGTAATAACATAGGGATAAGAGATTGTATGTTTCTAGATCACAAGACTACCTCTAGCCATACTTGAACGCATTCGATTCCAACTATGTGAATGATCCGTGATTATCCTCTTCGACTAGAGCAGACACTAAGATTGGGATTAGTTGGAGGTTGTTGAACCAATTTGGACCAGTTTTTCAAAACATCTGATCTAAAGGAGTAGATTAGTTGGGTTGTTACGATTTACCATATTTAGTTTAGTTATTTAAACTTAATTAAATGCCTATAAAAGGTTGCGGTGTAATATGTTAGAGCTAGCGAACAAACGTTGAAGTGGTTATTGTGTATTCAATGACTTATTTTTAATCAAAAATGTTTACAATGGTTCTGCCTTGAATTCGAATTAAATGTTTGGTGATTTGCTGGTGATGACAAGTTGATTGCAATCGAAATCTCTCCCTTACTGTAAGTTACTCAGCTCCCATGTGTGGTCGGGCCTACCAATCTGGGTTTAGCTTTGTACATTGCATAGCGATAACTCTGTGTGTTAGTTACAGTCAGTTCTTCATTCTCTGTGGTTTATCATCAGTTTGGTTTGTTGCATGGAGAATTATCTTAGTTTCCTTGTATTATAATATGTTGGTTTGTTGATGCTCTTACAACTCTTTGTTTAAAAAATCAAAAACCAAAATATCCGGGGTGATTCTCATTTTTGCTCCCAGGACAAAGTCATACTCTACTCATAAACCTCACCATCGAATTGATTTGCAATTGACATAGATGTGCATGGAATCTATCGAACTACATGGTCATTTAATGATTGAGAAGAGTTTGTTTATCCATTGATAGTGCTGAAATCACTTTTAAATACTTAAATCGAATAACATATTTAGATATCATGGATGAATGGGATTCAGGTTAGCTTAGAGTGAGATCAATCCATTCCTAAATAATTTCTTTGTTTCCTCTCATAACTGGATCGGTTGACTCTCTGTTGGATTGTTTTGCAAGTGATGCGACATAAGGAAATACTTGTCGATTATTTGAACACTGTGATTGGCATAAACTTGGTTTGATTTTTAGATGATTCAATTGATGTTAGGTTGTCTGCATAAATGTATATACAAACAGAACACTGCTTTCATAATATCGGTTTGAATGATTTGTTATAGTTAAGTTTCGTGTGGCAGATAGATTTCTCAATTGGTAAGTGTGTGAATTAAACTCGGAATAAAAAAGGGTGTTTAGTTTGATTAGTTGGTAAAGCAATTTCATTAGTTTCGGTTGAATTATTGATTCCCCTGTCTCGAGTGATAGTTTGTTTCATCAGTTTCATTTGGAATATTTATTTCCCCTGTTTCGTGTTTGATTATACTTCTCATAATTTATATTCCTGATTGAATGTCAACAGCAGCGCCTTGATTTTAAATAGGGTTACTTATAGTTGAGGATTGGTGTGATTGTAGGGTGATTTAAAGTACATTTTCTCAAAATTGTTTTTTGGATTGCCATGTATTAAGTAGACTTAATGTTTGAGTCATTCTCATCACTATGACTAATTAGGACATGTATGCAGTTGATTGAGAACACAAAATTAAGTTAGTGAATCAAGGAGTGAAACACAGTGTTCATTTCAGTACTTAACTTCAAAATCTTTGGTAGGGAATGAGTAAATTAAGTACAGATTTCTTGTTTAAGCTAGAATTGGAAGTGATATCACAAATAATGAATCTTTATTCCTTTTTTAGTGTTAACTATAAGAATTAAAAATCAGAACTCGAGTGTTTTTTATTGGTTAAGTCTGGTGTGACTAGGTATTCATTTGAAATTAGTAGTAAAGAATTCAGTAGCTTGTTTGGTTTGGATTTCAATCCTAGGTTAAGTTCGTAAAGATTTTTGAAGTCTTTAGATTAAATTTGATTGTTGGGTCTGCTCATATCAGCTAGATGTTTGATTTATTTTAAGTTTGAAAGCATTCATGTGTTTATTACCCCGCTAATTATTATAACGAAATGTTAAAACTCTATTCGAGCACTGAACAAAGAAAGTGCAAGTCAACTCGTGCTTATGAACCCAAATTGACAATTAATATTAAGAGGTTTAATTTGATAATTTAATCTCTCAACAGCGACCCTACCTAATGGGAAGACACTTCAAGGTAAAAACAGATCATGATAGTCTTAAATACTTTTTAGAACAAAAATTACCTTTAGAAGAGCATCAAAAATGGGTCACAAAGATGTTGGGTTATGACTTCAAATCATATACAAAAAATGGAAGCAAAATGTTGTGGCAGATGCACTCTCAAGAAAGGATGAGGATGTGGAAGCGTCACTTTGTGCCATTTCTATTATCCAACCATATTCGATAAATGAAGAAAGGGATGAATGGAAGAATGATGAAGAAGTGTGATCACTCATTCAAAAGTTACAACAAGATACCAGTACATCTGATACATTTAGCTGCGAAAAAGGATTCATTGTGGTACAAATATTGCTTCTACCTATGTCAAAATTCCCAACTCAAACAAAAGATTCTTATGGAATTGCACGCCTCTCCCTTAGGAGGGCACCTGAGATTTTTAAAAACTTACCACAGGGTTAAGAAGGAATTTTTTTGGGATGACATTAAATATGATATTCAAAGGCTTATGGAGGAATGTTTGGCTTTCCAACAAAATAAAGTTGTAACAATTAAGACCCCAGGTCTACTACAACCTTTATCCATTCCAAGTCAACGTTGGGAGGATGTTTCAATGGATTTTATTACAGGTTTACCCAAGTCTGAAGGAAAGAGTCTCATCATGGTGGTAGTTGACAGACTTACCAAGCATGAACACTTTTGTGCATTATCTCATCCATTTAAAGTCAGTATAGTTTCTACTACATTTATGGAAACAATTCAAAAGCTACATGGAAACCCAAAGATTATTGTAAGTGATAGAGATCCCATTTTCACTAGAAATTTTTGGACAAAATTATTTTCTTGTCTTGGTACTCATTTAACTCATAGCTCATCTTATCATCCTCAATCTAATGGGCAAACTGAGACAGTAAACAAATGTTTAGAAGAATATCTTCATTGCTTTGTATCTGATAAACAGACAAAATGGGTCAAATGGTTTCCTTTGGCTGAATGGTGGTATAACACTTCCTTCCATACTATATTGAGAATGACCCCATTTATGGAACTTTATGGATACCACCCACCATCCATCACATCATTTTTAAGAGAAAATTCTAAGGTTCAAGCAATGGAAGATCACATTGATCATCAACAACAAGTTCTCCAACTCTTAAAGGATAACCTAACTTTGGCACATAATAGAATGAAACAACAGACAGATCAACATCGCAATGAAATAAGTTTTGATATAGTTGATTGGGTATTTCTACGGATACAACCATATAAACAAATGTCCCTCAAGCAAGCTAAGAAGGATAATAAATTATCACCAAAGTATTATGGTCTGTACAAGGCGTTGCAAAATATTGGTACTATGGCATACAAATTGGAGCTTACTATAGCTTCCCGAGTGCACCCAGTTTTCCATGTTTCATTCTTAAAGAAGGTTATTGGTGACAAGCTCCTAGTTCAAACAGTATTTCAAAAACTTGACGAGGAAGGAAAAATCATATTGGAACCTGAAGTGGTCACAGAAACAAGAACTCAACAGCTATGAAATCAATCAATTTCGGAGTATCTTGTCAAGTGGAAGAACTTACCCGCTGAAGATTCCACATGGGAGGATGAGAATTTAATATAGAAGCACCTAGAACTACTCAAGTGTTAAGGACAACACTTTTTTAAGGAGAGGAGCATGTTAGGTCGCTATAATACTAGTGATTCCCCCATTACTATTGTCAATGTATCCCTTATTGTTATTGTTGTGCCCCTATTGTCCCCATATTGTTATTATTGTACCCCATAGAAGCCCACTCTTATTATTGTTGTGCCCTTATATTATTATTGTTATGTTGACTTTGATTATCTTTTGACCCCTTAGACTCCTCTATATATAAAGGAGGTTTTTTCATTTGTATCATCCAAGAATTGTTCATTTGTGTAATGTAAAGGAGGTTGCCCCCTCGAAGAGGCTGATTTTGAAGTCGTTGATCTATATTTTCTATATTTTTCTAAGCTGGTTTCATAACACCCAGAATAAGCTGTGAAAAGGATAACAAACGATTAAGTCCTTTGATCTTGAAGTAGGACATGCACAACGAAGAAGAAACATGGCCAATGAAGAATCTCGTCGAGAAGAGGAACAAAATTTCCGTAAGATATTATACAATATGGAAGAGAAAGTGGAGAATTTATTTTTAGAGTATGAGAAGGACCTCAAGCACGAGAAGAAAGATGTAGATGATCGCGGATCGACACATCATGGAGGTGGTGGAGAATATCCCCCTCCCTCTCTATCTTCAAGTGATAGTTCTCATCACTCCAATCGCGATTCTAGACATACCTCTAAAAAACCTTTCCTTAAACTAGATGTAAAGTTTGACTTACCTATGTATATTGGATAATGTAATGCAGAAAATCTCAACAATTGGATTAGGAAGATAGAGGTTTACTGCTGTGTTCAATAGATCGAAGATGATGAGGCAAAGATCTAGTTGGAATCCCTTCGATCAAGTGGCACCACGCTTGTTTGGTGGGAGAATAGAATGCAAGGTAGAAAAATTGTGGGTAACCTTCTTTCCTCATGGTTAAATTTTGTTTTTGCATTGAAGAATTAGTTTTACCCTATGGGACATAAACAAAAAGCATTAATGGAATGGAAACACCTAAGGCAAAGTAAGGGTCAAGATGTGCAAAAATTCACTGAAGAATTTAGAAACAAGCATTGAATTTAAGAATTCTATTAGATTCACCAGAGATTGTAACTAAGTATATCGATTCTTTGCATAGTTACATAAGGCATTCATTATTATTGTTTGAGCCTGCTACTATCGATGAGGCCAGTGTGAAGGCCATGCTTCTGGAGAGCAGGGGGACACATGAAAAAAATGACCACCCAAAAAGATCCCCAACAACCAAGAGAAGAGGGGAAAGCTCTCTTGTACACATTGTAAGAAAGAGGGACACGATGAAGAGAATTGTTGGAAATGACAACCTGAGCTGAGACCTAAGAGGAATGACAAAAAGGAGAGGCAAAAGATAGCTTCCACCATGCAACAAGATCACAAGTCCGAATAAGAGGAAGATGAGAAAGTCACAACTGTAGGATTTACATGAGGTAGACTAGTTGACCTAGGGTCAGATTCCGGTGACGAAAGGAAGATCATAGCTCTTGGGATCATAGCAGATGGACCCATTGATTTGGGTTCCGATTTGGGAAATGAAAAAAAAATCAATAGAGATTGTACCAAAGATGAAAGGGAAACCCAATGCGGCATGGCTCTAGGAACTTGAGGAGATCAACCAAAGAATTCAAGCAGAGAATGTTGTGCTAGGGAGACTCCTACAAGAAGCAGAGAAGGAGAAACAAAGGTTGCTATTCCAGTTGCAGGTTAAGGACAAGACCTTAGAAAACCTACAGCATAACCACCTTGAGGCAAAAAGTGACTCTTTGATTTCATGTACCTTTCCTGATGATGAATTTTTCTATTTTTGAAAAAAATACTACAGGTATTGGATCCAAACTATTGAAGAAAATGGGGTATTAGGGGAAGGGCCTCAGCATTAATGGCCAAGTCATTGTAAACCCCATCAAAGTGGAGGAATTGCCTCGTCATGCAAGACTCGGGTATGTCAGGAAGGAATTTTGCGAATGATCCAAAAGAGACAGTGACCCACCAACGATAGATAATGAGGTCACCTCATCACATTCCAATGACAGTGAGGGATCCATGAACACTTATCAGAGGCATATCAGGGAAAATCACTCCAAGTCGACTTGGATGGTTTGGAGGAGAAAGAACCATGGCAGTCACTACAACAAGGTGGGACACCAGATGTGTCATATGCTCTGTGCTAAGAAGGAATCAATAAAGAAGCCAATGGGTGAAAATGATCAACAAATGAATCCACCACAGTCATGGCAGTCTTCTTTATTAAGTAAAATATGGTTTTGTTAGATGTAATAGCTTGTTATAGCCACCGTTTGTAAATCATGAGTTACAAGTAAATGTAAAAGTGATGATGTGTTTTCCATTGCTTCAAAATGCAATGATGATGTTTGTGGCATTTTCTTATGAGTAGTTGAGGTATTTGTTTTTATTATGTAATCCTTGACCAAAGAGTGTGTGCTATAAACCCTTGGCAAGGATGGTTTGTATATGATTGCTAAGGATGTACTAGTTTTTCATGTAGGTGGTTGAAAGTGTGGTTTGGCTAGAACATAGACAATGTGCTAGATGTGTTAATGCTTTTGGTGGCCTTGAAAGGAATGCATTCGAGCAAAGCTCGATGGATGGAGAAGTAAAAAGTGAGGGAGAAATTTCCTCACTTGCCAATTGACTGAAAAGGCTTTTGGCGGTCCAAAAGCTCTTAGTGGAGTGGATTGATCCAGGAGGATCCTAGAGGATTGATCTAGGTGGATGTTTAGGAAAGTACTAGTGGCATAGTAAAAGGCTTAAAAATCAAAGTGTTAGAATTTGGATAAACTTAACATCGGATCGAGGTACTCATCATCTTGATTCCAACGGTGCCAATGAAACTTAAATCCAAGTTCATATGAAGAATTTAGAGAGAGAAAAAGCTCAAGTTTGACTTGCCGAGGTGGCAGGAGGAGATGAGGTGGCAAAAGTTTCAGTGAATGGGGAAGCGCCAAACGGAAAGCTGCCACTGGTACCGCATATCACATATCATAGAAAATAGAGGTCGCAGGTTAAGGAATTGGCCCCCAAGATTGCCGACTTACAATTGGGATATCACATATCATGGATCAGAGGTGGACAGGTGTTTACGAATTGGTCCCCGACAGAACCTAGTTGTGATGCGATGTATCACATATTGTAATCACAAAGGGGCTAGTGTTTACAAAGTGGCCTTGATAGTAATCCCAGTTGTGATTGCGACAAGGTTCCAGACCCGATGTATTATCCATTATTGGATTTCAGAGATCTGTGGTTTGAGTTTTTTGAATTTTTGACCGGAGAACCCACAGTAATGGAATTTTTACACCAACGTTTCGAATCCCAAATGGGATCCATCATCAGGGTAAGAGAAAGAGGATCGAATATGATAAAAAGAAGAGCCAGAAGGAAGAAATAAATACTAATGAGGGAAAAATATATAAAGGACCAGCACATGTCGGCAAGAGAGAAATTAAAAAGAAACCTAAAATTGATTTTAATAATTATGAATTAATATTCGTTATTTTTATTTATATAATTATGAATTAATATTCATTATTTTTAATTATATAAATTAATATTAATTAATTAATCTTTATAAATTACCATCAAATAATTAATGTTAATAAATTAATATCAATTAAATAATCTTTAAGAATTAACTTTTATATAACAGGAAATTATATTAATATTACTTACTCAATACTAATATTAATTTTAAGCTATATATATTTCACTATATTAATTTTAAACTATATAAATTACACTATATTAATATTAAACTATAAATATTACAATATATATATTACACTATATATATTACACTATATTAATATTAAACTATATAAAACTTTACTATATTACACTATATTCATATTACCTACTCAACATTAATATTAATATTAAGCTATATATATTACACTATATTAAGCTATATATATTATACTATATTAATATTAAAACTATATATATCAACCTATATTCATATTTAAACTATATATATTACAATATATATATTACACTATATATATTACACTATATTAATATTAGACCATATTAATCTTTACTCTATCGAACTATATTAATATGACTGACTCAAAATAATAACATGAAACCTAATATTTATATCACATTGAAAATTTTTATAATCTAATGTTTATGAAACTAACTGTTTTATAAAACAAGATCACTAGAACCTTAATAATAAACTAACCTAGAATCTAACTAACCTAGAATATAATTTTTTATATCAATAATGCTTATTCTATAATTAATTTGTTTCAATAAGGCCTATTCTATATTTTCATATGTAGACTTTTATTTTTATTTAGATATATATATTAATCATCTTACCTATTTGACAACTTACCTGGGGCCTGGCATACGCTTCCTGATTTCACTGATCAGTGGAAGCCAACTTTCGCTAATTTCCAAACCGCTGTCTCTGTTCAGATTACAAGGATGCTTCAGGATTTCGAGGGCTTCTCTGATTTTCCGTCTCTGATGATGTTCTTCTCTTGCGATAATTGATGCGTCTTCTAAGCAGATTTGGTGTTTAGTCTTCAAGGAGTGTTCTGCCAGGGCTGAGGTACGAGATCTTCCATTTCTGATGTCAGCGCCATGCTCTTTCAGTCTCGTCTGGAGGGAGCGACCAGTTTCGCCTATGTAGCTTTTTCCACATGAACAGTCTATTTATAATCCCGACGGGTTCGTGTTATCATAGAACACAAGTTCGGTTGACACGGTGATGGTTTAAGCACCAATTGTGATTGTGATGGGGTCCTCGGATGTGATATGTTATATATTATGTTGTATAAGCCTGACAGGCCTCTTCTATTGCAGGTCGTGTGATATAAGGGTTGGTCTTTACGTCGATGGAACGTTGATTGCAAAGAACCACCGATAGCATCAGCCTCCAAGTTTAATGCATAGTCAAAGAAGTTTTGTGCCATATTTAAAAGGAGCTTCACCATACTTGTAAAGGTTTGTTGCATGTATCATTCAAGCCTGAGATCCATGGTCTTAAGAGAATCTCGCCTACCTAACTTGGCCTATGGTTATAACTGCTTGGGAGTTGAGGAATTGTCGCCATGATTGTATAAGAGACCCTTTTGTGTGGGAAGAAGGTGGGGAGGAATGGCTGATTAATTTAGAATCCATTATACAGTAGACCTTGACCTTGGCAGCAGGTCAAGACCTCGCCTTGAGCAGGAGGAGATTCCAAGAAGTTGCAGAAGGCCTGATTATCCAAATTGGGAGCTTGGATAGGCATTTTTGCACGATTTTTTGCTAGGAGTTTAGTGGTATTGTCTGTTTCAAAAGATGGGCTCTCCACCCTTTGTCCATATTCCAGCTTCGAGGTATAAGGATTGTAATTGAATGTTTATTATACTCTTATCTCTTTTATTCCACTTAATTAATGAAGGCCTCCCCACTATTGAGTATGGTCCGGAGACGTAGTCTAAATTGGATGAACTATGTAATCAAATCATTGTGTCATGGTTTTCATGTTATTCTTGTTATTTCCACATTGTTTATGTGTTTTTAAGTTCTATGGTTAAGAAGCTCTATTTTATGTAATTTTGACGCATCTGTAAGTAAAATATCTTGGATCAGTACCTAATCACTAATGGTTAAAATGAGTGATATTTAGACGTGGGACTAGCCAATCCCCAAAGATAATCACCACTCCATCACAGAGGATCAGTTTCACATGTTGTTTATGAAGCATTCAAGGAGGAGGAGGAGGAGGAGGAAGAGGAGGGAGAGGAGCACAATGAGTTGTGTTGGCTCAAGGGGGCCCAGCCCAGGTTCAGAGTTAATCGCGCCAACCAACAAAACACTAAATGTTGGCCCTTTCGGAAACAACCTACATAGTGAAGGCTGCATTCTCACCCGAAGTAGCATTGGGGGATGATAGAACCAGGCTTCTGCTTCTAGAGATCATGTGATATGTAATTTGAAGCCCTCGTAGCTTAGATCTACCTTCGTGTAGATATATGTCTTCCTATGGTCCACTACTTCAACTCTATGAGAATAGCTCTCAGACCTTCACGAAGGTCTGCGATTAGACTCTACAGTCCTAGAAGAGGCAGATTCACAACTTTCACGCAGTAAATAATAACCCTAGATCTCCCTTCATGTAGATCTGCCCACTTTGCACAGTTATCATAATAGATTTAACCATTGCCTTCACGAAAACATATTATTACTTAGTCCATTCATAGGTATTGAAGATTTAACATATTCGCGGAGGAATTATACTTTGCTTCGTAGAAAATAAATCAATAAGAAATAACAGATAAACTTAAACATAAATAAGAATAAGACATAGATGAAAGATATTCATTACAAAATCAGTCTTTATTATGTTCAGTGTTCAAGTACATACTCTTCCTCCCTATGTGCCCAGCTGCAGGGGACCACACACTCAGTGGCGGACTTGTCAATGTCTTTGCATACTCAGTTGCAAGAGCCTTCCCCTCTCACCTAAGTACAGGAAAACAGAGCTTTCCTACCTTAGCACTCGCTCAAAACAATAATCTTCTATCTTCATCCCCTCTCTAATTAACTCGCTATGAGTCATATAGATATAGCATTTTCGCTTACAATACCATGGCCTGTGATCTATGGGTGAGTTTTAAAACCAACCTATTACTTACCCATAGAAGGGCTAAGGCCCCTTTGATTCCTACTTAGTTGCGTGGCCCCCTTCCACATTTCAGGGAGGCTTTACATTCTTTACAATATTCATCAAAAAATTGGTTAAACTAACCCAAAATTGACCCCAGGGACCCTTTCCAAACAGTCCCCTAACATAAATATGGTGACTTGCCCTTGAGTCACTCTGCTGGCACCTCTCTCTTGTTGTGGAGGTCACTGAACTCAACCTACAATGCTGCTATGTCGACAAAACCCAGTACTGCGCCCTGCTATACTTCTTCTACCAACTTTTCTGTAGTCAGGCCTTCTACTGCTAGGCGCATCATTCATTGTGTCTGTTGAAGTGTCTTTAACTTTTCCTAGACTTACATAGTAAGATGAATGGCTTCCTCTATCCATGGTTGTATTCTGGCCTTGAGAAGGGCCTCTTTCCTTTGTATCTCTTCAATTTGTGATTGCAGTTGTTTTCCTTCTTACAATCGAGTGAGGCATTGGACTAGTGCCAAAGTGCATGCAGTCACCCTGACTTGATCAAACCTTCATTGTGTCTCCTAGATATCTATACTAAGTTTCTACAGGTTTGCGTCCTCCTACAGAGTCATACATAGCTCCATGGCCTGATCGAATATCAACGCGCAACCTATGACTGTTGCATCCAAAGTGTCGATGCTTTCCTTGATGGCTGCTTTGTGCTGCTCCCGTACCTCTGGCGGAGTGGTTGGCTGTAATTCCAATTGTAGCTCTGAGATATTCATTTGGAAGTCAAACGTGACTTTTCCTATCTCATATTTTGATGTAGAGACCGCACAAGCCAATTTATTGATCTTCGTTGTAGTTGCGGCATCCTCTGGAATGTTTAAACCTAGAACTGAATTGCATGCCTATGTGATTGCTGTTTCCAGGCTCTAATTCGTTGTTCCAGCTCTTCCTTTTCTTTGAGAGCCTCAGCCTTCTCAGTGAACATCTATTCATTATTTACCTTAAATTCACTAATCACTATAAGCGGACGCTTCTCTCTAATTCGAAGTTCTTCCGAGACCCCCTGATGCAGCGCATGGAGAGTCTGAAGTGGTAGAGTAGCTAAGTTCACCCCGATGTCTTTGATTGTGCTCAACAGAGCACAGTCTAGAGTCCTTTCCAGCTCCAATACTTTCTTGCTCCCTTGCACTAGGCTCGCTTGCACCCTACTCGCTTGAATCCTGCCTGTTTGGATTTGTAGCTCGCGCAGATCCTTTTGGACACTCCCTAGTGTTTGCATATACTGTTGTTTAAATTGTTGTTGTTAGGGTCCTATAATTTATAGGATCTCAAGATGATTGAGTATTTTATCTCAAAAATCTTATATTGTAAATAATTGTCAATCTGCAAGTGATTTCCAAAAAGAGAAATAGAATAAAAATGAAAAGAGGGTATAAATAAAAAAGGGGAAAAAAATTTGAAAAAACAATAAAAGATAGAACCCCATCAAAGAAAGAAAAAACAAAAAAAAAAATACTGAAAGTGTTGCAAATTCAAATGCCACTACTGATAGATATTTTTTTTATGATTGATAAATAAAGGTTGTGTGCAACTTGTTTAAAATCACAATGACTAGTTATTTATTTAATCATATAGTATAAGCATGGCTAAACATGTTCGAATTTATGTAAATTAGATTAGAGAATAAAGATTTTCCAAACACTTTAATCTTGGTAAATCAGTAGTCAGGTAGAAAATGACAATGGTTCAACTATTTAATCTGAATCAATAGGAGAAATAAGTGATAGGATTTAAGTAGTTTTTTATTTTCCTTAAAAGAAAATAATTATGGGTTTGCTAGTCTACATGCACCCATTTAGAAAAAGAAAAAGAAAATAAAAATGTAACTTTAGAAAATAAATAAAGATAAAAGGGTAGGTAGAAATAGTTTGGTTTCCGGAATATTTATATGCCCTTTATCCTAAGTTTCAAGAGCATTATCAAAAGGCACATTTGGACAAAATTGTTTTGTCACATATGGTTTAAAAGTAGTGGGGTTCTCCAGCTTTTCCCATCGATGACTCCTATTCATTTTCTCTCCCCCTTCATCCCATCTTTACTAGCGGGGGGGTTTGAAAAGGCGGTATTCTCCACCGGGCCCCATCACCACATGTCTCCCTCTCTATGTTCCACACCTCCCCTAGCCTATACCACCTACCACTCCCTACCCCCTCCAAAAACCACTTCCCCTTCATCCCTTTACCGTTGTCCCTACCAAAAACCTCCACCATTCCTATCCTGCCACATCTTCATAATCATTGCCCAATTAAATTCCTTCCTGGGAAAATTACCATTGAGTATTTAATTCTTCCCTCCCAAGTAATTGTTTGACTTCAACAGTCCCGCGTCAACCTCCAATAGAACCTGCCAATCCTTCCTTTAAAAAAACCCTGAACTATTCGTCATTGTCCCTTTCACCTACTTATTCTCTACAATTCACAGGTTTTTTCTACAAAGCGACCTAGTTTCAAAATATTTGCTGAGCTAGGCCAACTGTCAGCATTCTTTTCTTCTCCCCTGATGACTCACAACCTGAAATTCGTTCCCAATAAGCTTTTCTTTCCATCACTATTTATTATTCATTGATCTAACTATGCCTTCAAATAAAAAGAGCCAGGAGGATCCTATTAATCCATTAATCCCTCCATCTATAGACTTAGACCATATTCCATTGGCTGATAGGGATTACAAGATTAGTGAGACATAATGCGACTGTGAATTTTTGGAACTTTATTGCTGGCTAAAGGATAAACAAGTTGATAAAACAGATGAAATTGGACTCTGGGAGTCCAATATTCCTCGCTATATTTCCCTCTGACCTTCCATGACCCTGAATTCACTAGGAAATGCCAAATTTGCTATGTTCCCAACCAAAGAGCCATTATAACACCATCTAGTGAAATCCTTTTTTCAATCACTTCCCAATCTATAAACTAGATGATGCTATCTCCACCTATGGAAAACAATGCTCCATTTTCCTTAGAAACCCTCAAAAAACTCTATGAGAAGCTTGATTTTTCTAGAAGAACCAAGATTTTTGATATCTTCTTACCAAAAAATGCCCAATTGCCAAAGAAAAATCCTCCATTCCCTTCCTGAATCTTCCCTGATCAAGCTATACAGATCATAACCATAATTTCATACATTTTGGGTTATTATTCTAATCAGTGGGTAGATGAACCCATTATAGGCTTCCTTTCCATCTTTTCCACAGATAGCAAACCATCTATTTGTTTATTTCATTCAATTCCTGGATGATAGCGTACACAAGAATTTTCTAAATTTTCCAACAGAGCAAGTGTTTAGGTATACTTCAATTTTAGTTTATATGCTTTTGTATTATCAAGCAGATAGGTTTAGCTTTCCCATGCCGAACCTAGATGGGTAAGGAACCAAGAGTCTGTAATATTTTGGACATCTTTAGTGATGAAAGAACATCAATAATTTTCCTATAAATAGTTCATTTAAGAGTTTGTTGACCTAGCTGAGTATCCTAAACAATTCACTAGAACCCAAAATTAGTGAAGACATCAAGAGGATTCTACGTTTGACAGATCGGGCCAAGAATGGAGACTGGTATTTATACCAGAATTACATAGATTTTAGAGTTTATGGATGTGAGTTAGCACCATACAAGCTCCCAAAATACCTCCCCATGAGGATTTTCCCCCTTGAATATATCAGAAAAATGCTAAATTCATATGATATTCACTTTGTGGTGGCAAAGAAGAAGTCCCAGTTTTAGATAAAGACATAGGTGGGCCCTTTCATATGCAACATCAAGTTAGTAGGAGAAGAGGCAGATAAAATCCTTAAGGAAATGAAATTAAGACTTAGTTTCACATGGTCTTATGACCCTTCAGGTATCATTTCTAAGATGAGAGTAGAAAACAAAACTATGCCATATTGTTACACTAAAAAATGTCACCATGGCTATTTACAGTTGGTATGGCTCTATCAACAGTCATGCTACCCTCTTAGGCAAGTCTTATGCCTCTGCTCTCCATGTCAAACTCCAAAAAGAGAGAAAGTCTTTATAAATGTATTTATCTCTGGGTACGCAGGTTCTCTCAACCTTACCTGCGGGTACGCACCCAATGTTCACAAAAGCTGCATCTTTGGACGCTCTGTATGTAAAGGAGCAGGTGCGTCCCCCTGTAAAGGTCAAAATGCGCAAGTTTCATCTTCAAAAAGTTACTTGTGGTCATTTCTAGAGCATTCTAGAAGGTTGTTCGATGTGTATTGAGTGCCTCCAGATGGTTCATGCACCCCTACCAAAGAGGAACTTATCCCATCAATAAGGGAGCTATCCCATCCAAAGAGGGGATTATCCCATTGATGGTGGACTTGATTAACTTCCTCTTGAGCACTATAAATACAGGCATTGGGCCAGAAGGAGAAGAGGTTGGAAGCTATACATTTCTATGGGTAGATGCTGCTGGAATTAGGACTCCCATTTAGAAGCTTGTGAGGAGAGATTGCCATCTTTGCTTGTTCTATTTGGAAGTGGGTGAGCTTTGTCAAAGTAAAGGAGAACTCTTGATGGACCCTGGGAGGGACTTACACAACACCAAGGCTCAGGTTGTATTTGTTCCTTTTGTTACCTATTAATGCAAATGAGTCCATTCTTCTCAATAACTTGTTATTTATGAGTTGTTTCATGTACTCCTTGGTCTATGTGTTAAATATGTTTTATTCTATGATATTATCAAGTGCTATTTAATCGTTTGATTGTTAGTGGATGCAGGTTTCAAAGTGAAGGAGGAGCTCATCCGGATCAGCGGAGCTGGACTGCTACAACAGCGTGGGACTACAGGTAGGATCTAAACACTTGATTTCTTATATAGTAAATGCATGTTTAGGGAAGGATTGCTCTTGTTTGTCACTAGAGAGTCTTAGGCTCCTAGGGAGGTTGGTTGTGTCCGCACAATCGACTCTTTTCGCCTGACAAATTGGCGACTCCACTGGGGACTCCATTGATGTGAAAGTTTTTTCCTTTGTATGAACTTTGCTCTGAGAAAATTGATTTATTTTTCTGGTTTTTGGCTCTGTGACTTTGTTTTTGGATGGGCTAGCTTAGGGTTAGTTTCATTTTAGTTTTTCTTGAATTTTCCAGTAGGACGCACCCTCTGAGTATTGCACAGTGCGTCCCTGGACGCACTGTCGCTATGTGCACAGAGCGGGCCCGCACCTGTCTTAACGGGTTGCCTGCGTCCCCTGCTAAAATTTGAGAAAATTCCATTTTTTGCATTTTTTCTCTCAGATTTTGCTTTTTCTTAGTTTTTACTGCCCAGATCCATTAGTCTCTTGTCAAAGATCTTCACCTGAACTTGTTTCGATAGCATTGAGTGTTTTAGTGGATTTCATAGAAGTTTAAGCCCTAGGGTTTGATTTTTGAGTAGGTCTTGTAGTGACTTTGGCGGTAGAAGTTGTCAAGCCTCAGATCTCTCTGGTTTTGTTAGCATTCTTAGAAGTCAGACCTGTCATAAAGTCTACCTGTGAGAGCAACTTACCTTTGATTGGTCTCTTGGGCAAATTTCGAAGTGCTTGTTGATTAAGTCTTGAATTCCATTTTACAAAAAGAACAAAAAGATTTGAGTTTTGTTTTGACTAGTCTTTTGATTCTGCATTAGCTGGTCCTTGATTTGATTTTGGTCAAGTAAAACAACCTAGAATCATCTTTGTAGGCTTTTGCCTCGTTAGGTTTGCTTAGGGTAATTTCCTTTTTGATTTTCTTGTGAGTGAAGTTTTCATAGATTTTATAGTTTTTAAGATTGATTTTTGTTAAAATAGATTTATATGCTTTATTAAAAAGAGAAAATACAAAAACATCTCCTTTGAAAAGTTTTGTTTCAAGTAGCTTTGAAGAATTTTGAAAGAAAAAGAGATTTTCGTGCACGTAAGGAGTGGTCATGTTTCTATGCTTGGAAAGATAAAGAGAATTGTTTCTTTGATTGTCTTTACTAAGAAAGTTGTTTTCTATAAAATTTGCATCTCTCAACTCTCTTAGTTAAGAATTTCATTGAAAGAGAAAGTAGCGTAAATCATCTTAGGTGCATCTTTGTAGTGGTTTGATTCGAGTCTACACACCATTGGTTTCACTTCCGCTACCTTTTGTCTTTAAGAAAAACCATAAAATTAACGCTTAAAGTAAAATCAACGTAGTAACTTTTATTTACTAGGGCTCTGAAACACCAATTTAGATCAGGCTAGTGTCTTGGAGTAGGTGAGTAATTAACTCTCCAAGACAACAAAACCAAACAAGTAGCTTATCTTGTGATAGAATAAATCCAATTGTCTCATTTGTACTCTGGGAAAGCTCCTCTTAAAGGAGAAGCACGAGCTCGTGTCTGAACCAGTGAGGGGATCAATCCCCCCTCGTTGGGAACGACGCCAGACACGCACGTATTACAAACGGTAAACCTCGGATTAACCATTGTCGAGGAGCCAGGGGTCACTTGTCGGTAAACCTTGGATTATTGTCAAGGAACCGGCAAGGGGATTGAGCTTGATACTCTGCCCTTGCGTGCTGTCGGAGTGTAGACTGTTCCCCCAGGTGCATTTGTTGCGGTTGGTAACCTTAGTGACCATTATCTTTAGGATTCTACCGAGGTGACGGTGGAGGGAAGATCCCACTGTACCTGGAGCAGACGTCGGCTAGACTCACTTGGATTTTCCGGGGGGTTCACTTCACTCGAGACGGTTAAAGTGGAGGAACTTGTGCCGGTCTATTCATTAAGCAGGTTGTCGGGGTAACTGTTCCACCCGCCACTTCTATTCTGAATCCGGCGATGTTGGGCTTCATCACCAACTAGCGTTTTCGGTCTGGAAGGCTACTGTTTGTGCTTGGTTTGACGCCCTAGATTCTTTAGGCGTGTGATTCAAATTTGTTTGGTTCTTTAGAGACTTTAGGTGGTTTGATTTGAAATTTTACTTTGTTTTCATGTGTAGTAGTTAAAAGTTTTAGCTGTGGCGGAATTACCGAGACAGTCCCATAGACTTCGGGGCCAGTCTCCTGAAGTTGTTTCTGTGGCCGAATTGTTGAGAAGATCCCGTAGACTTAGGGGATCACCTCCTCGAGACGACCTCGGAAATCTAGAAGGTTTAAAGGTCCTTGTAACTCCTCCTAGTGGCAGTAGAGTAGGTTCACCTGAAGAAGGAGAATCTTCCTTGGTAGTCCATTCAGATTACCAAGGCTTAGAGACAGGTTATAATCCCGAAGCTGTTACAGTTTCTGAGCTTGTTGGTATTTTTTTGTCTGCTAGTGATACAGGCGAAGAACCTGAAATATCTAAACCTGTTACTCCGACTTCTAGTGTTCCAGATTCACCGAGAATAGAACGAGTTATCACCGAAAATCTTCCTACTGGTTTGATTGCTATTGAAGAACTTGCTCCAGAGGAAGAAATAGGCGTCTCTAACCTTGAAGATCAACTTACTATTGATCTAAGGGAGCGTGAATCTATCTTTTACAGTCCTCCTAGAAGTACTACTTGGTACCTTTCGTTAACCAATTATTTAGACAACTCAGGGGTAGGTTTTTCTACACCTCGTACTCCTTTTCCACCTGGAGGTATTTATACTCCTGTAAATATGTCTGGTCAGTCGTCCGTGTTTACTCAAAGTCCTGAATCTTTCTTACACGGCGGTCCTTCTGTTCCCACTGGGTATCAATCACTTTCTGGTACCTTTGCGGGGGCATCTCCTCAACCCGTTGATCATGGGTTATTAACTGGAAACAGTGGTAATATACCATTGGGTGTAGGAGACATTTACATGATGTCAGGTTCAGTTCCCGTTTCCCAACCTCAAGGTGGCCAATTACCGCCTGGGGGGAAGCCTCAGTTAATGCCTGGGGGGCAACCTCAAGGTACACAAATCGTGTCTGGGGGGAAACCTCAAGGTCAGTATGTACCTATGGTGCAATACATGCCTCAAGGTCAACCCCAGCCTCAATATGTACCCCAGGGTCAACCTCAGTATCAATATCAACCTCAAGGATGGCAACCTCAAGGATGGCAACCCCAAGGGTATCAACCCCAAGGGTATCAACCTCAAGGGTACCAACCTCAAGGTCAAGGTCAACCCCAGTATCCGTATTTACCTCAAGGTTATCAACCTCAAGGTCAATACTCGAGTCAAGGTTATCAACCGCCTCAAGGTCAGTCATATGTTCCAAGTATGGGAACTGCACCTTACAATTATCAATCCTATCCTCAATCCGGTTATGGATCTCAATATCCTCAACCTGTTACGGGTCAATACCCCGGAATGTTAGTGTGGGATCCATCACAGGGTCAACAGGTGTTGCAGCCAAGTTTACAGTTGGTACCTCAAGCTGGACAACCTGTAGTTTCTGGTCCACCCCAGCAACCGCAACCTGTCCAGTCAAATGTTCAAACTTCTGTAACTTCGGTAGTTACTCAGCCACCAATTGCCCCTAGTACTCCATCTCAAACGGCTGCTGCAACTACCGCTACATCTGCCGCACTTACTTCTGGAGTATCGACAGCTCCGGTTTCTAATGTCTCTGCAACCACACCTCAGACATCTTTACCGTTGTCTGGATCTCCGATTCAAACCACGGTCCAGATGCCTACAGGTCAGCCTGGTATAAGTACGGTTGTCACTACTCAACCTCAATTTGTTCACCAACCGTACCAGGGACAGTACCAACCTGGGCAAGCTGTCCAACAACCGGTTTACCAGTATCAACCGTATCCTGGGTATACTTATCAACAACCTCAACAACCCCAGTACGGTCCGGTTAATCCTGGTTTTCCAGGAGGATATAATATCCCAAATGCGACTCCTGTTCCTAGTTATCCTGGATATCCTCCTCCTAGGACTGGTCTTGTGACCCAGAGTTTTCGAGATCCTAACCGGCAGTTACCGTTTATCGCAACTTTGGATTTACCAGACTTGACACGCCTGACGAATGATCCAATTCAATATCTTCAGTTCTGGCCGCCAATGCCAAATAAGTTGCCCAGTGATATACCCAAGTTCGGAGGTAAGTCTGGAGAGGATCCATCCAATCATGTGATGACTTACCACCTCTGGTGTGCTTCAAATTCTATCTCAGATGATTCGATCCGCTTACGTCTTTTCCAGCGTACACTCATTGGTCTCGCGGCCAAGTGGTACATTGAGTTACCACGGGCCTCTTTTTACAATTTCAGCCAGTTAGCTACCTCGTTCCTAACTCACTTTCAGTTGCCGGTCAGATATGATAACGGCACGGAGTTATTAACTTCACTAAAACAATCGACGTCCACGTATATTTCTGATCACATTCATGAGTGGAGACGTCGAAGAAGGCTAGTGAAAGTTTTTATCCCGGACCAAATCTTAGCTGAATGGTTTGTTAAATCATTATTACCAAAGATTACTGAAGATGTAGCTAAGGCCGGAGTAGTTACTGAGGAGCAAGTCATTGCTCAGGCACAATACCTTGACTTAGTTTATACTCAGTTGGGTACGTTACACGAGAAGATTCCGGATCTTCCAAAGTCGAATCAAATCGCTGCTGCTCCTTCGGGATCTCATGCCGCTGATGGTATGATTGGTATCGTGAATACAAAGAGTAAGAAGAAGTCTTCCAAGGCTTCGACTACTCCCATAATCACTTTGCCTGATTCCCTGACAGGAGAGTCTTCTCCCGAACTTACCGCCGATATTCACACTGTAGATTCATCTACGGCCAAATCAAAAAACGGTGGAAAGAAGAAAGGAAAGAAGAAGTCTAAAGCAGACAATGCTCCGAAGGAGAAAACGGAAAAGTCGGAAACCAATGACGAAAAGCGCAAACCTCGATATCCTTGTCTTATTTGTGAAGAGGATCATTTTACAAGAGATTGCCCTCATCGGGCCGAGGTTGTGAAAATAGTCAAAGGTTCTCCCACTCCTGCTGTGTTAAAAAATCCATTTCCAGAGCAGGAGAATAAGATGATAGGTTCTTCCTCGAATGCCAGTGAAGAACCCATTTTGATGATGTCTCATGTGAGGATTGCGACTTGATCGCAAGATTATGGTAGTAAGAATCCTGTTGATGGTAAGGAAGCAGAATCTTCTCATTCTAATCCATCAACCTCAGCTCCTGGTTCCGATCCACTATAGATCGAAAAACCTAACCCGGACTTAGTAATTAAACCGCCCTTCAAGGGTGTACTTCGAAGGTCTGCTTTCAATCCACATGCGAGAGCGGCCCAGAATTACAACATTGTTGAGGACTTAGCTGTTTCACCCTCAGCAATGTCGGCGTTAGAAGTGCTGCAATCATGCCCAGCACAACGAAAATTACTTTTGTCGGCTATCGAAGCTGTTGATGTTCAGGACCCGAATCTAATAATCTTCGATCTAGAAAATAGTACACCGCGTCTACCCCATCAAATGGCTTTCCAAATTCCAGTGATAGTCAAAAACAGGCCTATTCATCGGACTGTGATTGATGAGGGAGCCTCTACGTGTATTATGTCGATTCAATGTTGGAGATCGCTTGGTTCTCCTTCGTTGAACCAATCCCCCACCATCCTTAAGGCCTTTGATGGCCGTGGGTTCCGTCCGTTTGGTATTCTACAGGAATTGCCTATAGGGGTAGAAGGTAAAACCGTTAGTCTGGATGTGGAGGTGGTTGATGCCCCTCTAGACTACAACCTTCTTTTGGGTCGAAGTTGGTCATATGCTATGACAGCGGTCGTTTCATCGGTCTTCAGAGTAATTAAGTTTCCATATAACGGTAAGATCGTGACAATTGATCAGCTGACATACTTTTCATCCGACCCAGCGTCTTCAGAGAGTATCCAGCATGTCGGTAAGACGACAATTCCTTATAGGGACGTTGGCGTAGGTTTAGTTAAAGATTCCGGTTTACTGGGAACTTTTCCTTTCTCTCCAATCAACGCAGACCCTTCATTTGCATCAATTCATATGATTACATCAGAAAACATTATTTACGATGATCCTTGGATTGTCCCATCTGAATCTGAGATAGACTCATTCGGTGATGCTATGCCTTTGAGTCCATATGAAATTGCTTATGAAGCTGTCATGTCTTTTACCGACTCGCGTTCAACCGAAATCGACCAAATGAATGTGGTCAGTGAAGAATCACTTTTCACCTCAACCTTAGAATGGATAGCGTTTCCCGAAGTCGTGTCATCTGACGAACAACTTCGCGAAATCCTAAGTGTAGACGATCTACCGTGGGAAGATCTCCATCACAGATCTTCGTTTTTACCTAAGGATGATGCTTTTGAAAATGATTTTTCATCTATCTTTACCGCTGAATATGTCAAAGACGCTCAGAATCCAACGAAACATTCTGATTCAGAGTTGAATTTTGGGAATATTTCTCGTACTATCCCCATCGATATTTCAGTGAAGCCCGGAATTGAGGAGAACATTCATATAGGTGCCGCATGTACAGAAGATGAAATCCAAACTTACAAGGCCCTATTCCAAGAATTCCGCGACGTGTTTGCCTGGTCTTACGAGGAAATGCCGGGAATCGACCCTGCCATTGTTGTTCATGAAATAAAGACCTACCCGGATGCTAAACCCGTCCGGCAACGGTTGCGTCAGATTCACCCTCGGAAAGCGGCTGCGATTAAAGCAGAAGTCGAAAAGCTGTTGAAAGCAGGTTTCATTTATCCGATCCCGTTAACGGATTGGGTATCGAATATTGTTCCGGTCAACAAGAAACAAGGAACAATAAGAATCTGTATCGACTATAGGGATATAAATCGAGCTTGTCCAAAAGACAACTATCCTACGCCTTATATCGATCAAATTATTGATGATTGTGCCGGAAGTGAAATGTTTTCCTTTATGGATGGTTTTTCGGGCTATAATCAAATCAATATTCTACCTGCCGACCAACCAAAAACGGCATTCATTTGTCCATGGGGGACGTTTTCTTATTGTAAACTACCTTTTGGGCTTAAGAATGCCGAGGCCACTTTTCAACGGGCGATGTCTTATGCATTTCATGACATCAAGCACATTGTGCAATCGTATCTCGATTATTTGCCTGCTCATTCTTTACATCGAGCTGATCACCTTGTCCACTTACGAGCAATCTTTATGAGGTGTAGGCATTATCGAATTCGGTTGAATCCCCACAAGTGTGTATTCTGTATAGAGACGGGTCGATTGCTGGGATTTGTTGTTTCAAAAGCCGGCATTCGCGTCGATCCCTCGAAGGTCGAAGCTATCATCAAATTGCCTCCTCCTTCGAGTTTGCGCCAACTCCAAAGTTTGCAAGGGAAAGCAAACTTTTTACGCCGATTCATTCCAAACTACGCCGAGGTCACTAAAGGTTTTACACGGTTGTTGAAACAGAACGCTCAATTCTTTTGGGACGAGATTGCCCAACAATCTTTTGATGCACTTAAACACGCGTTGACCCATGCACCGTTGTTGCATCCTCCCAACTACAACCAGGACTACTTCTTATACCTCGCAGCTTCGCATTCCACTATTGGAATGGTGTTAGTTCAAGAAGATGAATTCGGAGCGGAACATGTGATATATTATCTTAGTAGGACCTTAAATCCCACTGAGCTAAAATATTCGCATGTGGAGAAATTGGCCCTGGCAACCGTTCAAGCTGTCCAGCGTTTTCGTCACTACATTCTTCTCCGTAAAACTACAGTTATTTCGGATTGCAACCCTATGATTTATATTTTGACAAAACAACTGATAGGGGGCAAGTACTCTAAATGGATCGTTATCCTGCAAGAGTTCGACTTGGAGTTCGAGAAGTCCAAGTCTAAGAAATCCTTAGTTTTTGCGGAATTGATGTGTGATTTCCCGCGTGCTGACACAGAGACTGTGGCAGAGGAGTCCATTGCGGATGAATCTTTGTTTCTTATCAGTACTTTAGATCCGTGGTATGGGGATATAATCATCTATCTCCAAACCCAAACCTTTCGGCCTGAAGCTTCAAAGTCGGAATGTCGAAAAATTCGGTTTCAATCCCAGCAATACAAAATTATTGGAGATACACTTTATCGCCGGGGGGCAGACTTAGTTTTTCGACGTTGTTTAACTCACGAAGAGGCTAAGAGGGTTTTGAATGATTGTCAGTCTGGAGCATGTGGCGGTCATATGTCTGGGTATGCCACAGCTCAGAAGGTGTTGCGCGCTGGCTACTTCTGGCCATCTATGTTTAAAGATTGTATCATTGCAGTCCGGAAGTGCCACAACTGTCAAGTGTTTGATCGTAAGATGCGCGCACCACCTGCTCCTCTCCACCCTATAATTGCCGTTGGTCCATTCGCCAAATGGGGTATCGATTTTATTACTTGTAACCCTCACTCGGCCGGGGGGCATGCGTATATCATCCTCGCGGTTGATTATTTTACTAAATGGGCCGAGGCGATGCCTACATTCGACGCAAGCGGCAAAACAGCTGCAATTTTCGTATTCAATCATATTATAACTAGGTTTGGTGTCCCACAAGCAATCATTACTGACCATGGGAGCCATTTTCGAAACATCATGATGACTGAGCTTACAAGCCAGCTTGGTTTGCGCCACGATAGCTCTACTCCTTATTATCCGCAAGCCAACGGTTTGGTTGAGTCTATCAACAAAGTTCTGGTTATCATGATCCGACGAACCATTGGTATTCATCGGTCGAATTGGCACAACATGTTATTTTCAGCGCTATGGGCATACCGAACCTCAGTGAAAACTTCAACAGGGTTCACTCCTTTCCAGCTAGTTTATGGCTTGGAAGCTGTGTTACCCATTGAATGCGAAATCCCATCACTTCAAATGGCTGTCGAATTACTTCCAGCTACTTCCGAAGAGGAGAAACGTTTATTATACTTAGCTAAATTAGATGAGACTCGACGTGACGCTGCATTGGCAATCGAGACTCACGCGAAGCGAATGAAAGCTCAGTATGATAGAAATGTGACCCCTCGAAGTTTTTCAGAAGGAGACCTAGTGCTATTATATGATCAAGCTAACGATAAGCTAGGTGCTGGAAAATTCGTTCCTATGTGGCATGGACCCTACATTGTAAAGCGAAAGCTAGCAAAAGGGGCTTATGAGCTGGTAGATTTTGATGGGGACTCTTTTGGTAAACCCAGAAATGGACTTTACCTAAAGAGGTATTATGCTTAAATGGTGGGTATGGAGAATTTTTAGTTAGGTTAGATTTTCTTTCTAGCTAGTGTGTTTGTTAGTTTAGTTAGTGTGCTTAGCTTAGAGAGTGTGTTTTTCGTCGTTATTCTGGCTTATCTTGGTTTTACTCTTGATATTGCAGATGTCGATGCCTCTCCAAACATACATTGGATTTGCTGATGGTGCTTGTCGTAGTACACGGAATATCTCTTCCGCAGCTTGGGTTATCTATTCGCCCTCTGACGAGTTAGTTTCTATGCATGGGGTAAGCCTCGGTCAAACGACGAACAACATTGCAGAATACAGTGCAGTGGTTGAATTATTATCCGAATCTATTTCATTTGGAATTTGACGTTTGATAGTGAGGTTAGATTCTGAACTTGTTGTATTACAGCTTAATAGAGTATATGCCATTAGAAATCCTATGTTATTAAGGTTGTTTTTGAGAGTGCGTCTCTTGGAACGTGAATTTGATTACATTGAATATCAGCATATTCCGAGGTCTTTAAATACATTAGCAGATGCAATTGCTTCTCGAATGTTGGACAGACATTTACGATAATCATGCAAGTAAATTTAAAAACATTTCATCACATATGTTAAACAAGATAAGCCGGTAATAGTGATATATATATAGATAGGAGTGTGTCAAAAAATATACATCGTCTTCGATCATAGGTTGAAAAACACCTTATGATCGGCAAAAATGATAAGTACAAAAAGTCAAAATGTCACATGTGTCTACAAAAGTGGCTAGCCAATCACTGGTGGTGCTCCCTATACAACACCACTGCACGGGCTACCTTACACAAAAATCTCCTAAACGGCCCAGGGACTGCGACTACATAGCGCTGAAGTCTGATAGGAATATCATCTATGGTAGTCTCAGGTATATCCACCGTCAGACGCTCTAGATCCTGCTCCAACTCAGCTAGTGACTCTGCAGCCGCGTCCTGTGGGGCCGGTACCGGTGCAACTGGATGTCTCCTCTCAAAAGGCCGGAGGTTGGCTGGGCGCTATGGACCAACATCTGCATTTTGAAAATTTTTACTGTCAGTTTTGAGACGATATATATAAAAAACAAAAAAATATATATAATTTGAAAACTTGTGAAAAATAAAGTACCTCTGTCGTCCCATTGTTCTCCCTGTGGAAGAACCATGTCCGGATCACCTCGAAAATCTACTCCAGCATACGGAAAGTCCTGGATCGAAAAAACCTGGTCCTCTAACCAGTGAAAATAACTATCAGGGAATCGAACAACCGCCGCGCCCTCGTCAGGATGCCGGGCCATCACCGTAACCCATCGTATCAGCTTTGGCTCCCAAGGACCCAAAATTTCAACAGTGAGTTGCTGAGGGATCAGCATCGGAACTCTCTCTAAGGCAAAGCTCACAACTAGAGGCCCATATCCAAAGGTCTTCAGTTGTCCGTTCTTTGCCCTAGTCAGTTGGCCCTTCATATTGGCCGACACAGCATCACACCAGTTGAAAATGGTGCCTTGGAAACAGTCAATCGCCATACGCATTTGGGACCCGGTGGCAATATGTAAAGCGGCTGCACCGCAAATTCTAGTAACCGTGAAAGCTATAACCTTGAGTTCACGCAGAGAGATGTGTTTGATTTCTACGCCTTTCGCATGGTGTGCATTGGGTGTGCACCAATCTGCTCGGAGACTAGCAAGGGATTGGCCACCCGGCCTAGTCCCAGCTAGATTGAGTTGCTCACCCCTATTTGGCAAGCCAGTGAGAAAGTATATGTCAGAGGGCTCTATCTCGAGCTGGTGCCCTCCGATGTAAAAGCATTGCTCATGAATGTTCCATCTCTCAACCAGCCACTCCAAGAATCTCACCTGAGCCCTCATGCCAGGTATGGCCCAGTATTTATATAGTCCGCATGCTTTTAGGGCATCAATGGAAGGTTGATGATTAATTGCGGCTAAATCAACGTCCTCGTGTTCTCTTTCTCTCCAATCCAACATGGTGAGTGCCCTACACACCAAGAAACAAAGATTAGAATTGATTTGGGAAAATTTAAATGGTTGTTTGTGGAGTTTGGGGTTTCAATTTCCGCCTTTCGCGGGGGACGCACCCCGCGTTTAGAACACAGAGCGTCGGGACGCAGCTGGCCTGAAGGTGGGCTGCGTCCCCCAACCTTTTTCCTGTATAGGAAAAAGTCGGGGGACGCAGGTTACCCTAAGGGCACCTGCGTACCCCGCAGAGCGATTTTTGAAACCCAAAACCCCCCAAAAATCAAAACTAAAACCTAAAACACAATTTTAATCGAATGAAATTGAAGAGGAGGATGTTGTGAAATACCTGGAAGAGACGGCGTTCGATTCTAACGGTCGGATTCTCCGCAGCGACCACGGGAAGTTTCTTGCCAAAAGCCCTTTTTTCAACCTCAACAGTAAAATGGTAAAAATGACATGGTAAAAAGTCTTTTTATAGGTTTTTTGGATGAATGAATGCTAGGTTTGTTCATTTTTCACCATGGAAGGATATTTTTCAATGTATTTTTGCCTATCTTAAACAGGTATGAGTAATGTGTCGCTTTTGTGCAGGACAAAGGGATTTAGAGGGAAAATTGTCATTTTTCACGAACCAAAATATCAGAGTCATCTTTTAAGCCCTTTTCTGACTCCTAAAATATGAAAAGATTGCCGAGCGTTTCTTTTACACTCGTTAAAACGGAATTAAAAGACGGTCCCCTTATAGCTCTTTTCTGACCGTAAAATCAGGAAAAGATTGCCGGCTTTTTGTCGTTTCAAACTCGATACGGAAATAAAACGACGTGTCTTTGATCGCTTTTTACTTTTCAGGTCAATGGCACTAATTATGAAAGTACTCCTTGGTCGCAAGATCAAGCGGTTCCCCCAAGTATTATTTTATACTTTTTCGGGCTTGAGGGACACAAATCTACGAAAAAGTTCAACTTGGAGTCTTCTTAAGTTTTTCAGACTCTCTAAAATTGAAAAACGCCGAGTTTCTCCTATACTGGGCTCGTTAAACATTTCACAGTAAAGGACCTGTTCAATTACAAACAGGAACGAACCACTCCTTCCTAGGGTTCGAATCAAAACTAGGTTGGACTCATCCGAAGGATGAGCTTATAATCAAGCATATGTTATCCTCCTCAAGCTTGTTAAAAATAAAGAGGTACTTGCCTAAAATGGTGGGGGAAAAGAGAGAAGAATGAGCCTATTTGTTATCTTTTGTCTCAGAAGAAACTTTATTACCACTCTTGGACACGACACTTTTCATTCACCTGGGTTGGGAAATCTTTTACCTCACAGTTGATCAAACCACTTTGAAAGTCTTCAGCCGGGTCCCGGGAATTAACTCTGAGTTATTCATCACCAAGCCATCTGTCGTGTCGTTATGTGTTCAAGAGGTCTGCAAGAAAAACTTTCATCTGCAAAATACTTGTCATCCATTTGACCATCCCTGAGTCAGTCCTTACAGCAACATTTCTTCAACTTGAACAATGATTTCGTGTTGTGGGCTTGCCTGCAACGAGTCGCTTTCTATCGACATCAGCACATTATCTAGAGAGATGACTTAGAAATCGTCAGTACCTTGAAGTCTGCATGCATCAATGGCAGGTTTCTCGCCTTTGACGTCAGTTTACATCGTTGACTTTCGATCGAAGGATTCCGTGAAATGTTCGACATCAACTCATTCATTCACATCTCATGGATTGTACTGGGTACTTTGAGAACCATTGACATTACTGGTGGTTTCTCTCACACTTGTTAACAGTTTACATCATCGACTGGTAATCAAGTGGTTTCTACCATGTTCGACATCAACTCATTTATTCGCATGGCTAGAATCGTACCAATTCGGGAAGCGGAAATGAAGACCCTGGATCTAGTTTCCACCATCCAGGCTGCGAGGAGTTTTGTATTCATTATCTAAGTAGACTAATCATAAATAGATGGCTGCGCCCATACTGTGTCTACAAAAGTCTATGATTATGATGTACTGCAAGATCATTCCTGTATCAGAGTAGTTAGTCTGTTAGTTAAAGTTTTGATCTGAGTATGGGAATGCCTACCTCAGTGATGATATAATCTTATACATGTATTTTGTGTTGAAAATTGCAGGTTCTGACCAGGCTCTCCACGAGATAATCCTTGAAATGATAAAGTGCTTCACCCTTCCTAGATAATACAAAACCCTAATCTATTACAGGCTTCGCACTTTAGGGGGCAATCTGTTACACTAAAAAATGTCACCATGGCTATTTACAGTTGGTATGGCTCTATCAACAGTCATGCTACCCTCTTAGGCAAGTCTTATGCCTCTGCTCTCCATGTCAAACTCCAAAAAGAGAGAAAGTCTTTATAAATGTATTTATCTCTGGGTACGCAGGTTCTCTCAACCTTACCTGCGGGTACGCACCCAATGTTCACAAAAGCTGCGTCTTTGGACGCTCTGTATGTAAAGGAGCAGGTGCGTCCCCTTGTAAAGGTCAAAATGCGCAAGTTTCATCTTTAAAAAGTTACTTGTGGTCATTTCTAGAGCATTCTAGAAGGTTGTTCGACGTGTATTGAGCGCCTCCAGATGGTTCATGCACCCCTACCAAAGAGGAACTTATCCCATCAATAAGGGAGCTATCCCATCCAAAGAGGGGATTATCCCATTGATGGTGGACCTGATTAACTTCCTCTTGAGCACTATAAATACAGGCATTGGGCCAGAAGGAGAAGAGGTTGGAATCTATACATTTCTATGGGTAGATGCTGCTGGAATTAGGACTCCCATTTAGAAGCTTGTGAGGAGAGATTGCCATCTTTGCTTGTTCTATTTGGAAGTGGGTGAGCTTTGTCAAAGTAAAGGAGAACTCTTGATGGACCCTGGGAGGGACTTGCACAACACCAAGGCTCAGGTCGTATTTGTTCCTTTTGTTACCTATTAATGCAAATGAGTCCATTCTTCTCAATAACTTGTTATTTATGAGTTGTTTCATGTACTCCTTGGTCTATGTGTTAAATATGTTTTATTCTATGAGATTATCAAGTGTTATTTAATCGTTTGATTGTTAGTGGATGCAGGTTTCAAAGTGAAGGAGGAGCTCATCCGGATCAGCGGAGCTGGACTGCTACAACAGCGTGGGACTACAGGTAGGATCTAAACACTTGATTTCTTATATAGTAAATGCATGTTTAGGGAAGGATTGCTCTTGTTTGTCTTGTTTGTCACTAGAGAGTCTTAGGCTCCTAGGGAGGTTGGTTGTGTCCGCACAATCGACTCTTTCCGCCTGACACATATATCCACACGCCAAGGCCTGAGATAGAGAAATATGTGAACTAGTCAGTATGGACAGAGAATACCTTATGGGAAGCTTAGGAGTAATTTTTTTCTACTTCAGGTTTACAGAGTCCCACTCCTTAAGAGAAAAAAATTAAAATGCAAAGAGAGGAGGGATCATCATCAACAATAGGTAGTGAGCCCAAGTAGTTCAGAATTAGTTACAGGAAAAGAACTAAGATGATTCCTAGGACAGATGCAGAAAAGGAGGCAGAAGATCAAGATGTCATCATAATTGGAGAAACACCATCTACAAGCAGCAAGTTTGTTACATCTCCTACTAGACCTTCACTATCACAAGGTCAAAAAGATACATTGATAACTTCACAGAATTTCCAAGAAGAAAAGGAAAAAAGTGTTTTTGACAGGTACTAGGAGATCAAACTTAAGAATGAAATTCTTAAGAACAACACCTACACTTAGTTTTGGAAGCAGACTTGCAGTTCACAGAATAGACTTTTGTCAGTTTTTGATACAGAACAAGAAAGATGCGAATGGCCTTCCTCGAGGCCCAAATTCCACATCCTAAGACACCAGCATATTGCAAGAGCACATCATTTGAATTCAACACCAAATATATCCATCCCATTGATCAAATGGAGATGCATAAACAGACTGGTGAGATGATTTCCTCTACCTTAACTAATACTTCCATGTCATTGTCAAAGCTGCAGGTTTCATATGCAAACATTCAGTCCCAGTTAAAAATGTAAAAGATATCTTCTTTAGCAAAGGACAATAGGATCAAATAATTGGAAGATTTGGTAATCAAGATAGGATATGATCCAAAAAATATAAATGTTGTAGTGGAGATCATCAAGAAGAAAAACCTTAACAATGCAGCATTGAGAAAGTAGTTGAAACTGCCAGCCACAGAGGATCCCTTGACTAAATATATTGAAGAAAATGAGACACATAAGAGTGACATGATGAAGTTAATCATGGAGCAGAATGTTCAGATCAGACAGATGGCGGTAAAAATGGAGAAAATGATCAAAGAGAAAGAACAGAGTCAAAGGGTATCCATAGTCCCCCTGGATGTTAAACCCATCACTCAAATCCCAACTATAGCAACTGCAACAACCTCTTCAACTCAAGCTACAAGTGTTGAGCAGGTGACAAAGAAACTGGAAAATATGTCAATCAAGTGAGAAGAAATTAAGAATTTGTATGCGCAT
The DNA here is from genome assembly GCA_031772625.1 of Pinus tabuliformis. Taxonomy (NCBI): domain Eukaryota; kingdom Viridiplantae; phylum Streptophyta; class Pinopsida; order Pinales; family Pinaceae; genus Pinus; species Pinus tabuliformis. The sequence continues at coordinate 264,862,875 of CM062805.1, forward strand.
CTCAAAGCTCTGCAAGAATAGAAAGCCATAATTGAAGCTTCTCATTTGGCTGAAGTACAAAAGTCACAAACGTTGCTAGAGAGGTTACAGAAGATGGATGAGGATACATCAATTGGTCAAACCTTGGCCCAAGCCAAGGAAACCATTTGGATGAATATTTTGGACTCGGTGAATGAGATTTGGCCATGCATCCAAATAATTTTTTAACCAAAGGAATTGATACAAAAGGCCACTTAAACCATACTTGAAGTAAAGGAGAAGCTTGGAGACATGCCTATAGAAGCTTCCAACATCATCAAATTCCTGAATCCAAAGAATAAGTATGAACTTCGAGAATTAGGAATTGATGACAAAGCTGCCACCATATTGGAAGTCAAGAAGGCCTTAACTAAAAGGAATCTCATTACTCAATTGGAGGATAAATGTGAAACACTGGAGTTGGGAGTGAACAAATTCTTCAATAGGATTGAAGAATTATTTCATAAAGGATTACCTAGTATATATGTGATTAATGACAAATTAATTACTTGAGAATATTATGTGATAAATGTGAAGGAAGTGGCCAGAATCAATATTAAATTCAGTGGTATAAAAGGAAGCATGACAGCTAGAGCATTCTTAGAGATAATGGGAAATGACTTCTTTATCGAGCATGAGGTAAAACATATCTTCACATTAAAGGCAAAATTTGCAATGTATACTTAGGTTGATGAGATTTACCGAAGGGTAATCAAGTTAACAATTCCAGATGAAAAAAGGTGGGAACAACTATGTGATCTTTTGGATTAAAACGAAAATTCAATGCATTAAGAACATCAGCCAGCACATCAGCTAGCACAACACAATTATAGGCTGATTGAGCAACCAAATCCTCCAAAACAGAGCCACCTCTTCATGCAATTGTCCACCTTTCCTATGATTCTGCAGAAGATCAATTTATGGTTTAGATAATGCTAATAATACATTTTCGGTTGAGACAACTATTTTGTAAATCATTTTGTAATTATTCTATAAATACTTCACTATTCGAAGTATTGCAGGTTGATTGTTGAATATAATTTCCTCTGCAAATTGTAATTTTCTAGTTGCTGGAAACATCAATAATATAAGGACATTCTTCACAAGATTCATGTAGTGTACAAGTTGGTGATGTTTTTCTTCTATTCATCTGTTTAATCGTTGTCTCTTTTCTTTGTCATTTCTTAAAAGCTTAATTACATAACAGAAAATGTGACGAATAGGATATGTTATAAAGAACACCCTATTCTGGCTGTTAGTAATTTATATGTTTTCTGCTGATGTCAAATTAAGGAATCCTTCATTGCTCCTTAGCTTCTTCTGAATCTTACATTTCTTCTATTTCATAATCCATTTAAAATTCTGAAAGATACTATTAACACTCAGGTTGTTCCCTAAGCTCCTCAAAGGGAATACAGCCGAGGTAACCACTAACCAATCTTTTAGATGCAGGTCCTAGCCTACCTGAAACCAGAGAGGGCTCTCTCTTTATGATTTAACTTTGTCTTTTGTTATGTTAGGCTAGATATGAAGTGCAGGGTTTTGTTCTAAATTTGGTTGGATGATGATTTTAGGCAGATCTGGGATGCAGTCTCAGAACAGTCTAAACTATTGGGCAATGGAGTCAATGGTGGTGTACTGCTGTAAGTGTTTCATGGGAAAATGTGATGCTACAGAGCCAGACAGGCATCTATGGAACAATCCTTGAAATTTGAGATATGATGGCATGAAATCAGGGAATGAAAGGCAGTCAAGGATCTTTCACTATGCTGATAGAGGGAAAGTGTGAGAATATTATCTAGGAGCAATTAAGAATTCCTAAACAACATTCATAATGAGAGAATTAGTGCAAACATGAGCAATTGAGAATTCATATTTATGACCAATTCGGAAGAAAACATAATTAGGGACAGGGATTGAGTAGAGGGTGTATTTAAACAAGTCCTGAGCTATTCTTCTTCTCTGTTTCTAAGATTATGAAACATATATGTGAATTTTGTAAACAAAGAAAAGACAAAACATGGTTTAGGAAAACTTATTGTTCCGTTAAACGACACAGGAATTCTGTAGCATAACACAGTTGATTACTTTCACATCCAGACAGTGCAGAGACCATGAACTTCGCCAGCCATTTTATTATAAAGTCTGAAAATTTACAGTGCAGTGCCTTATAGAGAAAATCACCAACGACCAACCCCAAATATGTTATGTGGGATGGTATATATACAAAAAATGAATTACAAAATATCTAGCTGATGAGTTAATAACTCATAACTTCTTTACCAACTCTTGAGGAATAGTAGATGAAAGAGTAAATGATGCAGTAGATATTTAGGGTATTAGCTATCCGTTCTGTCAGAGAATTTAGACTTTTGGGATCAACTGAGTCGGCTGAGGCTGTGCTTTTAATTTGCGTTTTTTGGGCCTGCTGCCCTGGTGCTTTGCTGAGTCATTGCTTTGTTATCCTGCTCTCGGTATGCATACTTGGCCTTTTTGTAAAATTGCCGTAGTCATATCTTGACTCCCTCTGCCTGCTTTCTTTTCTTTAGTTCTCTGTTTCCAGCGTTGCCTCTTGCAAATTTGTGGGTTTTGCAGGTAGCCGAGCAATAGGAAGCTCTCCTTTTTGAGTAATTTTTTTTAGTGATGCGGCGCTAATCGCGCATCGAAAACTGCCTCTGTTTCTTGATTCAGGCATTCTTTGACGCGATTCTCGCCCTTTGCGCCTTTTTTGTGATGACGTCAGCATGACGTCATCGGCGGGTCCCAGGTACGGTAGGGTGACGTGGCAGTGACATCAGCGGAGGACAGGTGGCGGATGACATGGCATTACGGCAGGGTGATGTGGCAATGACGCCAGTGAGACGACGTGGCACAGGACAGAAGGCGGTTTGCAGTTTTATCGGACCGCCTTCTGTACGGGGGCGGTATGTGTCAGAGCCCTCCCGATGCAATAAAAGGCGGACACGCATCCTTTGTACGACGGCAAAACCGCCGTGCCATCGGATGCTAACTCCCGTGCGTCGGGGGTGCCCCGAAATCCACCTGGGCTGTTGGATCTGGGAGGGCGGATCGGAGGGCCGACGGAGCGCGGAGCTGGCAGCAGGTTAATGTACATGGGTCCGCTATATATTATATTAATTTATTTATGTGGTGGGGGGTTCAAACCTTTGGAAAGCGGGTTATAAGTGTTATATGAGTTGAAGAGGAGTTTAATGTTTAATAAACATTTAAACACCAAACTTTAAATATGAACGTGAAGGGTGTAGTAACAAATTTTAATGAGCGGAGAGGTGGGCAGCGGTTGTTAATTCAACCAGAGGTTAAACTAACTCCAGGTTAAGACGCGGAAGGGTTCATAATAGTCCCAGATGGACTACTATTTCCCAAGACTGCATTATAAGGCTATAGTGCCATGGGGTGGGAATATTTATTATATTTTTTTGGAATTTTATATAGCTTTTTGTAGCAATAGGGATAGGAACATAGGTTAGGGAGCTATATAAATAGAATTAGAAGTTAATATGAGTTTGCGAGGTGAAAGAGTAGGGCAGAGGTTAAGTTTATGGACTGAAACTTAGACATAAGAAGTGAATGGAATGTGGAGAAAGGATTTTTACACAAGAAATGTGGCTTCTTTTCATTGAAGAAAGTCAAAGCTTGACTTAGTATTTTACAAAAATGAAGTGATAACAGGACTGGTTGGGCAAATCCCAAGGTCCTCAAGGGGATGTTAGTGAGTGATTTATGGGGGAATAGAAGGGGAATTAGACATTCTTCCAAAGTTCTGCCATCAAAACAACTGCTTTTCCACTTCTGTCATTGATGAGAGGAGCTCTGATTGACAATACATGAGGTGATCAAAACCTTGCTTCTGCAACCTTAACTACCTACCCAGCCTAATACACGTAACATTTTTTCATCCTTTTGAATGGGTGCACTTAGACTTGCAGACCCTAATTATCTTCTTTTCTTTTGACTGCCCTCCTATCTAAATGTACCCTTATCTCTTCCAAGGGCCCAGATTAAGCAGTTGGGCTCCTTCATTTCTCTACCTAGCTACTCATCTGCCAAGCTTAAGCTGTTTGGACAAGAACCTTTTCTCTATTCTACAACAGCAATTTAAACATGGCATGGTCCAGTTTGCACTGTTGGGCCACCCATCAAGTGTGAAAACAACAATACTTGCACATTGTGGACTTGCAAATAAGGTAGTAGTGGCATTTTGACTGGGCACTTTCCTGGTCTTTCTTTGGGGTTCATTTCTATTATTTTTTCTGACCAATTCATTTTCTTGCCTTTTGATCATTCTTTTAAGGCATACCCTCTTTACATTTTTTAATTTTCTCTGTCTCTTTTGAAATATGGAACCTTTGCAGCATGGAAAGGATGAACATATTTGGCACTTCCCAGTCAATCATGAAAGATGACACCTATTGGTATAGGAACCTAACAGTGGCTCCACTTGGGGATGGCTTTCCCTTGTGGAAAGTCAAGAACAGCAGGTCAGATGGCCTTCTGCATAACTTTCACTCTTCTCTAAAACTTTCCTGTTGCGGGTTGCTTTATTTGCATATATGACAACACACTTGTGGAGCTTAGGGCCTTCTCTTCGGGCTTCAACTGCAGCAAGTTACTATCCAAACTAAACTAAAATCCTACCTACTTATCCTAATCAACTTTCTGACTGCTAGTTAGGTAAAATGAAACAGCCAGTGCAACCACTTAAGCATTATATACATCAGTGACCTTTGCTGCCTGTATTTGATGGTGTTTAAAACTGAGATCTTACAATCAAATCTGGCTTTGTTAAACTTTGAGAAGATAAGGAAACTCCTGATCTCCTTTGCTGAATCTAGAAACTGTACAAAAGGATCTTGCAAAATATATACACTACTCCTGAGCTGAATCAAACAACTGTACAAATGTTCTGGATAGCTTTCATGCCATGAAACTGAATTATCATCCTTGTCTTCACCACCCTTCATGCTTTCAACTACTGTTTGCGATGATATTTTAAATGACTGTAGGGCCTGTTTGCTGCAACCATTATCATCTTGATTAGGACCTTCATGGTCTGTTAATGGAGGAGAATTCTGATTTCTTTCCTCATTCAACCTGTCAGCTGTTGGATCATAGAGAGTTTGGAAGGACTGTTGTAATTTATTACATACAGGTTCAAATGGAACTTGACAGATTCCTACCAGTTGTTCTTCTTTTTCTTTGAATAATTCAGATGATTCAAAAGAAAAGGGCAAGGAACCAACTTGGATTTTTTGATCATCTGTTGCTGCTTCTAAGCCTTTTTCTGCAATCTGATGTTCAATGGGATTCTAGGACTGCAAATTTAGATATGACAAATTTTGAACAAAGATTTGATTGCTTTCTAGATGGTCAATACCAAGGCTTGTTGATATTTGATTTTTTGTAGCATGATAGTTATTTCTGATAAACTGAAAAGACTCAAAACAGAATGGTAAAGTTCCTTCATTTATTTCAAAATTTTCTGCACTTTCCTCCTCATTATTATTGCTGAAGTGAACAAGCTGATTAGTACTTTGAAGCTATTGAACCTGAATCTCTTTGTTTTTGCCCAAATTATCTTCTGATTCATCTGCAAGGTTAATTTGGATCTGAAAAACATAATCATCATCATATTGATCATATTTTGGCACATTATTAAAAGAAGCCATATTATCGAATGCCCATAGTAAATTAGGGGATTGCTCCTCCACAGAATGTTCTGTGAATCTGTTTTCTAATCTATGGTTGGTTGAATTGGTAAAAATCTGTTCAGAAATGTCAACCCTTTCTTCTTGTGGAGAAAAAGTGTCATGGTGATCTAAACATTCAACTTTCATTGTGACCTTCTGCTTTAATTCCTCTGCTTTGTTTATCAAGATATCAAGTTCTTCCTCTTTTTCTGCTTTCAGCTTCCTCTCCCTAACTTTCAGATTAACCTCTACATCTACTGCCATGTTCTGCATCTATTGCATAGTCGAGGGGTTTCTCTCTCTCAGATTGAATTCTATCTCTGAATCAAATGCTCTTGGATAATGCAGTAGAGCTAAATCAGGGGGAGGTTTTATATTCAATGGTATTGAATGATAGATTTGATTGAATCTGTTTGAAAATTGTTGTACTGTCTCATCTGGATGTCTTTTTAATTGATTATATTCTTCTATGATCATGCGGAGATTGACTTTGATTATCCATCTATCAAGGAAGAGTTTGAGAAATTGCTCAAGATTTGAGATGCTCGTGTGAGGCAGAGTTTTGAACCAACTCCTGACTTTGCCTTGCAAAGAAAGTGCGAAAAGCCTAATACTAACATCCTCAACATCCACTTCAAATAAGTTAAGATAATCTTCAAAAACTTGGACATGCTTTTGTGCAGTGACACCATTCTCTCCGTCAAATCTAAGGAGATACTTGGGATGATTGCTAGGTAGATTATTGAGTGCAAGAGGAAAAATGAGGGGTTTGTATCTATCAGGAACTTTATGAGGCAGTGGAATATGTTCAGGGATTGGATGGTTTATCTGAATTTTTGGGTTCTCCTTAATTGAAAAATGATCTTGAGGATTAGAAGATTGTTGTTCGAATGTATAAGTAGAGTTTTTATCTATATTTTTGGAAGGAAGATATAAAAATTTAATCTAAAATCATTTTTATAATACAATATACATTAAGAAATTTTGTCAATGAGAAAGAACACAATGTCTTGGATAACAATCCAAACCAAAAGATTGATCTTTCTATAGAGTTCTTTCAGGTCCATTTCTCTAGTGGAGTCTTGATTGTGAAAATGATGTGGAGTCGCCAGGTGGATGATTTTAACCTTGGTATGTATGATCCCTGGCCACCATCAGAGATCAGATCTAAACTTGTAGAACAATTTGGAGAAAGAGGAAGTTAATAAAAAATAGGAGCTTGAATTTCCTTCAGATGAGTTTGAAACAGGGAAACTGATTAAGCCTTTGGGATAGTTGTTTAAAGACTAAAACTAGGCTGGAGATTGACTGAAGCAGCTTTTATTTACTCTTGTAAATGCAAAGAAAAAACAGTTTCAAAGGCTATCTGGCTAACTTCAGGCTCCATCTGTAGTTTTAGAAAATAGACAGTAGTAACAAACATTTATTCAAAGTCCCCAGCAGAGTCGCCAATGATGTTAACACTCAGGTTGTTCCCTAAGCTCCTCAAAGGGAATACGGCCGAGGTAACCACTAACCAATCTTTTAGATGTAGGTCCTAGCCTACCTGCAACCAGAGAGGGCTCTCTCTTTATGATTTAACTTTGTCTTTTGTTATGTTAGGCTAGATATGAAGTGCAGGGTTTTGTTCTAAATTTGGTTGGATGATGATTTCAAGCAGATCTGGGATGCGGTCTCAGAACAGTCTAAACTATTGGGCAATGGAGTCAATGGTGGTGTACTGCTGTAAGTGTTTCATGGGAAAATGTGATGCTACAGAGCCAGACATGCATCTATGGAACAATCCTTGAAATTTGAGATGTGATGGCATGAAATCAGGGAATGAAAGGCAGTCAAGGATCTTTCACTATGCTGATAGAGGGAAAGTGTGAGAATATTATCTAGGAGCAATTAAGAATTCCTAAACAACATTCATAATGAGAGAATTAGTGCAAACATGAGCAATTGAGAATTCATATTTATGACCAATTCGGAAGAAAACATAATTAGAGACAGGGATTGAGCAGAGGGTGTATTTAAACAAGTCCTGAGCTATTCTTCTTCTCTGTTTCTAAGATTATGAAACATATATGTGAATTTTGTAAACAAAGAAAAGACAAAACATGGTTTAGGAAAACTTATTGTTCTGTTAAAAGACACAGGAATTCTGTAGCATAACACGGTTGATTACTTTCACATCTAGATAGTGCAGAGACCATGAACTTCGCCGGCCATTTTATTATAAAGTCTGAAAATTTACAGTGCAGTGTCTTATAGAGAAAATCACCAACGACCAACCCCAAATATGTTATGTGGGGAGGTATATATACAAAAAATGAATTACAAAATATCTAGCTGATGAGTTAATCACTCATAACTTCTTTACCAACTCTTGAGGAATAGTAGAAGAAAGAGTAAATGATGCAGTAGATATTTAGGGTATTAGCTATCCGTTCTGTCAGAGAATTTAGACTTTTGGGATCAACTAAGTTGGCTGAGGCTGTGGTTTTAATTTTCGTTTTTTGGGCCTGCTGCCCTGGTGCTTTGCTGAGTCACTGTTTTGTTATCCTACTCTCGGTATGTATACTTGGCCTTTTTGTAAAATTGTCGTAGTCATATCTTGACTCCCTCTGCTTGCTTTCTTTTCTTTAGTTCTTTGTTTCCAACGTTACCTCTTGCAAATTTTTGGGTTTTGCAGGTAACCGAGCAATAGGAAGCTCTCCTTTTTGAGTAATTTTTTTTAGCGATGCGGCGCTAATCGCGCATCGAAAACTGCCTTTGTTTCCTGATTCAGGCATTCTTTGATGCAATTCTCGCCCTTTGCACCTTTTTGTGATGACGTCAGATGACGTCATCGGCGGGTCCCAGGTACGGCAGGGTGACGTGGCAGTGACATCAGCGGAGGACAGATGGCAGATGACATGGAATTACAGCAGGGTGATGTGGCAATGACGCCAGTGAGACAACGTGGCACAGGACAGAAGGCGGTTTGAAGTTTTATCGGACCGCCTTCTGTACGGGGGCGGTATGTGTCAGAGCCTTCTCGATGCAATAAAAGGCAGGCATGTGTCCTTTGTACGACGGCAAAACCGCTGTGCCATCGGATGCTAACTCCCGTGCGTCGGGGCTGCCCCGAAATCCACCTGGGCTGTTGGATCTGGGAGGGCGGATCGGAGGGCCGACGGAGCGCGGAGCTGGCGGCAGGTTAATGTATAGGGGCCCGCTATATATTATATTGATTTATTTATGTGGCGGGGGGTTCAAACCTTTGGAAAGCGGGTTATAAGTGTTATATGCGCTGGAGAGGAGTTTAATGTTTAATAAACATTTAAACACCAAACTTTAAATATGAACGTGAAGGGTGTAGTAACAAATTTTAATGAGCAGAGAGGTGGGCAGCGGTTGTTAATTCAACCAGAGGTTAAACTAACTCCAGGTTAAGACGCGGAAGGGTTCATAATAGTCCCAGATGGACTACTATTTCCCAAGATTGCATTATAAGGCTATAGTGCCATGGGGTGGGAATATTTATTATATATATTTTTTTGGAATTTTATATAGATTTTTGTAGCAATAGGGATAGGAACATAGGTTAGGGAGCTATATAAATAGAATTAGAAGTTAATATGAGTTTGCGAGGTGAAAGAGTAGGGCAGAGGTTAAGTTTATGGACTGAAACTTAGACATAAGAAGTGAATGGAATGTGGAGAAATGATTTTTACACAAGAAATGTGGCTTCTTTTCATTGAAGAAAGTCAAAGCTTGACTTAGTATTTTACAAAAATGAAGTGATAACAGGACTGGTTGGGCAGATCCCAAGGTCCTCAAGGGGATGTTAGTGAGTGATTTATGGGGGAATAGAAGGGGAATTAGACATTCTTCCAAAGTTCTGCCATCAAAACAACTGCTTTGCCACTTCTGTCATTGATGAGAGGAGCTCTGGTTGACAATACATGAGGTGATCAAAACCTTGCTTCTGCAACCTTAACTACCTACCCAGCCTAATACACGTAACGTTTTTTCATCCTTTTGAATGGGTGCACTTAGACTTGCAGACCCTAATTATCTTCTTTTCTTTTGACTGCCCTCCTATCTAAATGTACCCTTATCTCTTCCAAGGGCCCAAATTAAGCAGTTGGGCTCCTTCATTTCTCTACCTAGCTACTCATCTGCCAAGCTTAAGTTGTTTGGACAGGCACTTTTTCTCTATTCTACAACAGCAATTTAAACATGGCATGGTCCAGTTTGCACTGTTGGGCCACCCATCAAGTGTGAAAACAACAATACTTGCACATTGTGGACTTGCAAATAAGGTAGTAGTGGCATTTTGACTGGCCACTTTCCTGGTCTTTCTTTGGGGTTCATTTCTATTATTTTTTCTGACCAATTCATTTTCTTGCCTTTTGATCATTCTTTTAAGGCATACCCTCTTTACATTTTTTAATTTTCTCTGTCTCTTTTGAAATATGGAACCTTTGTAGCATGGAAAGGATGAACATATTTGGCACTTCCCAGTCAATCATGAAAGATGACACCTATTGGTATAGGAACCTAACAGATACAACTAATGAAACCTAGCTTTCCCTGTGAAACTCCTTCAAAATTTTATGCAGATTCAATTAATCTTTAGAATCCATATCCCAATGGAATTATAACAATTTAATCAACCAAGCAAACTAATCAAAAAACAATCAGTACAGTAATAACTAGCCTAAAATTGACATCAAACATAGCTAAATTTTACAGAGACATCCCTCTCTGAAGTTGGCAGTGCTAGATCCCAGCTTCCGAAGTAGTTTTTTTCTTGTCCTATGTATTTATTCCCTCAACCTCAAAAATACAGAACGACAACATAGTGGCAACCATACTAGGAAGAATACTCTTTAAATTGAAAATAATTATTCCCTGGTAGTCAATCAGTATTTCAATAAATTAAAACTATTATATCACACTGGAATACATGATTTCAGGTTGTAATCTTTGTATATATTTGAGTGTGTTATTAATTTTAAATTTTATTAGCTGTGTGATGAGTTTCCAATAGACCTAGCTCGTAAAATATTTTTCACTAGAGCACACCCAAATCCCAACCCTGCTGATTTTTTGGATAATCTAGAGAAATTGGTGAGAAAGAGAAGTCTTACATAGAGCTAGGGTAATAATAGTCCTTTGTCTAGGTCTAACTCTCTTCCTGAGAAGTTTGAAACTATTCAATACATAGAGTTTGATTTGTCATTCCATCATAGTTTGTTTAGGACAAAATATGAGAGCTTTGTAGATCAGACTGTCGTTGATGAAATTATGCTGCAACCATATATGCCCCAAACTTAGCCCCCTGAATTAAATCCTAATCAAGAACAACTACAACAATTTGATAAATTACAGGGTCTAGTCTTAGTTTTGGACCAAGCGATTAAAGAAGCTTATATTCAACAAATCGTTGAATTTTTAGCTTTAACAATTGCAACAGCTTCTTTTTCCACTCAGCCTTCCCAGTCTATTAATCTACAACCCCCTAGTCCTACTCATTCTATAGGCACTACCTTTTCACCCATAACAACTCAGACTATTGTTCATATTATCCCAACTCAGACTGTTGTTCATACTATCCCTGTATTTACTACAACTACACCTCCCACAGGTTCATCTTCGAGTCAAATTCATAGAGAAGCTATGGCATCTAGGTATGCACCTTTGTTGTTACCACGCCAGCTAAATGTTATGCCTCTAGACTATCCATAGAAAATTCTAACGTTTGATACCATTGGTCCTCATACTGCTCAACAGCACATAGATAGAATGAATGATGCTTTTGACCTTCTAGAAGTAGATGAGGCTAGTGTAAAGATGAGATTGTTTTCTAAAAGTTTAGGAGGTGACGTCAAAATATGGTTTAGGGGTTTACCTGTAGAAAGTATATCCAACCTTGATGCATTCCATGAAACTTTCTTAGCTAGATGGGAAATCAAGAAAAATCCTCTTCAACTCTTGAATGAATACAAAAGACTTAAAAGGAAACCCAATGAAATTGTGGAGGAATATTGTGAATGGTTTAATAGTGTTTACAATGAAATTATTACAGACATCAAACCCTCCCTTGGCCTAGCTTTGATTGATTTTCCTGATGGTTTTGATGTACAGATGAAGTATCAACTTAGAGAGAGAGACCCTGCTACTTTAGAAGAAATGCAAGCCAGTGCTATCAAAGTTGAAGCCAATATCTTAGCTAAGAAGGCCAAGTTAAAATCTGAATGCAGGGTTGCAATTAAATAAGAGCCTTCCACTTCTACCTCTAATCACAAAATTGATAATCTAGTGAGGGTAGTGGAAAATATGATGCAAAGAGTAAGCATAAATGATCAAGATCAAATGAGAGAAAATCAAACTACTCCTCAAAATAGGAACCCAAACTTCAGAAGCAATATCCCCTAGATCAAACAACGAGAACAAAAGGGTCTAGACCAACAAGTTTGGCCTCCTTTTCAAGAAAACTATACTGATGATGAGGGTAATATAATTGAAGATTTAGATGACAGTCAAATAAATCTGATGGGAATAAATGATGATGAAATTGTTTTTCTCACTCAAGAAGAGCAAGAGCTTTTCCTCCTAACTCAAGCCGAACTTGACTCTAAGGAATCAGATGAATATAAACAAGGTTTTGAGAATGCCATTATGGAAGTCCATAGGAAATATAACCTTAGGAGCAAAAAGACTTCAGACACTCTCAACAGTAAGAACTCTGAGAATCCTACTAAGAAATCCTCTGACACTGATGCTAGGAAAACCACAGACAATTCTCCTAAGAAAACTCCTGATAATTCTGGAAAAAAGACAACATAAATTTCTATTAAAAAGATAGTCAATAGTGCTTCCAGAACTACTCAAACTAATATCCCAACCACAAGTCAATGAAAAAAACTTATATTAAAATAAATTACCGATCAATATGATTTTTCCAACCTGATTAAGATTCAAACATCATTCAACATTGAGAATGAATTAGAAAAACTAAAAATTCCCATTCATCTAACAGAGTTAATGAGCAAAAATATGTATAGACCTCAAGTGATGAAAGCTCTAAACATAGGAGAAAACACAGGCTCTATTAATTTAAATGACGACCAACCTAAACTCTTATTTGGGCCAGACCCTCCATAATGATATGTTAGATTCATGTGCTTCGCACAATTTAATGCCTAAAGTTGTTATGGAAAAAAATAGGACTTGACATTACTAAACCTTATAAATAGTTATATTCCTTTGATTTGATCAAAGTAAGATGTTTAGGTCTCATCAAAGACCTATGTGTTACTTTAGCTCAAATCCCAGCCAAAATTCTGGTAATGGACATAGTGGTTGCAGATATACACCCTAAGTATGGCATGTTGTTATCATGCTCATGGGGAGAAAAAGTTACAAGGGAGACTACAAATGGATATGACCTTTTCCACCATACTACTATTTGGTCAACAAAGAAGATTATATAGGGAAACTTTGATGAAATTCATGGTGAGTAGTCAGGATAAGCCTCACAACTATCATCTTTACTCTGTCCACTCAGATTTAGACTCTTTCATTCTATATAATGTTGGAGACATCAACACTCAGGTTACTGAAGCAGAAACTAATATTTGTAAAATAGATGCAAACCAAACACAAGTAGTAGAACAAAACACTCTTCATGAACCTCTTTGGAACATGAGCTTTGATGGCTCTTATAGCAAAGATGGTTATGGAGCAGGAGTGTGGGTTGCAAACACATGAAACAATCATACTAAAGGTCATTCATACAAACTCAATTTCAATGTAAAAATAATATAGTTTAGTCTGAAACACTTATAATAGGATTGAAATTGTTGAAAAAATGAGGTGCCAAGAGAATATCCATTCAGGGGGATTCTGCATTAATCATAAAACAAATTAAAGGAGAGTATTTGGCCAAACACCCTGGATTAAGAGCATATAGAAATGTTGTGCTCGATTTTCTAGAAAGTTTTGTTGAATATGACCTTTCTACATTTCCTAGAAACAAAAATATCCTTGCAAATAGTCTGGCTTTTTCAGCTGGTTATAGTGGAAAAGAAACATCGACTAGTTGTACTAGACAATACGAGGTATTGGTAAGTGTTTGGCAATGATAAAAAAAATTGAAATCTTTTAGTCTAAGGATGAATATGAAGAATATAGCATAGACTTAGATTGTGAATTAGGAAATCAAATAGTTGTGCATTCTAATGTAGAAAAGCAATTAGATAACTTAAATGTAAATATACATATAAATAAAGTTGTAAATAAATTAGAATTGCTTGAGATAGATCCAGAGAAAGAAGAGTTTGAAACACTTCAGTTAAAGGATAACATTTTACCTAGAGGTTTAGTTCCATTAGAAGAATTATTTGATTTGAATGATGTAGCTAAGAAGCCTAAGATTGAGCCCAGAGGGGAAACAGTAGAAGAGTGCAACATAGGTAGTGAAAAATATCCTAAAATGATAAAACTACCTAAATCACTACCAACTACTAAAAAAAAAAGTACATTACTTTATTCAAAGAATTCAGTGATGTTTTTTCCTGGAGCTATGGAGATCTAAAAACTTATGATACTGAGATTATACAACATAAAATTCCAATTAAAGAGGATCAGAAACCATTTAAACAAAAACTTCGAAGAATAAATCTAGTACTGATGCCTCTAATTGAGAAAGAAATTAAAATAATGTATGATGCTAAAATCATAGTTCCTCTTAGGTACTCTAAATGGGTTTCCAATATAGTACCAACTAGGAAGAAAATAGGTGAAATCAGATTATGCATAGATTTTAGAAACCTTAATAAAGTTTCCCTAAAGGACAACTAACCTTTGTAAAAAATGGATCACATCTTACAAAAGGTAGTTGGATCTTCTAGGATTTCTTTATTAGACAGTTTCTCAAGCTACAATTAGGTTTTAGTTCACCCTGATGATCAAGATAGAAAAAATTTCACTACTCCATGGGGTACCTTCATGTATGTGAAGATGCCTTTTGGGTTAATGAATGTTGGAGCCACATTTCAAAGAGAAATGGATATTGCCTTTGCTGATGAAATCGACATGTTTAGTGTGATCTATCTAGATGACATCATTGTTTATTCCAAGACTGATGAAGAACATTTGTTACATCTGAGAAGAGTATAGGAGGTATGGAATTTCACTAAATCCTAAGAAAACACTTTTTGGCCTTGAAGAGGGAAAAATTCTAGGTCATATCATCTCTAATGAAGGTATTAGAATTGATCCCAAAAGGATTGAAGCCATTTTGAAAATCAACCATCCTAGAAACATTAAGGAACTTCAATCATTTATTGGCAGGATAAACTTCCTAAGGAGATTCATCCCCAACCTTGCAGAAATCCTCAAAAACATAACAAATATGTTGAAAAGAGATTCAGAAATAAGATCGAACATTGAAGCTAGGTAATCATTTGATCAAGTTAAACAAGCATTGATGAAAGCACTAGTCCTAATCGGTCCAGATTTCACCAAAGATTTTATAATATTTTCATTTGCATCTGAACACATTGTTGCAACTATTATTTTACAAAAAAACAATGATGGATTTGAATAACCTATTTCTTTCTTTAGCAAGGCTTTAAGGGATGTTGCATTAAAATATAACATAATGGAAAAACAAGACTTTGCATTAATAAAAGCAATCAAATATTTCAGGGTGTATATCCTCCATTCTCACATAATTTCTTATGTACCAAATGTTGTGGTTAACGATAATTTAACCAAAAATGGACCAGATGGTAAAAGAGGAAAATTGGTTGCCATCATTCTAGAGTATGACATAGAAATCAAACCCACCAATCTTATTAAAGTACAAGGATTAGCCAAATTGACGACTAAGTCTAACTTTAATGCATTGGATATCGAATTTTTAGTTGCATTAGATGATCAAGAGGAACATGCAACTCCACAATTAGATGAGGCTTTTATAACCTCACCCTGGTATGCAGACCTCATTTTTGTTTTATTCAACATAAATGCTTCTCCTGGTTTAACTAAGACAAAGGCTAGATTTCTAAAATTAAAAGCAGTGAAATTTTGCATCATGGATATTGTTTTATATTGGAAATATGTTGGTGGTATTCTATTGAAGGATGATGCAGATAGAACCATGTAGGAATTCCATGATGGTGATTATGGTGGACATTTATACTTGAAAGAAACTGCTAACAATATCCTTAGAGTTGGTTTCTACTGGCCTACTCTTTTCCCTGATGTTCATAAGAAAGTAACATCTTGCCACAAATTCCAAATCAATATCTGTTGAAAGCCCTTTCCAACAATGGGGATTGGATTTCATTGGAGAAATCCACCCACCATCCTCTGCCCAACACAAATGGATCCTCATAGCTACCGATTACTTCACTAAGTGGATTGAGGCCACACCTTCTAGATTGGTTACTCATGTTGTTATTATCAAATTTCTGGAAACCAATATATTGTCTAGGTTTGGCTGTCCCAAGAAGCTCATTACAGATAATGCTGCAACTTCTAAATCCAAGAAAATGATAGATTTCTACAAGAAGTATCATATTACTTTGGGACATTTTACTTCTTATTACCCACAGGGAAAAGGGTTAGTTGAATCTTCAAATAAGAGTCTGATCAAAATTATTAAAAAGATTCTAGAAGATAACAAAAAGTCATGGCACAACAAGTTAATAAATGCACTTTGGGCATATAGGCTCACAAAAAATAAATCAATTGGCATGTCATCATACCAATTAGTTTATGGGATGGATGTTGTTTTCCCATCTTATTTAGGAGTTCCAGTTATGAAGATAATTCAGGAATTGTAGGTTGAGTCAAATGACATCTAGAGGGATTAATTTGACTATTCAATTACAACAATCTAGGGAAGAAGTCTACAATAAAATTAAGGTCATCTAGGAGAATACCAAAAAGATTTTTGATAGAAGAACTAAGACAGATGATTTCAACTTGGGTGACAGAGTTTTAAAATGGGATTCGAGAAGAGAGGACAAAGGAAAGCATGGGAAATTTTACAATCTATGGATAGGACCTTATATCATTGATGCTTTCAGACGACACAATGCATTTTTTTCCCAAACACCCAAATGCAATAGAAATGCTTGGTGGACCTATGAATGGAAGAATTCTGAAGCACTATTTCTCTTAGCAATAGAGGTTTTTCTTACATAAAATCATTGTAAATATCATTGTCTTTATTATTTTGATTGGGTAACCTATTAACAAAAGTGGAAGCCTACATAGAAATCCCTAAGCTTCGATTGATATGTTACCATAATTACTCCAACACTGAAAGAAATCAGTTGTAGATATTGGTGAAATGGAACACTCAAGGCTATTCATCAAATTTTCTTGGCACCTCACATGGAGAGTGCCATCCCCAGCTGAAGCCACTATTAGGGTCCTATAATTTATTGGATCTCAAGATGATTGAGTATTTTATCTTAGAAATCTCATATTGTAAATAATTGTCAATCTGCAAATGATTTCCAAAAAGAAAAATAGAATAAAAATGAAAAGAGGGTATAAATAAGAAAAAGGAGAAAAAAAACAACGAAAAAAGAATAAAAGATAGAACCCCATCAAAGAAAGAAAAAAAGGACTGAAAGTGTTGCAAATTCAAATGCCACTACTCATAGATATTTTTCTTTATGATTGATAAATAAAGGTTGTGTGCAACTTGTTTAAAATGCCACAATGACTAGTTATTTGTTTAATCATACAATATAAGCATGGTTAAACATGTTTGAATTTATGTAAATTAGGATAGAGAATAAAGATTTGCCAAACAGTTTAATCTTGGTAAATCAATAGTCAGGTAGAAAATGGCATTTGTTCAACTTTTAATCTAAATCAATAGGAGAAATAAGTGATAGGATTTAAGTAGTTTTTATTTTCCTTAAAAGAAAAGAATATGGATTTGCTAGTCTAAGTGCACTCCTTTAGAAAAATAAAAATAAAAAAAATGTTAGTTTAGAAAAGAAATAAAGATAAAAGGGTAAGTAGAAATAGTTTGCTTTCCCAAATATTTATTTGCCCTTTATCCTAAGTTTCAAGAGCATTATCAAAAGGTGCATCTAGATGAAATCATTTTGTCACATATGGTTTAAAAGGTCCATAAATAAAATAAGTGGGGGTTCTCTAGCTCTTCGCATTGACAACTCTTATTTGTCCCCCCCCCCCTCTCCATCCTAGCTTTATCGCCGGAGGGGGATCCAAAAAGGTGCTATTCTCCCCTGAGCCCCATTACCACTTGGCTTCCTCTTTGCATTTCGCACCCCCCAGCCTATACCACCTACCACTCCCTACCTCGTCCGAAAACCACTTCCCCCTCATCCCTTTACCATTATCCCTACCTGAAACCTCCAACACTCTTATTCCACCACATCTCCATAACCGTTGCCCAATTAAATTCCTTCCCAGAAAAAATATCGTTGAGTATTTAATTCTTCCTTCCCAAGTAACCATTTCACTTCAATGGCCTCGCGCCAACCTCCAACAAAACCTACCAATCCTTCCTTTAAAAAAACCCTAAACCAATCGTCATTTTCCTTTTCACCTACTTATTCTTTGCAATTCGCAGGTTTTTCTGCAAAGCAACCCAGTTTCAAAAGATTCATTGAGCTAGGCCAACTGTCAACATTCGTTTCCTATCCCTTGATGACTCAACTTGAAATTTGTTCTCGGTAAGCTTTTCCTACCATCACTATTTATTATTCATTGATATAACTATGCCTCCAAAGAAAAAGAACCAAGAGTATCTTATTAACCCATTAATCCCTCCATATATAGACTTAGACCATATTCCATTAGCTGCTAGGGATTACAAGATCAGTGAGACATAGTGAAACTATGAATTTTTGGAATTTTATTGCTGGATGGAGGATAAACATGTTGATAAAACAAATGAAATTGGACTCTGGGAGTCCAATATTCCTCACTATATTCTCCCTTTGACCTTCCATGCCCCTGAATTCACCAGGAAATGCGAAATTTACTATGTTCCCAGCCAAAGAGCTATTATAACCCCATTTGGTGAAATCATTTTTTCAATCACTTCCCAATCTATAAACCAGATGATTCTAGCTCCCCCTATGGAAAACAATCTCCATTTTCCTTAGAAGCCCTCACAAAACCATAGAAAATTTTAGGGGCGAATGTTCGCCCTTTGGCGAAATTAAGGGGTTTCTAAATTTTTAGTGGGCGAATATTTTGTATCATAGCACATTTTTACAAATCACCTCAAATAGCCCACCTTATTTTAAGGGAGAGGGTAAAAAGGGTAAATTTAGCCCTTGAAACTAGGAGTTACAACCTTCCATTCGCCCATTTTCAAGAATAGGTTTTATTTAAGTGAATCCTATGGGCCAAATACCATATTTATAAAAGAGGTATGGTAAATTAATAAAAATATAAATAAATGAGAGGTATGGTAAATAAATAAAACATTTTTTATATTTACTCCATAAGTCACCTTATATACATGCAAGGGTGTAAACAAATAAAAATATAAGTAAAGTGGAGGTATGGTAAATAAATAGAACGTCTTTTTATACTTACTCAAAAGGCATGGTAAATAAATAAAAATAAAAATAAACTAGATGTATGGTAAATAAATAAAACCTCTTTTTATATTTAGTCCATAACCCTCATTCTATTTATGAAGGCTCAAGAAAGAGGTTTTATTTAAGTTAATCCTATGGGCCAAATACCATATTTGTAAAAGAGGTATGGTAAATTAATAAAAATATAAATAAACAAGAGGTATGGTAAACAAATAAAACATTTTTTTATATTTACTCCATAAGTCACCTTATATTTACGAACACTCAAAAAATGCATTATATTTAGGTGAAACCTATGGGAAAAATACTGTGGGACAAATACCATGGACTAGATTGTTATTAATACCATGCAAAAAAACATTATTAACCCTAATATTAGTATTAATAAAAATAAAAATGGCACATGGTATTGACCCATGGTATTCACCAAAATGACACATGGTATTCACCTGGAATGTAGCCTATTTAAATGGGGGAATTAAACCAGCATAGATCCATCTTTACTCTGGATCTACTAACTCCCGAGAGGTATCAAATATCGTGATATGCAAACTAGCATAGAGTGAAAAAAAATTTGATCCCTCTCGGGGCTTGGTGGATTAAGAGTAAAAATGGATGTTGTAATTTAATGTATGTTAAACATTTTAGCTTGGTTAAAATAAAAAATAAAATAAAATTCAACTATTAATTTTATTAATTTTTATAAATTACTAATAGTAATTTTTAAGCTCCAGGTTTATGATAACCCATGGTATTAACCCATGGTAATACCATGGTATTCATGTGAGCATAGAATATTTAAAGGGGAAATTATATCATCTTAGATCCATCTTAATTCTGGGTCTACCAAGTGCTTAGAGGGATAAATAGATTTCATCCCGCTAAGAGTGGTAGATGTGGAGTTAAGATGGATATAGGTTGGTTTTTATGATAATGAAGATATTAAATAGACTTAGGAAATAATATTGTAAAAACATCTTAAGGTGAATGGTTAAAGCATAGACATTGTACAAGTATATTTGTATACTTCTGTTTTAAACTGAAACAAATCCAGGGCTAAAAGGAATGGATTGATTGCACTAGTCATCCTTCTATAACTTTCCAACATATGCTGGAGTAAAAAAATTGTAATTTGGGTAATTTTTCTAACTGCAAACAGGAACATACTTGTGTATTGGTAGGGTGGTTACGAGGTCCCTAGAAGTGATGAATTTGAATTTTTCTTGGTTTTATATATAGTATTATATTTTTTCTCATGCTTTCTGTGAATGAAACGGGTGAATTTTATCCTACACCCACTAGGTTATCGATATGTAATTTCGGTAATTTTGATTTCAAATGATATTTTAAAGAAATGCAATGATTTCATTTGTGTATTCAATAAACACAATATTCTAATGGAATTCTGGATTTGTGGTTTACCTATATAGATTCCATGGAGAAGTGTTAGTGGTGTGACATCAATTGTCCTCAAGCAGAGGCTTTAGTTTTACTCTTTTTGGAAGCAAATACTTTCTTCCAACATTTTTGAGTTCCATGAAAAAATTGAAAGTCCTAATAGTATTCAATTATGGGTTCAAGAGAGACATAGTATTCAATTATGGGTTAAAGAGATCCACACTGAATGATCTATCGGCCTTATCTTCACTTAGTTTAAGACTATTCACTTGGGGAGCCTGCATGTGCCCCCACTTCAAGAGCATAGTAAAGTCATGTAGAACTTAGAGAAGCAATCTTTAAGCTTTTAGTGAAGAATGGAAAAATGTTTGGGTTCAATAACAATCGGTCAAGCATTAAGCTTCCAATAATGCTAGATTTTAACCTGGGGCACTTTTGTGATTTGGAGGAGATGCCCCCTTGTATTTGTGACACATCTTCAGTTGTGAATTGGACTATTACTAACTGTCATTTTCTTCGAAAGTTACCTGATGACTTGGAGAACCTCAACTCTTTAAGAATGTTAAGGAAGGAAAGAAAGTACATTATGCTAAGTTCTCTTATGCTTTTCAAGTTTTTCTTGGATATCTACAACATTTCAAGTAGGAAAGTACATTCTGTTAATGAAAATTTGTCTTGATAGAAAGGCCCAATTTCAAATTCTAATGCTTTCAAAAAGCATTGTATAACTGTAATGTTTCTAAAAGGAAAGCATATTTTTTCAATTTAAGTATCATGATCCCATATTCCAACTTATTTTTCAGTAACCCATTAGGCTTTGTAGCTTTGAATAAATCTATGTTTTTTGATAAGATCCTCTTCCAAATTAGAACGCAGTTTCCTTTTGGCAATAACCACATACAATGTCTTGATTTTTTTATTGAGAAAATAGAGGTTGTGAAACAAGCTTGTGCCATACAAGGACTTGATTCATTCATTATGTATCAATTATGGCTCTTGATGTAACAATGTCTTGATTTTGTTGCTTGAAAATAGAGGTTACGCTTTACTATTTCACAGAATTTCTTACAATCTTTCCATAAGTATTGATTTGTAATCTCAGTCATTGAGGGATGACAGTAATGACAAAGGTAATATTCCATGGTTTGAAGTTACCCTCTTACTAAATATTTAAATATATCACAACAATTTAACTGTTAGTTAAAGGAATTGTATTTGATTTGTAAACAATTCATTGCTTGATTTATAGATTTTGATTTTTTCCCTTTTTTATTTTTTTCTCAGATTTTGTATGAGATATCTTCCAATATTTGGGTTCCCTAGTTTCCCCACCATAGCTATGAGGTTCAGATGCTATCATTAAATATTCTCAGAACGTTACAACTTTTCTAGTAAGTGTGCTTTGAAACATTGTTGTTGCTTTTCCACGGTGTTAATGCAAGTAAGCACTACAACTAGTGCCATTATTTAGATTAAGTGCCGAAATCTAGGTGGTCTTGTAATGATGGAGTGATTGTTTTCTAGCTACTAAGGCCATATGCATTTTTATCTCTTATGTTGTCCTGAGATATTCAAATTCAGAATAAGAATTGAGGTCTCGTTTCCACTGTAGATTGCAGTCAGTTTCTTGAACATAATATATAGTAGATTATATTTTACTAATCAACTGTGGATGTGATCCCTCGCAGGAAAGGAAATTCAAAGTGACTTTGATTTCACATCGATTTGTCAAAACATCCACACAAGAAAGGAGATTCAAAGTGACACTGATTTCACACTAATTTGTCAAAATGGAGGCAAGAGAAAAGGAAACTTTGTATTCAACAATGCTCTTAATTTCATATGTACATGCATAGACATATTAGTAGAAAATATTGAAGGGTTGCCTAAGTAATATTTTCCATTCCACTACATTCTTTACAACTTGTAAATAAATAACTCGAAACAATTCATTACACTACTTGTTATTCTTTATTAATCAGTGGTTAAGATTTTGATATTGATCTGGCTAAGATTTTTCTTCCTTCTGTGAAATTGTGTGTTCTATAATGCTTCTTTTCCATTGATTATGTATAGCATATAAAGTGTGTCTAGTGGAGTAGGAAGATTGGAAAGTCTTGTGATCCTTGAACTATGTTACAAGGCAGAAACCAAACGGGGCAGGGTAGGTGCATCCCCACAAAGGGGTCACAAATACCAAAGTTGGTATTGGGTAGTGCCTTGAGCTAGAAAATTTCCTTTACCCTTGTATTAACAATGAATTCGGAGAGGATTCTAATATTATCTTTATAAGATTTATATCAGTTAAGATTGATGAATAAAATTCATGAGACATGAGCTAGGATGTCCTTGCAAGGTGGTTGTTGATTATTGGAAGTTATGATGGCCATTATGTCAGGCTAGGTGGTCGCACTCCCTTGATCGTGAGCACGATTGTGATCAAGATGGAAGAATTCATAGTCTAGATTGATTGTTTAGCAGTGATAATTAGTGGGCTCATTCACAAAAGCTTCTATTTCACTAATCCTTTTTATAGAGTTGTCATATTCAATTTCCAAAGGTTTTAATTACACTATAGAGTTGAGTTCTGAGAGAGTTGTGATTCACAGTGTTAAGTATAGCAACTATGACACTTGAATGAAGACAAGCATAGTAGATGTATCAGACTCTGTTATAAGCTTACCTGCATATTATAAGGGACTTGGTTGGATTTTTTATAATTTTATAAACAAGTTCCATGTCGTGGAAATGTGATAAAAAACAGTGATATTGCCACCATGTGGCTCTTGTCATATATGGTTTTATACTTTTTCAAAAAATTCTCTAAGAGTTCACAATGCTAAGATTCACTAGGACCTTACAAAGTTTTATTATTTAGTGAAAGACTCACCAAGATCTTACAAGATTTTATAATTGAGTAAAATATTTGCCATGCCTGGTGAGAGATTCGCCAAAAAATTATATATCTATATATATATATATATATATATATATATATATATATATATATATATATATATATATATATATATATATATATATATATATGGATAAAATTGCCTTACATTTTTCCTATATACCATGGAGATTCACCCATTTATTATACATATAAATTTAGGGGGGGTTCTTAAAATTTTCCCTGCACAAAACTCTATCAAAATCTTGATTTTGCCAGAAGAACCAAGATTGTTGATATCTTCTTACTAGAAAATGCCTAATTGCCAAAGAAAAATCCTCCATACCCTTCCTCAATATTCCCTAATCAAGCTAAACAGATCATAAGCATAATTTCATACATTCTGGGTTATTATTATGATTAGTGGGAAGATGAACCCATTCTAGGCTTCCTTTCCATCTTTTCCACAGATAGAAAACCATCTATTTTGTTTAATTTTAGTCAATTCCTGGCTGATAGAATACATGAGCAGTTTCTAAATTTTCCAACAGAAAAAGTGTTTTTGTATTATCAAGTAAACAAGTTCAACTTTTCCATGCAGAAGCTAGATGAAGAAGGAAACCAACAGTCTATAATATTTTGGACATCTTTAGTGATGAAAGAACAACAAGAATTTTCCTATAAATAGTTCATTGAAGATTTTGTTCATCGAGCTATGAGTATCCTAAACAGTTTAGCAGAACCTAGAATTAGTGAAGACATCAAGAGGATTCTACATTTGACAGATCAAGCCAAGACTAGAGACTGATATTTATACCAGAATTACACAGAAATAAGAGTTTATGGATGCGAGTTAGCACCATACAAGCTCCCAAAATACCTCCCCATGAGGATTTTTTCCCTTGAATATATTAGACAAATGATAAATTCAAATGATATTCACTTTGTGGTGGCAAAGAAGAAGTGCCAGTTTCAGATAAAGACACAGGCGGGCCCTTTCATATGCAAGACCAGGTCAGCAGGAGAAGAGGTAGATAAAATACTTAAGGAGATGAAATTCAACCTTAGTTTCACATGGTCTTATGACCCTCTAGGTATCATTTCTAAGTTAAGATTAGAAAACAAAACTACTCCATATATCCATACCTCAAGCCTTGAGATAGAGAAATATGTGAACTAGTCAGTATGGATAGAGAATACCTTACAGGAAGCCGAGGAGAAACTATTTTATACTTCAAGTCTACAGACTCCCAGTACTCAAGAGAAAACAAGTAAAGGCAGAGAGAGGAGGGATCATCATCAACAATAGGTAGTGATACCAAGGAGTTCATAATTAGTTACAGGAAAAGAACCAAGATGACTCCTATGATAGCTGTAGGAAAAGAGGCAGAATATCAAGCTACCATCATAATTGGAGAAACACCATCTACAAGTAACAAGTTTGTTACATCTCCTACTGGACCTTCACTATCAAAAGGTAAAAAAGATAGAGAGATAGCTTCACAGAATGTCCAAGAAGAAAAGGAAAAAAATGTTTTTGATAGGTACCGGTAGATCAAACTTAAGAATAAAATTCTTAAGAACAACACCTACACTCAGTTTTAGAAGCAAGCTTCTAATTCACAGAACAAAATTTTGTCAGTTTTTGATACAAAACAAGGAAAGATGTAGATGGCCTTCCTTGAGGCCCAAATTCCACATCCTAAAACACCATCAGATTACAAGAGCACAACGTTTGAATTCAACACCAAATATATCCATCCCATTGATCAAATGGAGATGCATAAAAAAACTAGTGAGATGATTTCCTCTACATTAACTAATACTACCATGTCATTGTCAAAGTTGCAGGTTTCATATGCAAACATTCAGTCCCAGTTAAAAATGGAAAATATATCTTCTTTAGCAAAGGACAATATGATGAAATCTTTGGAAGAGTTGGTAATTAAGATAGGATATGATCCTAAAGATATAAATGCTACAGAGGATATCATCAAGAAGAAAAACCTTGACATTGCAGCATTAAGAAAGTAGCTGAAATTGCTAGCCACAAAGGATCCCTTGACTAAATATATTGAAGAAAATGAGACATAAAAGAGTGACATGATGAAGTTAATCATGGAGAATAATGTTCAAATCAGACAAATGGAGGTAGAAATGGAGAAAATGATCAAAGAGAAAGAACAGAGTTAAATGGTTGCCATAGTCCCCCTGGATGTTATACCCATCACTCAAATCCCAACTACAAAAACCACAATAAAATCTTCAACTCAAGCTACAAGTGCTGAGAAGGTGACAAAGACACTGGAAAATATGTCAATCCAGTGAGAATAAATTAAGAATCTGAATGGGTAGTTCAAAGCTTTGCAAGCACAGAAATTCAGAACTGAAGCTTCTCATTTGGCTAAAGTACAGAACTCACAAAGGTTGCTAGAGAGGTTATAGAAGATCGATAAGGATACAACAATTGGTCAAACCATGTTCCAAGCGAAGGAAACCATTTGGATGAATATTTTGGACTCCATGAATGAGATTTGGCCATGCATCCAAATCATTTTTTAACATAACGAACTGATACAAAGGGCTACTAAAACCATTATTGAAGTAAAGGAGAAGTTGGGAGACATGCCTATAAAAGATTCCAACATCATCAAATTCCTGAATTCAAAGAATAAGTATGAACTTGGAGAATTAGGAATTGATGACAAAACTGCCACCATCGTGGAAGTCAAGAAGGTCATAACTAAAAGGAATCTCATCACTTAATTGGAGGAGAAATGTGAAACACTGGAACAGGGAGTGAACAGATTCTTCAACAGAATTGAAGCATTAATTCAGAAAGGATTGCCCAACATACATGTGATTAATGACAAATTAATTACTCAAGAAGATGATGTGATGAAGATGAAGGAAGTAGCCAGAAGCAGTATTAAATTCAGTGGTATAAAAGGCAACATGACAACTAGAGCATTCTTAGATATAATGGGAAATGATTTCTTTATCTAGCATGAGGTAAAACATATCTGCAAAGTAAAGCCAACATTTGCAAAGTATACTTAGGTTGATGATATTTAACGAAGGGTAATTAAGTTAACCATTCCAAATGAAAAAATGTGGGAAGTACTAGGTGATCTATTAGATTAAAAAGAAAATCGAATGTAGTAAGAACATGATCCAGAACATCAGCCAGCACATCAGCTAGCGCATCACAGTTATAGGCTGATTCAGCAACCGAATCCTCCAAAACAGAGCCACCTCTTCATGTAGTTGTCCACCTTGCCTATGATTCTACAGAAGATCAATTTTATGGTTTAGATAATGCTAATAATACACTGTCATTTGAGACAACAATTTTGTAAATCATTTTGTAATTATTCTATAAATACTTCATTGTTTGAAGTATTACAGGTTGATTGTTGAATATAATTTCCTCTGCAATGATAATTTTCTAATTGCTGAAAGCATCAATAATACAAGTACATTCTTCACCGGATTCATGTGGTGTATGAGTTGGTAATGGTTTTCTTCTGTTCATCTATTTAATCATTGTCTCTTTTCTCTGTCATTTCTTAAAAGCTTAATTACATAACAGAAACTGTGACGAATAGGACACGTTATGAAGAACACCCTATTCTGGCTATTAGTAATTTATATGTTTTCTGCTGACGTTAAATTAAGGAATCCTTCATTGCTCCTTATATTCTACTGAATCTTACATTTCTTTTGTTTCATAATCCATTTAAAATTATGAAAGATCCAAGTACTGCAACCTATCTTTCCCTGTGAAACTCCTTCATGATTTGATGTAGATCCAGTTAATCTTTAAACTCCATATCCCAGTGGAATTATAACAATTTAATCAACCAAACAATCCAATCAAAAACCAACCAGTATAGTAATAACTAGCCTAAAATTCACATCAAAAATAGCTAAATTTTAGAGAGAGATCACTCTCTGAAGCTGGAAGATCTAGATCCCAACTTCCAAAGTGGTTTTGATGTTGACTGATGTGTTTACTCCCTCAACCTCAAAAATACAAAATGCCAAAAACTGCCACAACTCTGTTGTGGTGCCTCTAACTTTGTCCCCAATCTCATCTAGATCCCCTTTTGTGAGGATCATCAGGTCAATGTACATTTGTTTATCTAATTTGTGCTTCTTCCTTGGCCTGTCAGTTGTCTCTTTATTGCACTTCTTCAATGTGAAGGGAGTGCTCTGGTCCTCTCCTCCATCTCCACCCTGCTCGGAAAATTATTTCTCCTCAGTATGCTGGGAAGCCGAAGCTTTGACTTCCTTTTTGTCAGTGTGCTTTGTCTCAGCACGCTCTTTCACAGTGCACTCTTTTTTAGCAACTGCCATATCAACACTTTATTTCACTACTCAGCCAATGCTCACGCTGTCTTTTGTGCTTCTTCTTTTTGCTTTTGTGTAGCTAGAGTCTGTGGAGCAGAGCTTTCTCCACCCTTATTGGTACCCGCACTAGTGTCCGTGGGTTGTGTTATCACCAAAATAAGAGTTTACATTGTTCCTAGTCATGGTCTTAGATAAGTGTCAAGTCACCCTATGTTTTAAGGGGTAGGTGATACGTTAGGAGTCTTAAAGGTCTCATTTTTCATATCCAAATAAAGTCTAACAACCTTATTCCATGTTTCATGAGTCTTACATTCTTTTTAGAAACTCATAGCTTAAACCAATTTGAAAATTTTTGGAATTAGCCCCAAAACCACGTTTTCATAGCACAGATAGTGTAAAATGTCTATTTTGCACTATGAAATGATGCTCTTTTCGTAGGACTTTTCCCTGCACGCTACGAAAGTGCGGATTCATAGAACAGTCTTGTCAACACATCAATCCGTTAAGATTCCGTTAAATTTTCATTATTAGGTGTCAGCTACGAGTCAGTTCTTAAGCATGATGCCATCGAAAACTCATCATTTTGAATTTAGGGCTCATCATGATAGGTAATTTCAAATTCGAAAGGGCTGGCTAATCTCTCATTGTAGTTTGCATGCAAACCCTCAAACAGAATCGTTTTTCGAACGGTAAGCTTTTGGTAATTTCTTACCAAGGTTTCTTTCATCCATAATTCAAGCAAGGCTGACCACTATAAGCAAGCGAGGCTGACCGCCTTACGCAAGTGAGGATGATAAACAGAATTTCCAAGCGAGGCTATTTTGTTACAGTGTTTCCGGGAAAACTAGTGTCTTTTCGATCTGCTAGTCCCACTAGGATTGGCAGCTATCTTAGAAACAAAAAATCAAAGTAATTTGCGATTTCCTTTATGTATGATAGATAAGAGAGAAGCAAAGGGACCAACCTGGATCTTCCGCTTAACTCCATGCTTGATTTCTCTCCCCCTTGATAGAGCTTGCAACTCCTCTCCTACTTGTCTCGCTTAGAGAATATCTCTAGAAACAAAGTAACACAACACGATCAAAGCATCTCGATCTATTATATCATAAACAATGTAGAATCAGAAATACATTGAACATACAATGGCATTTACAAATAACAAGATTCACAAGTACATGATTGTATGGAGAAAAACTCAAAGAACTTTATTAAAATAGAAGGGAGAATGACAACCCAACTGTCTGATCCAGCATCATCCTCCCAGCATCAAAGCCCTCTTCACCTAATGAAAAGCAAGATCATCCAACAATATAATGCTTCTTCTCAAAGACAAACTAACAGCACTTCCTTACAAATTACAAAATTCCAGCCTCTAGATCTCTCAGATGAGGGATCCATTTATAGATGTTTGCAAAGGTGTGAGTCATCTCTGGGTTTTTGATTAGTGTCATTCCACTTGTAGTTCTTGGTTCCACTTGGAGATTTCTTGGATCTCTTACTCATCGTTGGGCAAATTCAGAGAGGCAAGTGTCATAGAGGAAGTTTCTAGAAGATTCCATGAGCATCCACTTAGCAAACTGTCTTGGATATTTGTCCATTCTCGCTCATTGCACCCCATAGAAGGCCTCTTCAGTATGCATCACACCTGGATAGTGTAGGAGTCAGTATGCATCACACCTTGACAGTGGAGCAGTCAGTACGATCCAGTTTTGGCCAGTTCTGAGTGGTTTTTCAGGTGGAACTTTTGGGGAATGATGTATTTAGTTGACCATGATCCTTTAGGATATGAAACAACACTTTAAGCGGTTAAAGAGCCCTTGGTTTATCAACATATAAGATTGGGGTTGTAGTGCCCAAATATGTCTATAACAGTTTCCCCCTAAAGCATGAATTCGTAAAATATTTTGATGTCGGGTGAAATGCTTTATCATGAGGATCCGAGGAATTCAAACTGGAAGGTGACCTGTATAAGATACAATACAATACATCATCATCATATTATTTTCATGATCTAGCTGAGGTGGGCATTCCCATGCTCAGCTTTATAAATTCATTTTCATGTTCATAGAATAGATAATCGTCTGCAGTTGCAGACAGGTGATTCTTTATATGTAGAGTCATCATCCGTAGCTTGGATGACTATCTGTGTAGCTTCTATGTACATTTGATGTCTTTATGTTCCTAAATATATCACGGCCCGGATGGATGAAACTAGATCTGGGGTCTTCAAACTCATTCAATCTTCACCCGATGTACAAGTCAATCCATGTGAAAATATGTTCTGAAGTCGAACATGGAAAGACATCGCCTGATTATCAGCCAATATTGTAAGCTGTTAACAGGTGCGAGGGGAATCACTGATAATGATAATGACCCTCAAGGTACTACAGTACAATTCACGTGGTGTGAATATATGATCTGATGTCAAACACCACGTAAAATCTTTCGGTCGAAGGCCATTGGTGTAAACCTGTCGCCGGAAGTGAGAAACTTGCCATTAAGGTATGCAAGCTTCAAAGTACTGAAAGGGTTGTTTCTAAGTCAACTTCTTGGATAATGAGCTGATGTCGACAAGAAGTGACCCATCGTAGGAGGGCCTTAATGTATCCCACATCTATGACACAAAACATAGCAAATGATTTTCTAGAGGTGAAAACAATATGATGATACAAGGTTCAGGAATGGCAGTCATGAAAAATGGAGGGTGAAGGTATTGCAGTGGATAAGGCATTAACTGGATGGTGAATTCTCTGAATGACTTCTCTTGAACATATCAGTGACACTGAGATGGATTGGTAGCGTTAACCCCAAAAATGGATGGTGTGGAGGATCAATGGTGAAATGACCAGTGAACGGAATAACCCAACCCGACTCAATCATGGTGATGGAGTGAAAGTGTCATGTTCAAGAGCGACCTGCTACCAATAAAGTTCTTCAATTTTTCTTCGCTTTTTCCCCAGTCATTGCTGACCAGTACCTCTTTATTTTTTTTCAAGCTTGAGGAGGATAACATATGCTTGTTCTATAATTTGCCCTTCGAGCAAACCTATCGCTATGTTTTAGCGAGCCTAGCGACAATGAAACTCGTTCTTGTCTGGGTGGACAAGTTTATCACTATTGTTTTAACGAGTTTAACGACAAGGATAACTCAGTCCTTTTCATGTTTAGAGAGTTTAAAAGGGGATGAAAAGGAAACTCCAGCAATTATTTTTCGTAGCATAATCCCTTAAGTCCAAAAAAGGATAAAATAATACAAAAGGGATTAGTTTTTGATAACTTTAGCGAGCTGAAAAGACAAGTGCTCGAACTTTTTCATGGGATAATCCCTCAGGTCCGAAAAATATTAAAATATACAGGAGGGATGGCATTTCGATTACTTTAACGAGCTGGAAAAGCCAATAGCTTGACGATCTTTTCATATTTAACGAGTCTGAAAAGAGTTTAAAGGAGGCTCGTTTTTTGAGGAACGAGTAGCGTTTAGGGTAGAAACTAGTTCCGGGTAAGCTTGGAACTTCTCAAAACATGGTGATGTGAAGAGGTTGGCTAATAGGGCCACTCGTCACAGCTATTCCTCAAAAAGGGGTAAACAATCAAGTGGAAGCGTTTGATCAGCCAAAAGGATGGAGGTGATGGAAGAACACAACCAAGGCTCAAAATGTTGATAGCATGGCAATCACAGAGGTTGTTCACTGAAGGCAGGTTTATTTTTTAATGATCTTGAACCTTGTGTTAACATATGCTCAGTGGCAGGTTTATTTTTTTAACGAGCTTGAACCTTGCGGAAACATTGCTCATTTCCTTTTTATGTAGGCTAGAAACGACCAAACTAAAAAGCTAGAAAAACTAGAAAGCTAAGGAACTACTGAGGTTAGGTAGGATGGTTTCGTTCACAGAATGGTTCAAACTCTTCCTTTGCTTCGTCTGCAGTGCAGACAAAGGTGAATGGTGGATCAGACCAATCACCTAACCTGAGAGGTTGAAAAAACTAAAAAGCTAAAAAATCTAGAAAGCTAAAAAATGAAATTGGTCATTTTTCGCTTGCATAAAAATGTTTGCATGCCCCCAGGCATCGAGAAAAGGAGAGTCTCCAGTAACCATATGGGAATCACTGTGGTTAAGCAGGATTGTTTTTGTCAGTAGTTAGACAAAAACACTTCCTTGGCTTTGTTCGCCAATTAGACAAAGGTGAGTGGTGTGTCAGACCAATCACTTAACTTATAGGGAAATTCATATGGTAGGATGGTTTCATCAGCGGTTAGACAAAAAACTTCCCTGCCTTCATCCACAGTGTGGAAAAAAGTGAATGGTGTGGGATTGCACTTCCAATCACATAAGCTATAGGGAAACCTATCTTTTTAGTAGGGTTCGTCTGCCAAATGGACAAGGGGGCATGCCCCCTAAGCTTCGTTACATTCACTGGACTACTTGCATTAATTAGGTGGATGGAATGAAGGTTGAAGAGACACTCTTGACACAAAAGGACCATTTAGGGATGATGCTTGACTTGAAGCTGTGTTTGAACCAGGAAATGAAAGCTGGTCAACAGTGACAATTTTGCCTTCATGTGGGAAACACATCACTCAAAAGAGTGTTGAAACAATAGCTTCCATGTTGTAAACATAGTCATGTCCAAGGAGTAGATTGTAATCTAATAGTCCTTGGACTACCATCACGTTCAAGTGAACGGTTTTCATTCTCAAAGTTATGGGTAACTTAGAAAAGATCCCTAACGGTCAACTGGTTCCTTCGTTAAAGCCTAACAAATTCTATGTAACAGGCACAAGTGATGGCAAACCAAGTGCTTTCCAAGCAGTTGAGGAAAGGATACTCATTGAAGCCCCTTCATCTATGATAGTGCCAGACACAACCATTTTGTACACTTGTACTATGATCCGGAATGGTACATTAGAAGGAAGGCGGGATCTCGCTAGTCGATTCCAATTGAAGGAAGCGACTAGACTGCTTGGAAGGGGTACCGAATAAATGGTTGAATGAATCCCTTGACTAGTGAGAACTGGGGGGTTCTCTTCCTGTTGTGAAGGAACAGGTGGATTGCCCCCAAGTTCATTAGACTCTGAAGTGACAAAAAGAATTTGAACAATATCGTTCTCACTCTCTTTGGGAATGGTATCATTTGAAGGTGGACCTTCTGAAGGTAAAACTGGGTCGACTTCCATTTCGACCTGTTGAATTTCGTCCGGTATGGACTCAGAAGATTCACTTTCAATGATAGGCATTTTGACCGAAGGTTGAGTTATGTCAGTCGGATTTTCAACTAGTAAACGGCTTGAGGGGAGTTTCTTGTATCCAGATGGAAGTTACTGTGGTGAAGCAAGATGGTTATGCAAGACTCTTTTGGCCTCATCCAAAAAAGGACAACGGGGAAGGTGATGGTCCCCTTCACATAATCCACATGGAATTTTGACCTTTCCTTTTTGTCCATGAACTTCATTTTCACTAGTTGATGGTGTGCTGTCAACATGATCACCAGAGGTTGATGACACCAGCTGGTGCGAACAGGGGGACCATTCTCTCAAGATCCGAGGAATGGCTGGACAATCTCAATGAAAATGGTCTCCTCTACAAATTATACAAGGATATCTGGGAGATTTAGTGTGCAGATTTTCACCAGATGATTCATGGTTGCCCCCTTGCTTAACTGACTTCTTCTTCTTCTTCTCCTTCCCTTTCTTCTTCTTCTTAGTCACTTGGTTACTAACATCACTATTTTCACCAAGCAAAGAGGAAGAAGGGGAGGGAGAAACAAATGAAGAAGAAGGTGAAGGGTCAACTTTAGTATCAACTGGCTGCTGATTCGATCGCTGAGGAATTATGGTATTTTGAACGACAGAAGTTGAGAATAGCCATACCGGCAGGCCAATTGTGATTCGTAGAAGGGACAATGTGGCCATATACGGAGCACCAATATCTCCCCAAGAGGAGAAAGGACTAGGATTCCCCTCAAAAGGGATTCCTTGTTTGGTAGACTCCATTATCCCAACCTAAGATCAACGAAGGAACAGGGATGTTCTTCCGAATTTAATAATTTTAACGACACTTTGACACAGCTTTGCTTTTTCAATTTTTAAGAGTCAAGAAAAAGCCAAAGATGACTCTAGTCCCCTTCGATTTTTAATGAGCCTGAAGTGACAAGTGCTCAGATGGACCTTTTCTTTTAAGGAGTCGAAAAGGAACGAAAGTGACTACTCTAGAAATCTAGATAGAGGAATTACCAAACCAATCGCAAAACTGCAATAGACACCTTGGTGATAAATTAAAGAGAAATTACCAAGGACTTATGTACAACAGTCAATCTTCCCAAATGGTGTGTTCAGTGCATTGCGATCGATAGGGCGGTAGACATGGCTTCTTATGGATAAAGGATATAACCCTATTGTGGTCTCCCGATATATACGCGATGGTACAGGGAGCACAAGTCCGTGCTAGCACTTGTTGTATCAAAGAGGAGGAATCACCCAACCTTCGATGAAAATGATAGTTAATATATTTTACGACGCCGAAACACGTCTCTAGCCTAGACCTCTAGATGTGTTGCGTTAGGTTCCAAAGTGTTGTTAAGTTCATTTAAATTTATTTTAGAGTTGATCTTGTTTAGAAGTTTGCCTTTCAAGGTTCACCACGTGATGTAGATGTGAAATTCCTAAATATGCAATCTAAAATGATAAACAATCGTTGTTTACTTTTTAGCAATGAAATTCCTAGCTACTAAGGAAAGAAGATTATGGTTATTTCAAACAGAGAGCAGAGAGCACACACTAAATGCACTTTTCCGAAGTCATTTTTCACACCCAGTCTAAATGCAAATGCAAATGCATGTATTTGTTTTTCGTTCCCCTTAATGTGAAGAATGCCAAAAGGAAAATTAAGTATAGATCTGAAATATTTTCTTCAAAGTGACATTTCAACAATTTCTTTTTCAAAATGAAAGGAAGGCTTAAACGACACTTTTTGTTTTTGAATATAAAAATCTTTCGACACTTCAAATATTAACAATTCAAATCAAATACACAACAAAAAGTTCAATTGACTATCTAGAGAAAGAAAAATTTGCGACACTTCCCTTTTTCGACACAAAACAACAGTTACGACACTCTTGTACCAAAACAACAGATCGATTCAAGCAACTTTTCGACAAAGGATCATAAATGATGGACAAATACATTAAAAAATTTACTAATCCTAATCAATGGAAGCTAGTCTATGTAATGCAAGGAGGCTTCAGCAATGAGATACTGTTCATAAGCAGCAAAAACAATTAAATAGAGTTGAAAACAAGGACAAAAAACCCAAATTTCAAGGAGAGAAATAGGATTACTCAGTCATCGCACCTGTGCTTCACAGAAACAGGGATGCATCTCACCTGCTACACTCGGGAAGTGCGATGCGTACTGGCTTCCAGTGATAGACAATGTGATGGGCCACAAAGTGCAACTAAGGTGGGTTTTTACTCAAATTTGGAGCTGATTTCAGTGATTTAAGCTGAGCTATGATGGACAGAAAAGAGCAAAGTATAAAGGAATGATCTTGGGAGGTTATCGAGCTACCACAAGGGCGTTTAGAATGCTTGCAAGTTAGATGTTTAGTTCATAAACTGGAGATTGACTAAAGCAGCATTCATCTACTATGAACTTGCAGAGCAAGAGTAGTTTGAAGGCTATCTGGTTAACTTTAGGCTCCATATGTAGTTTATAAATCAAAAAACAATAACAAACAAACAAACTATTCGCTCCCCAGCGGAGTCACCATTTTGTTTACGGGAAAACTAGTGTATTTTCGATCTGCTAATCCCACTAGGATTGGTAGCTATCCTAGAAGCAAACAATCAAAGCAATTTGCGATTTCCTTTATGTATGATAGATAAGAGAGAAGAAA
The DNA here is from genome assembly GCA_031772625.1 of Pinus tabuliformis. NCBI lineage: Eukaryota > Viridiplantae > Streptophyta > Pinopsida > Pinales > Pinaceae > Pinus > Pinus tabuliformis. Next base: position 264,898,730 of record CM062805.1, read on the forward strand.
AGGGATCAACCTGGATCTTCCACTTGACTCCTTGCTTGATTTCTCTCCCCTTTGATAGAGCTTGCCACTCCTCTCCTACTTTTCTCACTTAGAATATCTGTAGAAACAAAGTAATAGAACACCATCAAAGAATCTCGATCTATTATATCATAAACAATGCAGAATCAGAAATACATTGAACATACAATGGCATTTACAAATAACAACATTCACAAGTACACGATTGTATGGAGAAAAACTCAAAGAACTTTATAAATAGAAGGGAGAATTACAACCCAGCTGTCTGATCCAACATCATCCTCCCAGCATCAAAGCCCTCTTCACCTCATGAAAAGCAAGATCATCCAACAATATAATGTTTCTTCTCAAAGACAAACTATCACCACTTCCTTACAAATTACATAATTCCAGCCTCTAGATCTCTCAGATGAGGGATCCATTTATAGATGTTTGCAAAGGTGTGAGTCATCTCTAGGTTTTTGATTAGTGTCATTCCACTTGTAGTTCTTGGTTCCAATTGGAGATTTCTTAGATCTCTTACTCATCCCTGGATGAATTCAGAGAGGCAAGTGTCATAGAGGAAGTTTCTAGAAGATTCCATGAGCATCCACTTAGCAAACTGTCTTGGACATTTGTCCATTCTCGCTCATCACACCCCACAGAAGGCCTCTTTAGTATGCATCGCACCCAGCTAGTGTAGGAGTTAGTATGCATCGCACCCTGACAGTGGAGCAGTTAGTATGGTCCAGTTTTGGCCAGTTCTGAGTGGTTTTTCAGGTGAAACTTTTGGGGAATGATGTAATCAGTTGACCATGATACTTTAGGGCATGAAACAACACTTTTAGGGGTTAAAGAGCCCTTGGTTTATCGACATATAAGATTGGGGTTGCAGTGCCCAGATATGTCTATAACATACAGGAATTCAGAGGCAAAGATGACAGAAGAAAGGAAAAGTCACAGGTCTGGCCATTGTTTAAGAACTGAGCCTAAAAGCACCGAGATCTTAGCCAGAGATAAATCATTTATGGAAGCCTTCAAGAAAGCAGGATGTTGGAAGTTTTCTAAAAAATTGCAGGGAGGACATACTCAGGTGACAAAGGAGTTTGTACTACATTTCACTGGCTCAAGCACAAAGGTTGGAATCCTAAACTTGCAAATTTCTCCAGAGATCATAGCTTTGGTGACAGAGATTTCTAGGGGGCAAGATTTATGGTTCAAAAACTTTAGATTTGACATGGAACCATGTAAAGTGTTTCTAAAGCCAGAGTTTGCAGAAATAGACTTAACTAAGGCAACTCAGGAATTACATCAAGGACAGCTATGCCAACTTGCTCTTCAACATTCAATGTTATTTTACCTGTGAAGGAAGATATCAAAAGGTTTAATCATATCATTTTAAACTCCTGTTTCATTTTACTAGCATGATTTCTTTAGATTTGCCTTACTTCCTATATCGAAGTGTAGCTAAGATGGCAGATAAAGTGCAGTTGCAATCTCAAGGATATGAAACATCCCTTTTTCGTCATGGTCTAATTAAACTGATAGTTTTACATGAACTCAAAGGGATCAAGAAAGAATGGTCTTCATTTATGTTTTTATGTGATTTTGGAGTGGAAAATCAAGATTCAGGCATTAGCCCTAAGGTTAAAGAAACTCCATCAGCAGAAACTAGCAAGTTTGTAATGTCCAGGGCAAAAATATTTGTTAAGTTGAAACCTAGGAAGTAGGTGAAAGAGAAAGTAAGAAAAACACCAGTAGTTATTCTTGAAACTCCTAAATCTACAAAGGAAAAGATAGCTGAGGTTAAAGGAATGACACAAGAATAGTCAGCTACCAAACCAGTTCAAAGGAGATTGACTAGAAGTCAAATTGCTAAGGAGAAGGGTAAATCAGTGATCTTGGGAGAAAGTCCAAAATTGAAGGGTAATTTAAATGATATTTTAAAAGCCATTGATATTGCAGAATCCCCTTTGGTGCAGGTAGATGTCATAGAGTTTGATAAAGGAAAGTCGAAGAAGATGAAATCCTCTAAGAAACTAGAATTTGAGGATGATGTTACAACATTTGTGTTCAAGCCCAGAAATCCCTTAACTAGGCAATCCAAAAATATACAAGAGTCCAATACTGAGTTAGGGAAAACAGAAGAAACCTCTGCTGTTCAGGAAGATTTCATGGACTTCTCATCACCAAGACCTGAAGGTGACAAAAACAGAGTTTTTTCCACTCATATAGAAAAATCCAGTTATGAAGAAATGGAAGAAAGGTTAAGAGTATCTAATAATGAAATTTCTAGACTAAGGGTGAGAGCAAGAAGGCATGCTACTGAGAAGACAAATTTCAAAAGGATAAAGGCTCTCTGGGAAGTTGAAAAAGTTTCCAAACCAGAAATAGTCAGCAGTGAAACTCAGTACTTTACCTGGACTATTCCTACAACAAAAGAAGCCAGATCTGTAAGGAGGATTAATGCTCAGCTGAGAGATGCTAATAGGAGATTGAAGAGACAGATTGAAGACCTAGAAATATAGTTAACAAAATATGGAAAAAAGGCTACAACAATAATGAAACAGGGTGATGAAAAGGGAAGTGAATGATATATCTTAAAATAGTTTTGGCATAAAAAAGAAGGACATCTATGAAGAATAACATCTTATAAGGATAAGTTGCTTTGATTTTTGGTGATCATATCAGTCTTTATGAAATTTTGAAAATTCCCAAACTGTAGATTTTTGAAGACCGTGTTGAAAAAAGAGCATACACAGTAGTTTTGTAGCGCGCTACAAAACTGATGAAAGTGACCATTTAGCACCTTATAGATGTATTTAGAAGTAAGGTCTAATAAATTCTAAGTTTGATGATTGTTGGTAGAAATATGAGGATCATTGATGAAGTTTCAGATGGCAGTGATGCAGAATGGTTCAAAGAAGTATTCCATAAGTGATATAAAAGTTGTGCTACGAAAATAGGCTATTTTCGTAGCACAGTCATGTTTCATTCTCTTTTTCATCTATTCGAGATTCCCTTTCTTGCACAAGTGGAAAAATGAAGTTTAAATGGATTACTAACACATGCCACTTATATGAAACTGCTCAAAGATGAGCATAAAGGATTTAGGGTTTTAAGGGGAGAAACTCTGTCTCCTTGTTTTCAGGATAGTTACGTCATGACTCAACAGGGTTTGCAACAATATTAGAGACATCATAAAGCTCGAAGACATGGATTAGCAGCTGATTAAAGAATGTATTTAAGTCATAGATAAGGTTTTTGAAAGCATGTTTTAGGAGTTTCACTCCTATTTGTATTAGAACTCTTAAAGACAACTAGCTGTCAAGTTGTAATTAAGTAGTTTGTTTTATGAAAAGATAGGTGTCAATGTTAGGAATTCGAATTCCCCTAAATATGGATCATAGTATCCAAGGTTGTAAAAACTCTATATAAAGCATGAGAATCAAATTCCTCAGGGTTGGTAATTTCATTAGCAAAAGAAAGTTGTGTTATTGTAAGAAACTGTGGTTTTTCAAACTTAATACAGAGATCAGTTTTACTAGTCAAGATTCACAAGGAGTTTATGTGTTTGATGTTCTTATGGCCTTTTTCAATTACTTATTTGTAGTGGTATGAGCTTGTGATACTTAGAACTCATTGGGAAATGCTCTAACTTCCTTCACATGCTTGTAAATTGTGTTGATTCAATGTGTTACTATTTTACTTATAAACCTAAACTCTAAGTGCCTTGACTTCCATGTTTTGCTGATCATATTGCTTTGTTGAAGACTATTTTGACTCCAAAACCCAATAGATGTTTGCTAATATTTGATTCAACCAGTTATACATTTGTCCATTATTGTCCCTAGAGTTAGCCATCTAATCATTAATTAAAAATCTTAAACCTATTAAGAGATCCCTCTCAGGTTGAGGAGGCTAAGCCTCAACCAAAAGATTGGTTTGAAAGAGTTACTCAGAGTCTACTTGATCAGCAGCCTATCAGGGTCAGATTTTGTGATAACAGGCTGGCCCCACTCCACTTGCCAACTCCCCACAATTTCCTCCACATTTGTCTCTGAAACTAAGTATGGAAACTTGTGCCATATATGTTCAAGGTCCCTCCTTGCCCTGGTTGATACATTATGGAAACGAGCCTTGAACTCCGTGAAGGCACTCAACTACTCGAATAAAGTTGGAGACAACCTTGGCTACTAATTGATTATTGTGCAGAGATCCATGTCAACTAAGATCCAAAAAACCTTGGATTCCTTGATCCTCTCTGGATCCTTTGTTGCCCATAGCGAAGCGCACTTTTCTATCTCTTGTAAATCTTCTACCTGCGGAGAAAAATGACTATCCTCCGGAAGTCGCCATACTACTAAGACAATTAGCAACAGGAGTCAGGCAGAATGAAATGGCTTACTATCCTCCTATGCTTCGTAGCAGTTTGCGAGGAATTTCTTACATAAATATTGCACCCAGTTGTATTATACTCCCTTCGTGCACTGGGAAGCCAATGACACTACTGGCACTGGAACTTGGCCTGCGCAACATTTCCTCATAATTTTTCCTACTAGGATTTGGGTGGCAAATTGCATAACCTAGACTTGAATGGAGCAAATAGAATATCCACGCAACTTCTTGATCAATCCAAATTCAACTTTCATCTTATTTTCCAACTCATTTTCTCCACTTTTCCATCCATACTCCTTGGCAAGGTCGACCCCTTTATAGGGCTACTTTGTAATCCTATGGATGAGAATATCTATGATAGGGATGAGTTCACTGAGCCATAAGCACCCATTATGCAACAGAGCAAGCAGCTAGCGAATAGACACAGTATTGATAATCGACCTATGAAAGTGTGGTACATAGATCATGTGCAGTAATATGGCCTGCTCAACACCTCTGACCCAATTCATGGGTTCCAGTCGCGTAACCCCTGTTTCTTCATAATAGGTCTTTGTCATATACTTATGAGTGGCTAGGTGAGGAAATTTCTCATGGTCTGCAAGATCCCAATCCTCTAGCCTTAGCACCAGAATGCGCGCTAAGACCACACCTTTAAATACGACCTGTTCTGGTAACAATGGCATTGAGACCATAAATTTTCTTGAATCTAGGTCTTTGGTTACTTTTGTCTTCCCTTTGCATGGAGGGACATACTCTGGAAGCTGTGTGATAGGCTCCCCCTCCTCCACATCTAATTCCTCTACTCCATCATGTAATTCTTCTTCCTCCAGGTCCACGATTTTCTCCGGTTGCTTATCCTTATTCTCCTTTTGCCGAACCTTTGGGTTCTTCCTCGGTGAACGCCTCATTGGTACAAGTTTTTTTTGCTTCTCTTTAGCAGCCTATTGTTTCATCCTAGGTGACCTCGACACCATAGGAACAATAGGCACAACTTCCATAGATACAACTTCAGGGCCTTCTGCTTGAGACACAATGGCTTCCGAACTAACTGGAGCAGAAATTCGTTCAAAGAAAAGTTCATGGGCTTTTGTAGATAGGTTTGAAAATGATGGTCATAACAAGAGTTCTTCCCAGTCTCTGCGCTTCATAAACTTAAAACAGTAAGGCTCACATATAATTCTCAGAATGCAAAGTGTTCTTTAGTGGACCAACTTGCCCAATTTATAGGAGGTTTTGAATTCAAATCTGACCATTCCCTCCATTTTCTGCTCATAAATGTGACTTTGGTAGTAGATCGCCAAATATTTTTTCCATAAATGGCACCTACCCGCTCCTCTTAATGGGATTTTTGCTATCAAATCGTGAATAGTGACTCCAATAGCTATTTTTGGACCCATCTGCGTAGTACCATCCTCCATGGTGTAGCTCATCTAGCACAGCTTCACCTGTCGCACTACTTTATTTCATTGTACAACCTCCTTACTATATTTTTTTCCTTTTCGGGCAACGTAGTTTATAGTCATGTAATCCCTTGCATCTGGCTGGACTACTAAGACTGTTCTGCTACCATGTAGCCATTGTAGAGGGGCATGATCCTCTGTATACAACTTCAACCTGCTTCCATTCACTCTCCCAGGGAATGGCTCCCCATTCAACTTCGAGCGCTGAACTGTGCCACCATCCATGATTTCCTTAAAAACATATGGCCCCATCCAATAGAGTTCAAATTTCTCAGAAATTTTGTGAACTTGTTGTCATATAGTAGCATTAAATCATCCTCCTTAAAAGTGCACATCTTAATATTCCTATCATGCCATGCTTTCTCGCGTTCCTTTTGCACTTTCTACTGGAATCCTACAAGAAAGTGGTCCTCTTCTAACTCCATTAGTTGCGCGATCCGTTCCTCCAAGGTCTCACGATCTGCCATCTCTGTCAAAGCTGCAATACATAGTCTTAGCACAATATACTCCATATGTATCACCGCTTCAACCCCATATACCAACGTAAATAGTGTTTGGCCTATCAACTTCTTGTAGGTCATCCTATATGCCCACAGTACTGTTGGTACCCACATATCCCAGTCATTCGTCTACACATTGTAATCCTTTGTTAACGCATTCTCCAAGATTTTGTTAAATGCTTCCACCATTCCATTCACCTGTGGGTGATAGGGCATTCTCTTTTGGTGGTAGACCTAGAATTCTTCAAGCATCAAACTGATCATTTCATTCAAGAAATGTGTACCCCTGTGACTTATCAATACCTTAGGGCATCCAAACCACATTAAGACATATTCAAACAAAAAATTCATAGCGGTGGAAGCTATACAATCCTTCATGGGTTGCGCTTCTACCCATTTGGTTAACTACTTTGTTGCAGTAATTATATACCACGTGCCCATATTCTTTCCAAGTGGTTGTATTGGACCTATGAAATCAATATCCCACTTATCAAATACTTGTAGCAAAACCTGAGGATTTAAAGGCAATTCATCTCTTCGCGAAGGCTTTCTCATCCTTTGGCAAGTATAGCGTGCCTTGCAGTATGCCTTAGAATCCTTATGTAATGTCGGCCACCATAACCCAACGTAAAAAATCTTCTGCATGGTCGTTTTTATTGTGTAGTGTCCTCCTATCACTCCTCCATGTGCTTTGATGAGGATACTAGCTCATTCAAATTCTGGAACATATCTTCACAGTATTTCATCCAATCCCTACTTATACAAGTGATCCGTAATCACTGAAAAATCTATAGAGTAGACAACTAATTCCTTATTCTACTGAGTGGAATATCCTTCCGAAGTTGTGCCAGTGTTTAAAAACTGAATGATATCAACAAAATGGTCATCCGCAACGCGCACCGCAAAGAGCTGCACATATGGCAGTCCTTCCTCCAAACTATTTGGTTCTTCGTCAATTTCAATCCTTGAAAGATGGTCTGGTCCTGCATTCAACCTTCCATGATTCACAATCACTTCAAAGTCATATTCCTAAAATAACAATAACCATCGGCAGATCCCCCCCCTCCCCACCCCAACACAGGCTTATTGACCAGGTAATTTAGCGCGGAGTGATTCATATACATTTTAAAGTGGCTGCCCAACAAATAATTACTAAATTTTTGTAGCGTGTAGACCATCTCCATCCCTTCGCGCTTTGTGGTGGAATAATTCTTCTCAACCTTTGATAACTTTCTGCTTGCGAAGCCTATCAGATGATCAATTTATCCTTCTCTTGCGTGTGCTAATATTGCACCTAGCACAATACAAGAAGCATCTACATGCGCATGGAATTCTTTCTTCCAGTTTGGAAACACCAAAATAGGTGCAATTACCATATTTTCCTTCACGACATCCAGAGTGTGCTGACATACTTCATCCCAACAAAAAATCGCATCTTTCTTTAATAATTTTTCCATCGGCGTGGTTATTTAATCATATGCCTTGATAAATTTTCGATAGTACCCAGTGTGCCCCAATGTTGCACGCAACTGTTTTACATTCCTACGAGCTTCCAAATATAGAATCACAATGATCTTCACAGGCTCCAACATCAATCCCTGCTTACATACTACATGGCCAAGAAAAATTCCAAAGGGCACACAAAATATGCACTTCTTTAAATTCAGCATGATCTAATACCTTTGACATGTATGTAGCATAAGGCGCAGACTCGCATCATAGAACTTCACTAGCCCAAACACAGTCCAATTGTCGAAATAAACCTCCAAAAATTTATGAATAAATTCCTTAAATGTCGTAATTACTACTTGGGAGAAAATTGCAGGCGTGTTGTTTAATCTGAATGGCATTACTGTATATTGAAAGCAACCCCACTCCATTGCAAAGGTTGTCTTGCTTCGATATTCTGGCACGATCTTTGTTTGATGATATCTCAATAAGCCATTAGTAAACGATTAAGCTTCACGTCCACCAACATTCTCTAATACTTCATCTGTAAATGGTATTGGAAACAGATCGTGCATGCATGCATCTTTCAAGTTTCTTAGATCTATGCATATTCTAATTTCACCTTTTTATTTCTTCTCTTGGACAACCATTGGGCTCACCCAATCGTATTCCTCTACAGGTTCAATAATATTGTTAGGTGTGAGATCCCCCAAGGGATTTTTTTGGGCTTAGAGCCCAGATTTTGGTCAAAGATTGTAATTCCAATGTAAAGACTCCAGATTTTGTGGGTGCAAAGCACATAGTTTGTAAAAGAGTCATAGGGTTGTCTGCCCTTAATTTTGTTGATGTAATGTCGGCTGTAGAGATCTACCCATGGTCCACAAACCATGGGATTGTATAAATAGAGCGAGGCTCTAAGTAGTTAAGAAATCAATCAATCTAAGGATAATGGAAGAATCAATGATGTATGCGAGATAGATTTGTGGAGTAAAGTCTAGTTTTAGGTCGTAGAGTAGGGAAGGCTCTGCAGCTAAGTGCACGGACCCTTGCAACTGATTGCGTAGGGTGAGTCGAGTCTGTAACTGTGGGAAATATTAATAAAGAGAAGTTTCCTATCATTTCTGCGTATTTATTATCTGTTTTATGCATCTGTTACATTGGATATAAATTGCACTTTTAATGCTTATATGATGCGTGAATGTATATAACTATGTTGATTAATTGAATGCAAGTTAGAATAAATATTTACGTGAAGATAGGTAATATCTGTTAAGAGGATAAGTAAGATATGTGGTGTATTTTGGGGAAATAGTGCAGTTCGCTACCATAGCAACACGAAAGCATTTTAGCCCTTGGTTAGGGCTGCATGAAAGATGATTATAATAGATCATGAAGTCATCAAAGTTTAGAATAGTGCGCGAAGCAACCTACACGAAGGCAGATCTAGTTGGACTGAATCGACATCTCAGACATCTCAAGGGTGTGGAAACTTGGTTCCAGCATCCCCCCATACTACTTCGGGTGAGACTTCAGTCTGCGCTCTGCAGGTTGATGCTGAAAGGGCTAGTAGTGTAGGGATTTGTTTGGCTAAATAACTTTGAACCTGGGTCAAATGGTTCCGTTGTTAGGACCGGAATCTGCATAGATATGTCTAATGTCGTATCATTGGAATCCAACTAAGAAAGAAATCGAAGGCTGGTTAGATAGAAGAATTCACAAGTTCGCAGCACAGGAGAACAGGAATCCGCGACTGTCAAAAGAAGAGTGGTTAGATTGCTACTTGTACACAGAGATCCACGAAATCTTCTTCACATCCTTCCCTACTGAGCTATACAAATGGATCGCGAAGCTAGCAGATAGCCAAGGAAGGTGGAAGTTTGACGGTCTTCTTGTGTGAACCCCAGAGTTGGCATGAAGATTGGAAGCATTGGAGGATAAGATCACACATGTCGTTGATCACTGGCTCAATCGTATTATAGGAGGATTCATTACCAAGTTTGTGGTTGACACCTTAGTCAGCTACAGCGAGGCAGAGCGATGCTTTCTCAAAGGACCGTGAGGTAAGTACGTAAAGTCTTTGAATACTTGGATTAAAATGCTATTGTGCAAAAAGTAGATAATGTGGTTACCTTGATGTTTGGGGCTACACGAAATGGAAAAACTTATAGGAATTAAGGAAATAAGGGTCCAGAGAATAGCCCCTTGATTTCACCTCCACGAGGGAATGAGGAAGAGCTCACGAAGGTCTCGCTGCGAAGTACCATCCATCTAATAAGCAAAGAATTCGATGAATACCACCTCCACCCACACCACTGCCAACTTCATCGCCATCACCTCCATCTTCACCCGTACCACCTCCACCACCGCCGTGATTCAATATGGCAAGCACAGTGAAGTTGCCTGTGTTCAAAGGTTTCGGAAATGAGGATTCAGACCAGTTCTAGTTCATTGTAAGGGATGTATGGAAAGTGCAAGGAGTTAAAGATGACAATATAAAGAAAGTGACATTGGTTAGTGCTCTGCAGGATCACACGCTGACCTAGCATATTAAGTACTCCAATGATAATCCAAATGTGGGAATCATGGATATCCAAACAGTGCTAAATAAATAATTTAGCAGGCCAAAGTCTAAAGCACAGTCGATTATTGGATTCAAAGAGATCACGATGCTACTAGGAGAGAGTCCTTGGGAGCTAGATCAGAGCCTGAAATGTATGATTCACGAAGCTAATATGAATATGATGGATGAACAGCATCATGAGTGGTTTGTAGCTTTGCTAATGCCACATTTAAGGAGTGCGCTATCATAGCAGAAGATAATGACTCGGGTAGAAGCCCTGGAGACTACCATGAGACTGCATGAGACCCATATGCAGGATCCTAACTTAGGAGTTCAGCAAATCCATGCGCAGCTGAAGAATTTATGCCTTGAGATGCAGAGTCTGAAATAGGACAGGACAGCTCGAGCAAAAGTATGTGAAGAGGTATGGTGTGTAAAATGCAAGGGTCAGGGTCATGACAAGGACCACTGCCCAGTTTTCACAAATTACCTCGCAGGAGGAGGACTGATGCCCTTAAGGCTGGAAGTGCAAGTAGGACCTAGCGTGGTGCCTGCTTCATGGTGCGCGATTTGTCAAATAGCAGGAAATCATGCCATGGAACTCATAACAGTTGTTCTGCAACTTTTCTAGGTCGGTGGGACATGATGAGCGCACTTGTAGAAGCTATGAGTTGATGATGGATAAAACTCCCACCTACAGAGTTCAGGCTGAAATGCAGCCCCTTGACTAGAATGCAAGAGTGGCGCGAACAAGATTTCATGGGCGTGGATGAGGCCGAGGCAGAGGCAAACCTGGAAGAGGTCGCAGACAGTTGATATGCTACAATTGCGGAGGACCAAGACATTATGTCCGTGATTGCACGAATCCAATGTGCCCACTGTTTTTGTACTGCATCTTGTTTGATCATGAGACAAAATATTTTCCTACGCTGATAGCTAGGATATGCAACAAAGGAGTGCTACCGACTCCCCCGACTTAGAACCTGCAAATGATGAGGTATGAGTCGTGTGAGTAACATCCGAATGTGAAAATTATGCTCTGAAGTGGAATTGTGATGGGAGATGACAAAGGAAAACAGCCAAAAGATAGTACTTGGGTTCGCAAAGCTCCAGTGAAAGAAGTGGAGTTTGATTTGGAGCGCACTCAGGAAACCTTCATGGAAGCTAAGAAGAGCTTCGCTGATGCCTCCACTTCAGGAAGCAAAGATAAACTGGAGTTGGAAATGGACCCATCTATGCTCACAACATTCTTGGAAACATGTATGAAGTTACTGTACGACAGTAAGGTGGTCAAAGGGTTACAGGAACTCATCAACAATTGCGCTAGGACCATTCCAGGAGAACCGCGCATAGTCCGGAAGATCGGATAGCATAAGATAAGAACAGGAAGAGAGATTAGACTAACCGTTCAGATCGGAGAATATGAGATGGACCAAGTAATTCTGGATTTGGGATCGGATGTGAATGTTCTTTCGAAACATACATGGGAGCGAATGGGGAGACCTATGCTACAGTGGTCTCCAATTCAGTTGAGAATGGTGAACCAACAGAAAATAATACCCATGGGGCGATTGCAGGGAATAACTATGGATATTGAGGGAGTGAGCACACTGGCAGATTTTGAAGTGATAGAGATTATTGATGATAGCAATCCCTACCCAGTGCTCTTAGGAATTGATTGGGCAACTGACATGAATGGGGTGATTAATCTGAAGAAGTGCAAGATGATTTTTGAGAACAAATCACTATGCGTAATTACACACCTGGACCTTGCTGAAGGATAGCGCTATACGGAGCCAGTGTGTGACTATGAAAGTGATGATGATTTAGACTGCATCTACAAGATAAAAAACCAAGAGCAAGACTAGGTAAATCCCACTGCAGATGGGCGGATTTTATGGGAGCTTGAGAGCTCCTGTATTTCAGATTCTGATGAAGAGATAGAGTGATGGGATAATCAGTTACATGATGTAACTACACTGAATTGTAATATGATGACAAGGTCGTTACGCTGCGTATCAACATAAGTAAGAGATCTACCTACTTATGATGGTTTAAGTGAGGTACATACCTCTGGTGAGCACCAGTATTACAGGAATAATGCTGCAACTCCTGGGGCTTCCTACTTTACTTTTATCAACCTAGTAGTTCGTAACAAACTTGGAAGCGACGATTCTGTATGCACAAGTACTAGCTCTTACTACAGGCTGTCACTTGGTCGGCTGGCGTAAGATCACTAGGAGCTCAAGACAACTTCTATGAGTTTCTAGAAGAATCTTTTAACTGTGATGAAAGAAAGCTAACTCTACAAAGACTATTCTACTTGCAGAAAGAGAAAGAAGACTGGAGTGTAAAGAAAACCCTAGAAAACCCTAATTTTTCCAACTAACCCTACTTTTGTAGAAAAAGAGATGAAAACTGATGAAATGAGTGCCATTGACTACTGAAAAGGTAAATTACATCTATTCAAGCTATTCCTAGAAGAAAATGAGAAAAGAACATCTTTTTGCATTTTTATGTGTTTTATGTGAAATTGTTATGCATGTGATTTTGTCTGTTTGTGACTGTGGCAGAGGTTTGGTGGCGATGGAGGGTGGATTTGGTTTTTGCAGAGGTGTAAGAAGGTGTGGAGGGGTCCTAAGAAGCCTTTGGTAACCTTCTGAAGACTTCCCCTGCAATCGAACTTCGAAAAATCACTCACAGGAAATTCTACAGGAGGCTGCAAGGGATCTACAGGAGGATGCCGAGAGCTATTTTTAGAGGTTTTAAGAGTGGAAAAATGGTGGGAAAGGGTAGCTGAAGACTAGAGGGATGTGTTGAGGTGTCTAGGGCTTAACAAGGAGGATCAGGAAAGAAAATGATGGTTGGATTTGTTCAAATGATGAGAGGAAAGCTTATGGAAAAAGTGCAGAAATTAGGGCAGATTCGTGAAGGGCTGTGAATGACTTGTGAAACCTATGAGAAATGAGATGATGTTGGCTGATTTATTGATGTATTGTGAGCTGAGGTGTGTTGTAAGAGATCTGCACATATAACTATCGAAACTGAGCAAGAAAAGGACTAGCTGCACCAAGAAAACAGAACCATATCTCTTGTTAACCTAATTTCTGACCTAGAAACTGTTGAGCACCAGAAAAGGTATGTAATTGCCACTTATTGTTATAGACACATTTGGGCACAGCAACCCCAATCATATATGTCGATAAACCAAGGGCTCTTTAACCCCTAAAAGTGTTGTTTCATACCCTAAAGGATCATGGTCAACTGATTACATCATTTCCCCAGTGGAGTCGCCATTTTGTTTCCAGGAAAACTAGTGTCTTTTTGATCTGCTAGTCCCACTAAGATGGGTAGCTATCTTAGAAACAAACAATCAAATCACTTTGCGATTTCCTTTATGTATGATAGATAAGAGAGAAGCAAAGAGGGCCAAGATGGATCTTCCGCTTGACTCCTTTCTTGATTTCTCTCTCCCTTGATAGAACTTGCAACTCCTCTCCTACTTGTCCCGCTTCAGAGAGTACCTTTAGAGACAAAGCAAGCTTCCTTTGATGCTTTAAAGGATTCCCTAGTAAAAGCATCATTAATGTACGCTCCTGACTATCAAAAAGACTTTAACTTGTATCTCGCTGCTACAGATACAACCATCGCAATGGTTTTAGTACAAGAAGACAATGGAATAGAACATCCGGTATATTATTTAAGCCGCAACTTAAATGATATAGAAAGAAAGTACTCCTATGCTGAAAAGCTAGCTCTAGTAGTTGTTCAAGCAGTACAGAGATTTCAACACTATATACTCTTTCACAAAACTACCATTATGTCATATTGCAACCCTATGACCTACATTCTATCGCGTCAATTGCTAGGGGGAAAATATTCCAAATGGATAGCCATTTTGCAAGAGTTTGATCTGGAATTCACCAAATCCAAATCAAAGAAATCTCTAGTTTTCGTGGAGTTACTCTGTGACCTCCCATCGTCGTCCAACGATTCAACATCTAAAGCATCAATCGTGGATGAAACTTTGTTTCTGATATCGTCAAGCGATCCGTGGTATGGAGATATACTGATCTATCTCCAAACCCAAACCTTTAGGCCTAACACCTCTCACTCTGAACAGCGACATACTCGATACCAAGCCAAAGACTACATGATCGTTGGTGATACACTTTACCGTCGTGGTGTCGATACAGTTCTGCGAAGGTGCCTCACGCATGAGGAGGCCGAAAAAGTCCTGAATGATTGTCATTCAGGTGCGTGTGGGGGGCATCAATCTAGTTACGCTACGGCACAAAAGATCTTACAAGCTGGTTACTTCTGGCCCACTATATTCAAAGATTGCATAATTGTAGTCAGAAGTTGCCATGCTTGTCAGATTTTCGACTGCAAAACTAGATTACCACCTGCACCGCTGCATCCAATAGTCGTCGTTAGGCTATTCACTAAATGGGGCATAAAATTCATGACATGTAACCCCACCTCGGCCCGGGGGCATGGGTATATCATAGTCGTTGTTGACTATTTTACAAAATGGGCTGAGGCGATGCCTACATTAAACAACAGCGACGAAACGACTGCTCTTTTCTTTTTCAATCATGTAGTCTCTAGATTCGGTGTTCCATAGGCTATAGTCATAGATCATGGATAGCACTTTCGCAATCACATGATGGTTGAATTGACTGCCAAGTTAGGACTGTCCCATGACAGTTCTACTCCATATTATTCGCAAGCTAGCAGACAAGTTGAGGACATCAGCAAAGTCTTGAAGTGCATGTTGCAGAGGATGATTG
Source organism: Pinus tabuliformis (assembly GCA_031772625.1). Classification (NCBI taxonomy): domain Eukaryota; kingdom Viridiplantae; phylum Streptophyta; class Pinopsida; order Pinales; family Pinaceae; genus Pinus; species Pinus tabuliformis. The sequence goes on from CM062805.1 coordinate 264,913,887, forward strand.
GAGTCCACAAACGGAATTGGCATTTAATCCTGTACTCTACTCTGTGGGCATATAGGACATCGGTGAGAAATGCGACCGGATTTACGCCCTTTCAGTTGGTGTATGGTTTGGAAGCTGTCTTACCGATTCAGTGTGAAATGTCATCTCTCAAGCTCGCAATCGATCTACTTCCCGAAACTTCGAAGGAAGAGGCTCATTTCTTGGAACTAATCCACTTGGATGAAACCCGTCATGATGTCGCATTGGCTAACAAATCTCATAAAAAACGTGTCAAGGCATAATTTGACAAAAGTGTCAAACCCCTTGTCTTCTTAGAAGGTGACCTGGTCGTGCTATACGATCAGGACTTGGATAAATTGGGCGCAGGTAAGTTCGAACCATTATGGATGGGCCCCTACATTGTTAAATGAGTATTAATAAAAGGAGCCTACGAGCTGGTAGACTACGGTGAGATTCCACTGTCGCAACCCCAAAACAGGTTGTATCTTAAGCGTTACTACGCTTGATTAAGTGTAGTAATCTCTTTATAGATATGCTTTTGTTACATTTTTTTTTCGTCAAGAGTTGTCATTTTGGTTAGGTAATCCACTTTGCATTTGTTGCAGGTGTTGTACCTTTTGGAATCATTCGTTGGATACGCCGATGGAGCTAGTCGTAGTACGCAGTGTTGGCCTCCTATACCAATAGGTTTTCATTTTTCATGATTGACAGTGGAAGTGCCAAAAATGTTCATCTTCCATGATACAAAGGTTCCATTTTTGTGAAAGAAACAGACAGTTAAAAAATGTAAAGAGGGTATGCCTTAAAATAATAATCAAAAGGCAATAAAATGAACTGGTCAAAAGAAAAAATAAATGAAATGAACCCCAAATAAAGACCATGAAAGTGGCTAAGCCAAAATGCCACTGCTATCTTGATGGATGGTCCAACAGTTCAAGCTGGGCCATACCATGTTTTAAATTGCCTGTTCTAGACTAGAGAGGAAGTACCCGCTCAAACAGTTCAAGCTTGGTAGATGACTAGTGGGATAGAGAAAGGAAGGAGCCCAACTGCTTAATCTGGGCCCTTGGAAGACATAAGGGTAGACTTAGATAGGAGGGCAGCAAAAAGAAGAGAGGATTATCAGGGTTTGCAAGGCTAAGTGCACCCATCCAAAAGAAGAAAAAATGTTAGGCCAATTAGGCAGGGTAGGCAGTTGGAGGTTGTAGAAAACAAGATCTAAACACATGATATATGAAAATCATATCTGATCTCACCAATAAGAGAAAGGCAAGAGCAATGACCTATATGGCAAACTACCTAACTATCTCTAACTTCCCTCATTCCCTTCAAAATTTTTCTTACTAACATCCCCTTGAGGATGTAGGATCTGCCTAAACAGTCCTCCTTACATTTCTCATTTGTGAAATTCATGTCAAGTTGTGACCTTCCTCTCCGAAAAGAAGCCACATTTCTTGTGTAAAATCATTCCTCACTTTCATCTGCTTCTACATCTAAGTTTACTCATTAAACTTAGCTCTCTATTCCTCTTTCACATCCCAAATCCATATTAATTTCTAAACTTACTATATAGCTCCGTAAGTGCTCCCCCTCCCCCTACTATTATAGCATTTTATGCAAAAAACCCAAAAAATATGTGAATATTCCCCCCCCTTTAGCATTATAGCTAAGTAGCATGGTCATGGGAGACATTAGTCCATCTGGGACTCTAGCCAACCCTTACTTTGGAATTGATATAACCCCTGGTTAGATTAATAGCCTATAACTAAACCCTTACCCACCATTCACCCGAAAACCTTTGAAAATTCACCCCCGCAATTAAAACCCAATGTTTAAATGTTTCATTTAAACCCTTTGCATTAACCCGCTTCTATTTTTTTTTTAAACCCCCAAAACCCACCAGGACTAAAGTCTAAAACCCGCGGCATTGAAATATTATTTAATTAAGAGGTGGGTCCCAACCCAAACCTACACGCCGCATCGGGGCACCCGCCAACCGTCGATCTTCCGCCGCCCCTGATCTAACGGTGGGCGGGTAATCTGGGCGGTGGATGTGTCGTTGTTTAGCGTCCGGGGAGCGGGTGGTTTTGCTCCCGTACGGAGGACATGCGTCGGCCGCTAGGGTTGTTCGGAGCCCTGCCCCCCAATACCACCTTTCCCCAAGGGCGGTGCGGGGAAACCGGAAACCACCCTCCCGCAAACCGCCACCCCTGTTGCGTCAGCCCCTTGTCACGGTGACGTCACGCCTGAAGCCCCCGCCTCTGCGCCACGTCACCCTCCACGCCATCTTGCCACCTCCGCATGCCTCCACCGTGTCCTGCCACACTGGCATCCAAGTCAGCATCCACGTCACCGTCCGTACCCGGGGCCCGCTGATGACATCATGCTGATGTCATCGCGAAAAAGCGCCAAAAAGCCATATGCGCCAAATTTATCTTTATAAGCACGAAAATGGACCATTTTGGGTCATTTTCGTTGAAAAGGTGAGGGAGTTGTTTTGCTCGTTTATGCCAAAATTGCCTCCACATTTCGAATTCAAAATATTTGGACGCCGCCACCTGCAAAATTCAACTACATTCTTCGCCCGTCGATCAACCCGATAGCTCTCGGCACTAATTATCTAGGTATTTTGCCAAACCAACCCGTTTGCCGTGTTCTTCCCATTATCTGCGAATTTTCCACTAAAATTGCCTAAAGAACTCCTAATTTAATGATGTTCACCTATTAATGAGTAGCCTTCAAAGATCTAAGGCACCCTGTATTCAAGTTTTCACTATTACACAGTTGTTTTAGGCTTAAACGCACGTTAAACTCTCACGCCTGCCCGACATTGTTCCCTTTTGCCGAGATGTATGATTTAAAGACTTTATTTTTCACCAAACTATAATCCTGCTCCCCTCTGCAATTTGCCCTCACTTTCCATAATTCCTGTGAATTCACCAGAAGAAACCAGAGTTAAGTCTACTCCTCCAAGTTGCTCCTTCTAAAAGACAAATCTGGCCCCATCTGCATTTAGTCTGCCACCTTACTTCTAAAGCTTTACAAGCTATCATATTCAAACTGTTACACTCAGAAGCTGCATTCTAAAGATAACATCTGAAAGTTATACAATGGCTACACCATCAGCTCTCAGTGTTGCTCCTATGAATCCACCAAACAAGGAGCTTGAGGCCATGCCCCTTGCTGACAGAGATTACCTCATTCAAGACCTTGTGGCTGATAGGAACCATTTACAGACCTTTCGCCAATTGAGAGACAGCTATTTGAGCAACAATGACATGTATGGGATATGGGAGTCCAATCTGCCTTACTATTTCCTTCCATCTGTCAATATTTTTCCAGAAATCATCCGCTTATGTGCTGAGAATTATGATCCAACTCAGAGAACTGTCAAGTCTCCATCTGGGAGCATACTCTTCCACATCAATCCTGACTCCATCAACCAATTGCTCAACTTGAAGCAAACTCAGCTGCTATTTCCCTTCTCCATGAACTATTTACTGGATGCAGGCGCCAAACTTTCCACTGCTGACATTGAGAAGGTCACCAAGACATTCATGAGAGTTGACCGCCAGCCTACAGGGCCACCTCCTTTCTTGTATGTCCATTTCACTGATGTAGGCAAACTCCTGGTTGACATGATCTCCTATGTGCTGGGCTACAAAACCAGTGAGCACATTGATGAGATAGTGCTGGTATTATTAGCTGCTTACAGCCCAGGCCAGCCTCCTGCTTACAAATATAACTTTGCCAAGTTTATAACCAACAAAATACATGACCAGCTCTTGAAAGTGGATAGGGAGGGTGTATTCAAATATTCATCATATATCTACCACTTGTTCATGTATTATCAGTCTGAGGCTTTTCAATGCTTTATCAAGAAACTGGATTCTAGGGGAGAGAGGAGGTCTGTCATCTTCTGGTCATCAGTTTTCCACCAAGTCCAAGATTCACCATATTCTTACTGTGAATTTATTGACCAATTTGTCTACCCGGTCTCTTGCCTATTGAGGAGATCCCCTCCTCCCAGACTGTCATTTGAAATCTAGAAAACTCTGCAGCTATCCAAGAACTATAAAATAGGTGATTGGTACCTATACCAAAATCATACAGTCATCAGAATCTATGGCTGTGAGCTCTGTCCATATAGGCTCCCAAGATATGTACCAATGAGAATGTTTGCCTTGGAATACTATAGGCAGCTTATTAACTCTGACCTCACCCACTTTCATAGTGCCAAGAAGAAAGCCCATCTCAAGTTCAAAGACCACCTGGGCCCCTTTATCATGAATAAGAAAGAGGGTTGGCAAGAGGCTGATCAAATTCTCAGAGATAAATACAAGCTATCAAGAAGCTTCTGGTGGGTCCCTTATGACCCCGAAGGCTTCATCAGTGCTAGAAGAGTCAAGTACAGGCTGCTAGGGTATAAGCACTGTAAATATCCACAAATTGGGCAGTATGCCAACCAACAAGAATGGTTACAAGGCACATTAATTGAGGAACTAACTCAAGAAGAAATAATGGAAAGAAATGTCAAGGATTTAGAAAAAATTCTTGACTTAGATTCTGTGCAGCAGGTAACTTTCAAGCAGCCGCATCCAATTGGAGAAGGTACCTCCACTGCTGCAACCGCACCAGTCACCCAGGGGCCATCTACATCAGCATCAGGTACAGAAAAAGGCAAGGGAATAATGGGTGCAGAAAAAGAAGTAGTGATAGAAAAGCCTGCCTCCTCAATTGGGTAGCAGCAAGAGCAAACCCCTCCACCACAAATAGAGGCACCAACAGTGCCTGCCTTATAGACCCCTGCACATGAGGAAAGGGGCAAGAAACGGGACCAAGAGGAGTCCACACCTGCTAGTGGATCCGCTCAGCAACCCGAAGCCAAAAGACAAAGGGTTGATTCTCCGGTCATAGAAGAAATCAGCGAGGAGATCCCTGAGAACCCAAGGAAAGAAAGAGAAGACAGCCAGCAGACAGCCACAAGCTCTTTTCAACAAGAGCAAGGAGTACAGCTTGGCTTGGAAGTGTCCTCCTCCACTCAGCAGAGCAAGAAGCCTTCCAGCACCAAGGCTTCCTTCAAAGAGATTAAGGCACAAAATGAGCTGTTAAGAGTGGAGGTATACAAACAATTTCTCAAGGCAACGCCAACTAAACAAGAGAGGCTGATGTCAGTATATGATATCCAAGAGGAAAAGATAATCCTCAGCCATTTTAAACCCAAGGTACCGCAGCCTCACTCAGCTGCAGATTTTGTAAAAACAAAGCTAGAAGTCATGGCAAAAGATATTCACCCCATGGATCAGATAGAGCTGCATAAGCAAACCGGGGAAATGGTCTATGCCACACTGGTAGACAGGGCCACAATGGCCCATGAATTGAAAGAATCTCTGAAGAACACCAACACTCAGCTAGATTTGGAGAGAATGTCCTCCACGGCCAAGGACAACAGGATCAAAACACTGGAGGACATCATTGTGGACTTAGGACATGATCCTAAGGATCCTAAGGGTGTGAGGGCCCTTATGAAAAAGAAAGAGGATGATATTGCTGCATTGAAGAAAAGACTGAAATTGCTTCCTACTGAGCACCCTCAAACAACAGAATTGCAAAAAGAAAAGGAGTCTGAAGATCAATTGGACCTAATAATGCAGCTGAATCAAAGAGTGATTGATCTGGAGAAGGAGCTAGAAAGGGCACTCCTAGACAAACAGGGAGAATCAACCTCCCAACCTCCTCAGACTGCCCCAACCACTGCCACAACTACAGAGGCAGCAGCGACCCCTGCAACGGCTACAGCAACAACAGATGCGGCAGCAGCAACAACAACAGCTCCTGAGTCCAGCTTAAACATGGATGAATTGACAAAAGTTATCAAAGAGCTGGAGCTTCAGGCGACAGAGATCAAACAAGCCAAGGAGAAATTGGCAGAGCTGGAAGCTAAGTATGACAAATCCAAGATGACTGTAGCAGAGCAGACCAGAGAGATTAAGGCCCTCAAAGACAAAATAAAGGCCTTAGAGAAAGAACTGAAACTAGAAAATACTCTGGCAGAAATAAAAAGGATTTTGTGGGCCCGGATTGACCACTCCCTTACCAGACAATGGAAGTCAATCAAAACAGTGCACGAACAGATGGAATTAATAGGCCAAGCACAAATTGAGAGCCAGAAAGCCAGAATAGCACTAGGGAATAGGCCTGAGCAGGCCAGCAGAATGATACATTTTCTTAACAATCAGACCAAGGAGGAGCTGGCAGCCCTGAACATCATCAACAGAACAGATGTTGTCCTCACAGCTAAAAAGGTGCTGACCTTCAGAAATTTTGTACAAACTGTGGAGAGAAAATGTCATGAAATGCAGGCTGAGGTGGATGAATACAAGCTTAAAATGGGAGCACTGCAAGACAAGGGATTGCCCAGCCTACTGACCAGTGTGGGAAGACTGCTCCCCCATGGGCAATATGCTACGAGGATGACAAATTTTATTGAAAATCAGATCACAGCATCCGCCAGTACTTCTGAAGAAATAGGACCTCCATCAGGGCAGAGCCTCTATGACAAGCTTGAAAATCTATTCTACATTGAGCATGAAATTAATCACTTATTTGAGGTCCCACCAAATTTTTATAGGTATACAAAGGCAGATGAAACCTTGATAAAGATACGAAGACACCAACTGCCCAAGGAAGATTGGTGGCAGGCAATGCTACAAATTGTTCCTCAGTAATCTCAGTTTGGTCAGTCCTAGTCATCTTCAGCTCAACCAAAGTCAAAAACAGAATCAGGACAGCATGCAAGGCGGCCAAAAAGGATGACTCAGCGTAAAAACCACGACAGCAAGCCAAGACAAAGGAAATGTGCAGATTTTGGGCAATACGGCTCCAGCCGACTCAATGGGTCACAAAGTCAAAATTCTCTGACAATTTTGGACAGCTAATACACTAAGCAGTTATTACAGCATTTATTCTCTCAGCTGCAATTCTCCAGGAGTTGGCACAGTATTTATGAGCCATTAATTCATCAGCTAGATATTTTCTGATCAAAATTTTGTATATATACCTCCCCTGGCAACGTATTTCAGGTTGGTGATTTTCTCTCTGAGACAATATATTGTATATTTTCAGATGATCTAATGCAAAAGGCTGGAAAAGCTCATTATCTCCTGAATGCATGATGTCTCAATGATGCTCTGCGTGCTGTTACAGAATTCCTGTGTTGTCTAATGGAACAATAAGTTTTCCTAAACTATGTTTTGTCTTCTTATGTCAGTTTAAATCATATGCATGTTTCACTAGTCTAACAATAGAGAAAAATAATAGTACAGGAAATGTTTGATTACACCCTGTGCCCAATCTCTGTTGTTGAAAATGTTTTCTTCAGAATTAATCATGGACATGAATTCTTAATTGCTCATGTTTGTATTGGTTCTATAAATATGAATGTTATTCAGGAATTCTTCAATGCTCCTAAGTAATGTTCCCACTGTTCCCCATATCAGCTTACTGAAAGATCCTTAGTTGCCTTTCACGCCCTGATCCCATCCCATCCAATTACAGATTTAAAAAATTGTTCCCTAGACACTTATCTGGCTCTGTAGCATCACTGTTGTTTCAACATAGACATATCAAGCAATTAAACATCACTGACTCCATGCCCAATGGCCTAGATCACCCTGCAAAAATATACCTATTATGACTGAAATCATCATCCAACAAATTCAAAAAAAAAACCTTGTGCACCATAGCTAGCCTAAAACATCATACAAACAAAGTTAAATCATAAAGAGAGAGCCCTCTCTGGTTACAGATAGGCTAGGACCTGTGGCCCAAAGATTGGTTAGTGGTTACCTCGGCCGTATTCCCTTAGGAGTCAAAGGGGACAACCTGAGTGTTAACACGCAGAACCTATCTTCTGCAGCCTGGGCCATTTTCGATCCAAGTGACAAGTTAGTAAGTCTCAGGGTGATATGTATTGGTCAATCAACGAACAACATCACTGAGTACAGCGTGTTGATGGAGCTTCTCTCTGATGCCATTGCACATGGCATACGCCGACTTGTTGTTAGGCTAGATTCGTAACTCGTCATCCTACAGCTTACTGGCGTCTATTCCGTTTGGAATCCAGCTATCTATCATATGTTCCTAAGAGTCAGGATTTTGGAAAGGCAGTTTGATTCCATTCAATATCAACACATTTCCAGAAACATAAACACATTAACTGATTCATTAGGAATTTATGTGTTAGATAGACATTTGCAACATTTGTAAAGAAAAGCATTTCACATTAACATTTGCATTAGGATCACATAACTTAACCAAAATAAAACTTTGAAAACCAAAAATATATAATATTTATAGTTTTTACAAAATGTTTTTTGTCCGAGACAAAATCGGTCATATGACCCAAATACTCAAAAATGTATAAAAGCATCCTAGACTAATGATGCTAGTGATAACATGTCACTGCCTATGCGATCATATGCAAGAGCCTAGTCCAGTGACTCGGCATGCTAGTAGTATGGTGCTGTAACCTCAAAGGTAACTCTTCAGTCCTCACATCCTGAATACCAAGAGTGAGACCCTCGATCTGATCCTGCAGCACTGCCAGGGTCTCTGCTATGTCCAGATCGCGAGGAACAACCCTCCCTATAGCCTCTCCTGCTGGAACATTAGTTGTCGCCCTTGGGCGCATCGCTGGTCACACTAGCCCGACATTTTCACAAATATATGAGTTTGATTAAGTCTTGATAACATTTAAAAAACACAAAAACATTATAAAATTGATAAACAAATATATGGTCAAATCATTTTACCCATAACACTCCACTGCTCGCTAGCCGGTAACGCCAAATCTGGGTCACCTCGGAAATCCATCCCAACATATGGATACTCCACAAAGACCATCTCCTGACGGTCGAACCACTCAAAGAAGGCATCAGAGAATGAAATCTGTGACTGACCAGCATGTCTGGCCATGAGATCAACCCATCTTTGCATCCGTGGTTCCCTCGGTGCTGGCAATCCTAGTGAAATGTACTGTGGCTGCATCAATGGAATCCTCTCCAAGGCGAAAGTAGTTAGAATGGAACCGTAGCCAAAGTTCTTAGATCTTCCATTCTTTACCTTGGAGAGTTGTTCTTTTATGATCAGAAGTACCGCCTCACACCAGTTGAATACCTTTGGTTCCAGGCATTCCAAGGCGTACTGCATATAAGATCTGTTGGCCAAATGAAGAGCCGCGCTACCAGCCAATCTAGCAAAGGTGAATAAAATGGTCCTCAAGGGCTGATCAATGACATCTTGGATATTGATCTTGCCATCCCTACTAGGCTGAGATCCATCTCTACAAAACTGGCGAATATAATCCCTCACAGATTCACCCCCACGGGTGGATCCTGATAGTGAGAGAGGGGCACCACGCCTCGATAACCCCGTCAAAAAGTAGATATCCTCAACTGTCAATGGAATGGATTTGCCTCTAATTTGGAATACTTAGTTGATCAGATCCCATGCATCGAGAAAATATTGCAACAAACTGATTTGTTGCCTCATGCTGGATATGCAGAAGAATTTTAGCAAGCCACAGTTTCGCAATGTAGTAACTGAACCCTGATCATGTAAGGAAATCATGTCCTCTTCTTCATGCTCACGTTCATGCCATGTGATGACCATCTTGATCCAATAAATCTCTGAAACACAAACAAGAGATGAATTAGGATCCATTTTTGAGCAAAAACAGGCAAAATTTACATGAAAAATCACTGTGCAAAGTTTCCCTTCTGTGCCCATCGCACCTTGCCTGTGCACAGGGTGAGATGCATACTAACTAGCCAATGTCCAGCTCAATATGCATCGCACTTTTCGATGCAGAACAGGTGCGATGGAGGGAGGTCGAATTCTTCAAACCCCAAGGGCCTAGAAGCAGGGAAAAACTTGCTCAAAATCAAAAAAGGATGGAATGACAATGAAGAGCTCAGGGTTAGCTCCTACTTGGTCTTGACGGTGTGGAGAATAGTCCACCAGATCTCCTGAAATCAGCTAATGAAATTTGAGGGGGAAAACCACTCCAGAGCTCCAAAATCCCAAATTCAAAATGAAATGGTAAAATGAGAGGTAAAACTACTTTTATGTTACTATTCACGTACTTCAAGTAACATGTTAGTTTTTTAATTCATTTTTTAGGCATGTATATGTATTTCTAATCAATTTGATGGAGCAATTGAGCAGGTTGAACGACCGACGAAAGAATCTAACGTGTTAAATGGTGAATTGAACATATTTGACCACTATCATGAGCAATGTTTCTGCAAGGTTCAAGCTCATTAAAAAATAAACCCGCCACTGAGCATATGTTAACACAAGGTTCAAGCTCATTAAAAAATAAACCTGCCTTCAGTAAACAACCTCTGTGATTTCCATGCTATCAGCCTTTTAAGCCTTGTTTGTTTTCTTACCATCACCTCCATTCTTTTGGCCGATCATACGCTTCCACTTGATTGTTTACCCTTTTGAGGAACAGCTGTGACGAGTGATTCTGTTAGCCACCCTCTTCACACTGCCATGTTTTGAGAAGTTCCAAACTTACCTGGAACCAGTTGCTACCCGAAAACATCACTCATTCCTCAAAAACGAGTCTCTTTTAAGCTCTTTTTAGACTCGTTAAATATGAAAATATTGTCGAGCTACTGGCCTTTCTAGCTCGTTAAAATAAGGGGAAGTGCCATCCCTCCTCTACATTTTAATCTTTTTGGACCTGAGGGATCATCCCACAAAAAGATCGAGCAGTTGTCTTTTTCGGCTTGCTAAAGCAATCGAAAAGTCATCCCTTTCATATTATTTTATGCTTTTTCGGACTTAAGGGATTATGCTACGAAAAAGGATTGCTGGAGTTTCCTTTTCGTCCCTTTTCAAACTCTCTAAACATGAGAAGGACTGAGTTATCTTTGTCGTTAAACTCGTTAAAACGATAGCTAAAAACTTGTCCACCCAGACAAGAATGAGTTTCATTGTCACTAGGCTCGCTAAACATAGCGACAGGTTTGCCCAAAGGGCAAATTATAGAACAAGCATATGTTATCCTCTTCAAGATTGACAAAAATAAAGAGGTACTGGTCAGCAATGACTAGGGAAAAAAGGGAAGAAAACTTGAAGAACTTCATTGGTAGCAGGTCGCTCTTGAACATGACACTTTCACTCCATCACCATGATTGAGTCAGGTTGGGTTATTCCTTTCACCGGTCATATCACCATTGGTCCTCCATACCATCCATATTTTGGGGCTAATGCTACCAATCTATGTCAGTGTCACCGACATGTTCAAGAGAAGTCATTCAGAGAATTCACCACCCAGCTAACGCCTCATCCAGTGCAATACCTCCACACTCTATTTTTCATGACCGCCATTCCTGAACCGTGTATCATCAGATCGTTTTCACCTCCAGAAAATCATTTGCTTCGTTTTGTGTCGTAGATGTGGGATACATTAAGTCCCACCTATGACAGGTCACTTCTTGTCGACATCAGCTCATTATCCAAGAAGTTGACTTAGAAATAACCCTTTCAGTACTTTGAAGCTTGCATGCCTTAATGGCAAGTTTTTCACTTTCGGTGATAGGTTTACATCAATGGCCTTCGACCGAAAGATTTTGCATTGTGTTCGACATCGGATCATATATTCACACCACTTGAATTGTACTGTAGTACCTTGAGGGTCATTATCATTATCGATAATTCCTCTCGCATCTGTTAACAACTTACATTATTGGCTGGTAATCAGGCGATGTCTTTCCATGTTCGACTTCAGAACATCTTTTCACATGGATCGACTTGTACATCAGGCGAAGATTGAATGAGTTTGAAGACCCCGAATCTAGTTTCATCCATTTGGGCTACGATATATTCAGGAATATAAAGACATCAAATGTACATAGAAGCTGCACAGATGGTCATCTAAGCTAAGGGATGATGACTCTACATACAAAGAATCACCAGTTTGCAACAATAGTCGATTATCTGTCCTATGTACATGAAAGTGAATTTATAAAGCTAAGCATGGGAATGCCCGCCTCAGCTAGATCATGAAAATAATATGATGATGTATTGTATTGTATTTTATACAGGTCTCCTTCCAGTTCGAATACCTCGGATCCTCATGATAAAGCATTTCACCCAGCATCAGAAGATTTATGACCTCATGCTTTATGGGGCAACTGTTATAGACATATTTGGGCACTGCAACCCCAATCATATATGTCAATAAACCAAGGGCTCTTTAACCCCTAAAAGTGTTGTTTCATACCCTAAAGGATCATGGTCAACTGATTACATCATTTTCCCAGTGGAGTCGCCATTTTGTTTGCAGGAAAACTAGTGTCTTTTCGATCTGCTAGTCCCACTAAGATGGGTAGCTATCTTAGAAACAAACAAACAAAGCACTTTGTGATTTCCTTTATGTATGACAGATAAGAGAGAAGCAAAGAGGGCCAAGCTGGATCTTCCGCTTGACTCCTTGCTTGATTTCTCTCTCCCTTGATAGAGCTTGCAACTCCTCTCCTACTTGTCCCACTTTAGAGAATACCTGTAGAGACAAAGCAACAAAACACTTATTTCTCTATCTTTTCCCTTAATTCATAACTTCTTTACATTCTAAGATGGTCATATGATAAAGGATTATGATAGAGTTAAGGGGATTTGTGACTGATGTAAAATTATTAATTATTGTCTTTTTCTATGCAGAAAGTGAAGGAAATGGAAAATCACCATTCCGGAGGAAAAGACAAGGAAAAACCAACTGTTGTCCCTATGATAGGGAACCGCATCCAGACAAGGAAATTAAGATCAAAGCGCATGGGCCAGGAAAAGGAAGAAGAAAAGCAATATCAGCGCAAGGGGACGAAAAGATAACTAAAGGTTAAAGATATGGCAAATCCCTCAGGATCGTTTGATCCCGAGGGATCACTACCTCAAGGCTATCTGTATTTTTGGTATTTCCGCCTGGCCATTATAAAAAGGGATAGTGCTACTAGCCCAAGGGGCGGATGATTGTTGATTTATAATAATTTGTTGTTGTAATCTGAACTTTGATCAACGACTCTCTTTAAAGAGCGATCACTGTAACTCTGTTTTTATGATTAATACATAAATTTCATTGTTGTTCCATTATCTGATTCTGGAGTAACTGCAGCAATGCGTCCCTGGTGGCTAAGGGCCCGACCCTAGTGGATCACTTGCTTTCTATATCATTACTTTCTAATTACAGTTGTGTGTGGTTTGATTTCCTTTACTTGCTTTATTCAGTAATCTTCCGTTCCTAAACATTTCATTAACTTGCTCTGTTATGTTGAATTAGTAATTGAATAGTAAGATTATTCATTGCAACTGAAAATGTTATACTGAAATAATATCGCATTGTCTAATTTGGACATTGTTGTTCATTTACAGATTGACATTGTTGTTCATTTGTTGATTGACATTGTTGTTCATTTAGCTACGGTTCACCTATAATTGTGATTATTGTTCATTCGATTATTGTTCCATTACAACTGCAATTATTGTTCCCTTATAACTCTGGTTAATGCTTATTACGCTACAGCAAGATTACTGATTCAATCGCTCTAGATTAGTTGTGTTTTTATGTTTGATTAAGTTTGCCATTCAATATTTCAGACTTACTTAGGTTTGTCGTTCCTTTCTTAGTCACTGTTCAATTCATTTATTAGTTAAAGATTGCTGTGCCATTCCTTTCAGTTAAGACTGATGCTTAATTTATTCCTGTAGATTAAGCTTTGTTGTTCGATCTTTTCAATAGATTAGTTATTGTTCCTTTTCTGTTAATTGAATTGTTATTTCCAGCATTTGCTTTGGTGTGAACAGAAAGATCCACAACTATAGCAAACATTGACTACTGTTGTCTAGTTCCCAGATTGGAGATCTTGTCTTCGATTGATTCTCATTTGCATCAGTTTACAAAGGAAAGAGTTCTCATTACTACATCTTTGACTGATGATTGTTGTAGTTTCTTGATTTGGTTCCAAAGCATTTAAGTTTCTTGCTATTACATTCAGAGTTGTTTCCAGCATTTGTTTACTTTTGTAAAACACTACACTGCTAGCATTACTCTCAAACAAGTGACTGCCTCAGACTGAGTACACTCTTGAGATAAAAAATCGTACCTGGATTGATAATTAATGTAGGGTAAATAGAGGTTAAAGAAACCCTTTTTACTGCTCAACATTTTGGCGTCATTGCCAGGGAAGAGTGTAGCCATTTGTTTCTTTTGAAGAGAGAGTAGTGTAAGTACTTGCTAGGAGAGAGTTGGGTTTTAAAAACGGAAGGTAAGAACCTACGTACGAAGCATGTAACAACCCTACTCCCCCACCCGCTTTCCTGCATATTTGTTGTTATTTTGGGTAGAAATAAGTATTTTATTTGTGTGCATGACTAAGCAGAAAAAGCCTGAAAATAATCCTAAACCACTACCCAAGCCTGATAAAGCTAAGGGGCCGGTGACCCTTGGCCGATCGACCTTTATAGATGAAATCCTTAAAAAAGCAGAATCTCAGCCTTCAGTAGGACCTAGAAAAGCTGCTTCTAGACAACCTACTAGTTCCCTTTAGGCCACAAAATCACCATCTGTAGCCTTTGCTAAGGTACACAGCCAAACAGAGGAGCAATATTTTCAAGAAATTGAGAATTCGAGCCCAAAATCATTACAAGAAGGGAAATTTAGTAATCTCTGCGAAGGAAGAGGAGAAACAAGGGAAACTGAAGAACCAAGATCTCCTCTTGGAATAATTCAGCCATTAAGTAGCCTAGATAAGGGAAGTGCTGTAAAAATCACCCAGAACGAAGCTGAAGAACCTGAAGAGCTAAAATCCCCCCAGACATTAGTTCAACAAGGAACTCTCATCATCCCAGACAAAGGAAGTGTTGTTAAGGCCATCCCTGTTAAAGCCATTCTTGCTCCTTCTAGCCAACCTAGGAATACCCTCCTAGAAATCCCAGAAGGGTATTGGCACATATTTGACCAAATGGCCCAGAACCAGCAAACCCCCCAAACTTCCACACTACAATATCCCATTGTAGATACTACGATTAATGCACCTATGAAGGCCATTCCTCTCCAGCATATCCCTAAATTCCATGGCCTAACATCGGAAGATCCGGACGCATTCTTGTTTGAATTCGATGTGCTGTGCAAAGGGTATGACTATACCACTAATTACCAAAAATTGAAATTATTTCCCTCTACATTAAAAGGGGCTGCTTTACGATGGTTTATGGGGTTAGGTGGAGGCATTATAAACGATTTGGATCAGATGAAAGGTGCTTTCCAGAAAAAATATCAGGATTATTGTAGGTCTAGAGAGTTAAAGGATGAAATATTTCAGATGGTAGCTAGGCCTAATGAGACACTAGAAGAATATGCTGAACGTTTTCAGTATAATCTTCAAAGATCACCTTATGCATCATTACCCTTACCTGACAATTTATTAAAAACAACATTAATCAAAGGCATGAAGGAACAATGGATTGAAAACTAAATATTATGGGAAAAGGAGATATCTACCAAGAAGATTTTGCTAACATCATTGATTTATGTATTAGGAGTTTGTGAGGAAGCACAAGGCTAAAACCAGTGGAACATGACAGGTTCACAAGGGACAATAAGATCACTAGAGAATGAGTAACTCGCGCAGAAATCGAAAATTTACTGGAGAATTTCAAAACTAATATATTGGGGACTCTGACAACACAACTCGATATTATGCAAGCAAAACAGAAACAAGCAGAAGCAGAGCAAAACCTAGCAATATTCTGCCCCAGATGCAGAAAGAAACACAGCCACAAAGAGTGTCCACTAGATGCAGTTCAATTCTACGCTATTTGTACAAAATACCACTCTATGGAAAACTGCCCCTCCCTTCCTGGTCTAAAAGCAATATACAAAGAAGCAAAAGAAGAATCAGAATCGATGTACCTACTTAATCAGCGCCGTCAATGGCAGCCGCGACAATCAGATATATCCCCCGATCCGTCTTCTTACTTCCAGCCTCCGCAATATCATGCTCAACAATATAATACAATGTGGCAAAATCAACCTCCCTTCTCAAATTGGTCACAACAACCATTTCCTTCATCATCTCCATGGCCGAATCAAATAAGCCAATCTAATTGGCCTAATTTTCCCTACGCTCCACCATATTGGCAAAACAATGCATATCCAACATAATGGTCCCCTCCTACTTCACAGAGTCAAGCCTGGCAGACAAACTGGCAAAGACCGATGAATCAGCCAGCAGGAACCATTCCACTCCCTCAACCTACATTGCCAGCACTACAACAAAATCCCTAGTCCAACCTAAGACCGCAACTCCCAGCCCAACCCAACCCGAACCCAAATAATAGACCGGTTCAATCCGTTCAAATAATCAAAACACCAGAACTAGAAACCGATCTAAGGGAGTGCAACGACCTTCAATTAAGGTCTGGGCGCATTATAGAAACCGAGGGAGACAAACATGCTCAAGTTGAAAATTAGTTACCCGCGGGACAACCATTACAGGAAGAAGATGTGGTCACAAAACAAACTCATGACCAAGCAACCACATATTCTCCCCCATTCCCAAAACGATTAATCATATCGTGCCCTATAGAACATCCTGACTTTGATATTCTTGGAGAACTAAAGAATTTGTATATAAAAATCCCACTCCTCCAAGCTATTCAAGATATCCCAATATATGCAAAAACCATCAAAGAGTTGTATAAAAAAAACAAGGAGGAGAATAACAAATAACCCAACAGTCCAAGTAGTTGGCACCCTATCTGATCTATTATTAGGAAGAGAAGCACCTATCAAATATGAAGACCCAAGAAATCCAGTAGTGACAGTGCAAATCAATGGACAAACCTTTTCAAATTCCTTAGTTGATTTAGGGGCTGCAATTAATATTTTAACAACCACTACTTGTCAAAAATTGGGCATTACATCAGTAGAACCAACCTCCACCTTATTAGAACTGGCTGACCAATCAGTAGTTAGGTCAGAAGGTACACTACATGATATCATGGTATCCATTGATTCCTGGGAATATCCTACCAACTTTCTAATAATAAACCCTAGAAACTGACTCAATGGACACCTGTTAATCTTAGGTAAACCTTGGCTTGCGACTGCTAATGCTTACATTGGCTGTCAGCCCAGCCAAGTGTAACAATAATAAAAACTAAAAAACATCTTGTATCATAGCTCACATAAAACATTAGGTTCCCATTAACTATAGAAGATGCCCTCGATTTTAAATATCAAATAGAGGATGATTTTATTAACAACTTCATTAACCAAGCCGAATCCAGATCCCATGTACAATGTCACATGATAGAGGCAGCATTTGACAATGAACTAAAAGAAGATCCTCTCAAAGACACTCATGATCAAACAATACCCACTCCCTCTGTTTCAATCAGCAAAACTATAGAGATTGAGCCAGGAAAAACCTTGAACATCAATAATAACCTGACTCCTAAACAAGAAGAAAAGCTGGTCCAACTACTGAGAAAATATAAGGAAGCTTTTGCATGGGATTATCCGGACATGAAGGGAATCGATCCCCAGTTGTGTACGCACCACATTTATACAGAAAAAGATGTGAGACCCGTTCGCCAACCCCAACGGAGACTCAACCCTCACCTAAAAGACATTGTGAAAGCTGAATTACAAAAACTTTTTGATGTAAACTTTATTTATCCAATCTCCGATAGCAAGTGGGTCTCTCCGTTAGTAGTGGTGCCAAAGAAGAATGGAAAGTGGAGGATTTGTGTAGATTATAGAGAATTAAACAAAGCAACCCAGAAAGACCACTTCCCCCTTCCATTCATTGATCATGTATTAGATACATCAGCAGGAAAGAAATTCTTTTCTTTCTTGGATGGCTTTAGTGGATACAATCAGATTCAGATTGCCCCTAAAGACTAGGACAAAACTACTTTTACCTATCCTTGGGGAACGTTTGCCAAAAGAGTCCTACCCTTTGGCCTATGCAATGCCCCTGCCACATTTCAGAGGGCCATCCTCAACATATTTTCCAATTTAATAAATGAAGGGCTCGAAGTATATATGGATGATTTCACACCATATAGAGATGATTTTGACCTAGCACTAGACACATTGGAAAAGGTGCTGCAACGATGTATCGCCACGAGGCTCTGCTTGAGCCATGAGAAGTGCTATATGATGATGACTGAAGGACTCATCCTAGGTAATTATATCTCAGCAGTTGGAATACAGGTAGATCCAGCCAAAATTCAAATAATTTTGTTAATGCCTACTCCTACCACACAGACAAAGGTACACAATTTTCTTGGATTTTTTGGTTATTATAGGAGATTTATAGAGCATTTTTCTCAAATAGCTGCACCTCTATATGCACTAACAGGGAATGTTGATTTTGTTTGGATAGATAAATGTGACCATGCTTTTGAGGATCTGAGAAAGCTTGTGTCAACAGCCCCAGTGCTCAGAGGCCCAAATTGGGACCTGCCATTTTAGATTTCATCAGATGCTTCATACACAGCTATTGGAGTAGTCCTTGGGTAGGAACAAGACAAAAAACCATATGCAATCTATTATATCAACAAGAATTTGTCTCCTGCTGAGCTAAACTATACTGTTACTGAAAAAGAATTTTTAGCTGTAATACATGCTGTAAATAAATTTAGGCATTATATCACTAGATATCCTATTTTTTTATATACAGATCACTCTGCCATAAAATATTTAGCAAATAAACCTATTACAAATGGTAGAGTAACAAGATGGTTGATTTTATTGCAGGAATTTGACATCACAATAAAAGATGGACCTGGGAAAGAGAATCATGTAGCTGATTTTCTCTCACGAATGCTGAAGCCAGTGAACGCAACAGCAGTCAAAGATCAATTTCCAGACAAACATTTATTTGTTGTTACTGTTAAAACACCCTGGTATGCTAATGTTGCAAATTATTTAGCAATAGGCAAATTACCAAAGCATCTGACCCCCAATGAACGAAAACAGATTATGCAACGAAGTACTCGATTTTCTTGGATTGGGGGCTACCTATTTCATACAAGGGCAGATATGCACATTAGAAGATGCATCCATGAAGACGAAATATTTGACATTCTGAAAAATTGTCATGACAGACCGTGTGACGGACATTTCGTAGACCGAAGAACTGGTCACAAGGTTCTGCAAATAGGGTATTACTGGCCCACAATCTTTAAAGATGCGAAGAAATTTGTTCAAGCTTGTGATAGTTGCCAAAGAGCAGGACACCCTGGACAGTCTGACGAAATGCCTTTAAACCCACAGCTAGTAATCGAACCATTTGAGTGTTGGGCACTTGATTTTGTGGGTTCGATCAACCCATCGTCAAATCAAAAAACATATATTTTGGTAGCAATAGAGTACGTTACCAAATGGGTTGAAGCAGAGGCACTTCCAAGAGCTACAGAGGACTATGTGATTCATTTCTTGTTTCAAATATTTGTGTGATATGGCCTCCCAAGAGACATAATAAAGGATGGAGGACCACAGTTTGCAGGTGATAAAATCACTGCAACATTAAAAAATTATCACATTCAGCACAAAATTACCACTCTGTATCACCCACAGGAAAATGGCCAAGTAGAGAGCACGAATAAAGTGATAGAAGCAATATTAACAAAAACCATTGTGTCACACAAGCGTGATTGGGCTTCAAAATTGTTGGAAGCCTTATGGGCATACCGAACAATGTGGAGGAACACCACCAATTATTTGCCATATCAGCTAGTATTTGGAAAGGAACCCATCTTTCCAATAGAGTTCGAAATACAAACGTTAAGAACAACACAGGAGGTTGGTCTGGATTTAAATGAGGCCCAGACTAATAGATTACAACAAATTAATGAGCTAGATGAAATTAGGCTCTCAGCTCTTCAACACACTGCATTAATCCAACAGCAGAGAGAAAAATGGCATGACGCCCTGATTAAAAAGAAAATCTTCCACGAACGAGATTGGGCACTTCTATACGATTCTAGGTTTCAAGATTTTCTAGGAAAACTTCAGACTCGCTAGCTTGGACCGTATGAAATCCAGAAAGTGCATGAAAATGGCACCATTACTTTGACTATTATTGATGGATCTGGACATACCTTTAAAGCAAATGGCCACTGAGTGCAACTGTACCATAAACCGCTTACTCAGGAATCCTTCTACCAACAACTTTGGGAAGATTCTGATATGCAAATTCTTGCTGAGGAAAACAATTCTTCCTTGGCTTTGGTTCACTAAGTAATTTAATTATTCTTAAATTTTGTACATAACTTTTTCTTTTCTGCTTGCATAAATTACTTTCTATACAGATTTTTGCATTTTTGCATTTTTTTTACATTTCGTTGTTCCTTTCCGAAGGAACAACACTTTTGTATTTTGTTGTTCCTTTTCGAGGGAACAACACTTTTTCATTTTGTTGTTCCTTTCCAAAGGAACAACATTTTCACCATTTTTTTGTTCCATTTCGAAGGAACAACACTTTTGCATTTTGCTATTCATTTCCGAAGGAATAGCATTTCCGCCTTTTTGCTGTTCCTTTCCGAAGGAACAACATTTCTGCCTTTTTGTTGTTCCTTTCTGAAGGAACAACACTTTCACGTTTTGTTGTTCCTTTCTGAAGGAATAGCACTTTCGCATTTTTGTTGTTCCTTTCCGAAGGAACATCACTTTTCGTTTTTGATGTTCCTTTCTGAAGGAACAACATTTATGCATTTTCGTTGTTCCTTTCCAAAGGAATAGCACTTTTCGTTTTTTGTTGTTCTTTTCTGAAGGAACAACATTTTCGTTTTCTGCTGTTCCTTTCTGAAGGAACAACACTTTCATTTTCTACTGTTCCTTTCCAAAGGAACAACACTTTCATTTTTGCTGTTCCTTTCTGAAGAAACAACACTTTTCGTTTTTGTTGTTCCTTTCCGAAAGAACAACATTTTTGCATTTTTTTTATTTTACTTCGTTCTTGCTTTATTTTTTGTTCCATCTAAAGAACAACACTTTTTCAGTGCATTTTTCTTCTTCTTTTGTGTGTATGTGTGTTTCACTATTTAGAGGATT
The DNA here is from genome assembly GCA_031772625.1 of Pinus tabuliformis. Classification (NCBI taxonomy): domain Eukaryota; kingdom Viridiplantae; phylum Streptophyta; class Pinopsida; order Pinales; family Pinaceae; genus Pinus; species Pinus tabuliformis. The sequence goes on from CM062805.1 coordinate 264,935,020, forward strand.
TTGTGAGTGATGGTCATTTAAGGCACAATTATACATTTATGCAAGCATACAAAAACTAGAGGATACTAAGATTAGCATACCAAAGAAAAATCGTTATCTTTAAAGAAATTGCTTTGAATTGATAAGAGAAAAGAGGAAATGACACAACTATTTGCATCACTTTGTTGTCTTTATTTTCACTAACACCAATATGATTGATTATTTTTATCATGATGGTTCCCATAATTCTCTTTGATCATTATCATTCAATAAGAATAAGGGCATATTTTCCTCTATTGAGATGTTTAGACTTCTTCCGCCATCCCTACTCTTAAGGAGTGTTGAGCCACCCTCTATATATAAATAGGAAAGTGCTATATAAAAGAAAAAGAAAAAAGAAAAGGAAAAAGATACATATCTATCTGATTACTAACATGATTTTTCAGATGAAGGATAGGGGGTATCATCAAGAGCCAACCTACCATGATCATAAGGAAGAAAGTGAAGTGGCATTCCCACTATGGCCACCACACCAGGGATATGATCCAAGAGGCACATCAGAAAAATAAAAAGTCCTTGGAACAGGAGGTCTCATCACGAGCCGGCCTGCCCACCTTTTCCTCCTTCCTGGTGAATGGCATTGTGATTCATCTGGTTACCAAGCCAACACAATGGCCTCCATTCTGACATCACATATCACTTTCCTAGGCATACACAAAGGATTATGGTTCCAAGGGTGAAATAAGCAACTCTGTCAAGGTTATGGACACCTGTGGGTAATAGAGCTCTGCTGATGGTATTGAAGTCATATTTTTCATACACCAATAGTCATTATGAACCCTTCTTCCTATATCTTTATAGTGATTTCAAATGAGATTATGTTATATAACCCTTTCGAACCTTTTATACAGAAAAATAGTTTATAAATCAATCATAATGGTTAAAGTGGATAATGACCGCATAAGAACTTTAACTTACGTCAGCTGTCCTATCCTCTAATTTTCACATCATATCACAGAATTTCCATATTTATTAGCAATTTCCATCATAAACTTCAATTTCAGTAATCCACTCATTTTTGTAAACATGTCATGGATCTATATGTTATTCCTTTATTCCACGGTATGATTACAGTTCAACATGCTGCTCCTTTATTTGATGGCCGAGGACAACCTATCACATTTCAGGGGGGTATGGGTGATCTCCATAATTCACTAGCATACATGTCAACTCATTATTCAAAGGTATTATGACTCCATCAAAACTCGAGAATAGCAAGTCTAACGGTATTGTATTTTCAAATATGCATGGCTTGCTATTCCAACGCCATTTCTGTGTGTTGGCTCGGTAAAAATTAACAGTAAGCTAAATTTTGAACAGCTTGTTGTTCCATTATATTCCCTGTGTTTTTTTAACAGTGAGCTAAAGTTTGAACAGCTTGTTGTTCCATCGTCATCTCTGTGTTTTTTTTACAGTGTTCTAAGCTTGAACAAAATGGGAGGCATATCAATTCGCAGCGAACCACAGGTGTTAATGGTCTCTGACGCTGCACGCGAAATCTTAGTAAGGGCAGGATGGATAGCCTACCTTAACCATCTACAACAATCTAACGAGATAGTGGCAATTGAATTTCTGTAGAATTTGCAGGAAGATCATTCCATGGTGAGATGGAGACAAATAGCAGTAACAGATGAGGTAATTGCCAAAGTTTTGGGACTACCAGCCATCGGACCAGTATGGACCCTGAAAAGGATGAGGCTGCAAGACACTATAACTATCTTCCGAGACGAAGGGTGGAACCTTACTGTCAAAGGCAAAGGAGTCCTGCCGGGAACCTTGGGAGAGCCTTGGGCAGAATTGGCTAGAATTGTCCAAAGCTACATTACTTGTGATGGCAGAAAAGATGTGGTAAGACCACGCCATCTCAAACTGTTAGCTGTATTAAAACAAAAATGTGCTGTGAATTTTCTTTCGTACTTAAATTTTTTATTGCATGATGTTGCCCAAAGTATAAGAAAATCTTGCCATGTAGAATCAGTAGTAAGCCATCATGGTTTAATTCGGTTGATAGTCAGTTACAATTTTGCCCAACAACAGATTAGTTGGGAGGAACTGATTTTCTCGATAGATGGGGGACTAGCCTTGCTAGCTCCAAAATGAAAAAACATTGCTAGCACATCAATTAGACCACCGAAACGAAGATAATCTGTCAGATTGGGAAGAAGCATAGGAATGCTCGGAAATTCCCAAGGAAATAGTAGCCAGCCTGTAGAAATACACAACTCAGAATACGAGCAACCCCCACAACTTGAAGGAGGGGAAATGAAGAAGAATTAGAAGAGAACGAAGAAGAAGAACCAGAAGAGGAAATTGAGCAATCCGGTCAGGAAGAAGGGGAGGAAGCAGAGCAACCCAGCAAAAGCCTATTGCAAAACCCTTTGCAAGAAGATGAATTGGCCCAAATTTTGGCCAATATGGGCGAGTATGTCCAACCTCATAGCCCACTCAACATCGATACCGAAGAAGGGCCACAGGAACACTCTACTCATGATATGAGTGCATCTGAGGAGATGTGTGATGAGTAGGAAGAAGAAGAATAATCCCAGGAACACTCTGCTCATGATAAGAGCATATCTAGGGAGATGTGTGATGAGGAGGAAAGAATAAGAACAATCTCAGGAACACTCTGCTCCCAGTCAGAGTACACCCGAAGAAATGCACGATGAAGAAGAAGTAGAAGGAGAAGCTGCTCGGGAGACAATAGATCAACCCAGGGTTTTTACCCCTGAAAAACCTAATTAGCAGGATGAGAGCACTGAAGAAGTGTTCCAAACAGGAAACATGGAAATTAGCCAAGGCGAGGGTACAATCGCTGAAGTACAAAGCCCAGGTCCAAGAAAAGAAACAGTTGTTCCTTCTAAGAAAACAAATGAAATCAAAAGGTTGTGAAAGGAACAGCAAAGACTGCTTAATGTAATTAAACAAATTCGACAACAAATAAGGGTCCTAAAAATGGGGAAAAGCTCAAAAAGAACCCTTGGAGCAAAGCATGCAACCACCCAGGCAAAACCCCATAAGAAGAAGACCAAGAGGACTGAAGTCAAACCTGTTATCCAAGACCACAAGGAACATCATGTGGCTATTACAAATGCAGAAGCACAAACAGAAAACACACCAGTCTATGACAAAGAAGTTCAAACAAAGGCATTGTCCTCTAGCAGCACGACCAACCAGATAGTTCGTGAGAAGGAAACACAGACTATAAAAACTAGATGTCGCAATAAGGAGATCCAGGTAGATCTCCAACCCCAAAATGTCATGATGGATAATGACCCGAGGATAGTAAAATTGCAAAAAGATTTGGCACAAGCCCAACAAATGATAGAAAAGCTCACAGAGGAAATTGTTCCTCAAGAGAAATATCAGAAGTTACAACAGAAGGTAAAGAACATCAATGCATCGAAAAGCGAGGCCTTCGATGGATGCCGAAGGGCAGAGGAAAAAGTTAAAAAGGTAACCAATAGACTAGACACAGTTATGAATCAAATGGATACCTTATGTTCTCTGTATATTGACGTTTTAGCATGTAGGGCACTTGCCAAAAACTATGCTTTATTTTTTATGGAAAGGTATTTACAATTGAAAATTAAGGCTGTCAAGGTAGGGGTGCCTATAGAGATAAAAACCATTGATGATTTCATAAATTGTTGTAAGTATTACAGGGTGAAAGTCCAGTGATTGTTATGTGAGTTTTATTTGCACAATCTTGTGTTGGATGGAGAAATGGAAAAGAACCCTAGCCCTTTTGTGGGTGATATCCAGCTTCAGGCATTTATCTCTTTTGTTGTCAACCAGATAAAGTGGCTTAAAGCCTACAATACCTTCCAGAGACAGGAGAATGGGTTAGATATGTGGGTAAGGGGTGAACCTAGAAACCCATTGCAACTATGGAATAAACATAGGAACTTAATGAGAATGAAGGGTGTGATCCAGACATTGGGACCTATTCACACAGCAATCATCTAGCAAGGGGTAGAATAATTCCTAACCATCAAAGACCTTGCCATAGCAGCAGCCAAATTCCAATACCAGACTTCCAATCAGAATATCCAAAATAGAGAACCATTCAATTATGAGAATTTTAAGCTAGCTGCTGATCACTTGGTTACCTATGGTGACCTCATCTTGAGAGAAGATCTGTCTTCGTTAGGCTGTAGGTTCCGAAGTCCAATCATCTTGTATCCTGCACCAGGGTATAGAGCCTTATATGAATTGCCTGAAGGTCAGACAGGGCATATTTTTGAAGTCTTAGCTAGAAATCATGGTTTTAGACCATTGACTCAAAATCGTTCTCCAGCCTATTCCCTAACTTCCTTGCATGTCAATTACAATGTTTTCATGAGGGCATGAAAAAGGGTAAGCAGGGGGTGTGTTGAGCACCAGAAAAGGTATGTAATTCCCATTTATTTCTCTATCTTTTCCCTTAATTCATAACTTCTTTACATTCTATGATGGTCATATGATAAAGGATTATGATAGAGTTAAGGGGATTTGTGACTGATGTAAAATGATTAATTATTGTCTTTTTCTATGCAGAAAGTGAAGGAAATCAAAAATCACCATTCCGAAGGAAAAGACAAGGCAAAACCAACTGTTGTCCCTTTGATAGGGAACCGCATCCAGACAAGGAAATCGAGATCGGAGCGCATGGGCCAGGAAAGGGAAGAAGAAACACAGTATTAGCGCAAGAGGATGAAAAGATAACTAAAGGTTAAAGATATGGTGAATCCCTCGCGATCCTTTGATCTTGAGGGATCACTACCTCAAGGCTATCTGTATTTTTGGTATTTATGCCTGGCCATTATAAAAAGAGACAGCGCTGCTAGCCCAAGGGGCAAATGATTGTTGATTTATAAGAATTTGTTATTGCAATCTGAACTTTGATCATCGACTCTCTTTAAAGAGTGATCACTATAACTCTGTTTTTATGATTAATACATAAACTTCATTGTTGTTCTGTTATCTGATTTTGGAGTAACCATAGTAGTGCATCCCTGGTGGCTAAGGGCCCGGCCCTAGTGGATCACTTGCTTTCTGTATCATTACTTTCCGATTACAGTTGTGTGTGGTTTGATTTCGTTTACTTGCTTTATTCAGTAATCTTTCGTTCCTAAACATTTCGTTGACTTGCTTTGTTATGTTGAATTAGTAATTGAATAGTAAGATTATTCATTGTAACTGAAAATGTTATGCTGAAATAATATCGCATTGTCTAATTTGGATATTGTTGTTCATTTACAGATTGACATTGCTGTTCATTTACAGATTGACATTGCTATTCATTTGCAGATTGACATTTCTATTCATTTGCAGATTGACATTGCTGTTCATTTAGCTATGGTTCACCTATAATTGTGATTGTTGTTCATTTGATTACTATTCCATTACAACTGCAATTGTTGTTCCCTTATAACTGTGGTTAATGCTTATTACGCTACAACAAGATTACTGATTCAATCGTTCTAGATTCGTTGTGTGTTTACATTTGATTAAGTTTGTTGTTCAATATTTCGTAGACTTACTTAGGTTTGTCGTTCCTTTCTTAGTTACTGTTCAATTCATTTATTAGTTAAATATTGTTGTTCCATTCCTTTTGGTTAAGGTTGCTGCTTAATTCATTCCTGTAGATTAAGCTTTGTTGTCCGATCTTTTCAATAGATTAGTTGTTGTTCCTTTTATGTTAATTGAATTGTTATTTCCAGCATTTGCTTTGGTGTGAACAAAAATATCCACAACTGTAGCGAACATTGACTACTGCTATCTAGTTCCCAGATTGGAGATCTTGTCTTTGATTGATTCTCATTTGCATCAGTTTACAAAGGAAAGAGTTCTCATTACTACATCCTTGACTGATGATTGTTGTAGTTTCTTGATTTGGTTCCAAAGCATTTAAATTTCTTGCTATTACCTTCAGAGTTGTTTCCAGCATTTATTTACTTTTGTAAAACATTATACTGCTAGCATTACTCTCGAACAAGTGACTGCCTCAGACTGAGTACACTCTAGAGATAAAAAATCGTACCTGGATTGATAATTAATGTAGGGTAAATAGAGGTTAAAGAGACCCTTTTTACTGCTCAACAGAAACATGAAGTGCTGAACAGTACCCTATGAATAGAAAATCTTGAATAGAGATTTATTACAGAAATAGGAAACAATATTAGCAAAATGAATCTGAAGCAACCCTTTAACTTTTCAAATCAAATCATCACACTAGAAATTGCATGGAAGAAGCAAAACTATGTTTTTGGTGGCAGCAATGGTGCCTTGACCTCAAATCATGGTCCCAGGAAGGGAGAAAGGAGATCAGGTCCTGTTATTGGCCTTTTTGAATCTTAGCCTATCACTTTATTAACCTAGTTCAGCAACTGAAACAAAAAGCAGCTATGCAAACCATCAAAAGTAACCTATTCTAAACAAGGTAAAATGAGTCTATGTAATAGAAATTAACTCATGAACTGAGAAAAAAAAGTATAAGTACAAAGCAAGAGGTGCTAGGAAAATTGGGTTGGGTCCTAACCCAAGAGCTTCAGCCCTCTGAAAGAGATCAGTGTTGGCTCAGAAAATATTTCCTCTCCATTATCAAAATAAAAGTCACATTACATAAATTGTTCACAAAAATAAGCTTGAAAATGAGTTGAACAAGAGCCACACAAAAGTGTGAAAATTCTACTAATAACTGGCTAACCTACTGAGGCTCTAAGCCCCCCTATTTATACAAATGGAGTCCCCCAACAGCCTTCCTAAAATCAAGGGGCTCGGCTTCCCAGAACTAGAGATAGACAACAGTTCTTCTTGACTTGCTTGGTTGCCCCTTGGATGCATCGATGTGGCTATTTATGCTCCAAGTTTCTGATGGAGGATTCGAGGTAGGGAGTCATAAATTAGGGGGACACTCTCCTATAAATCCTCTCCCTTATTTTCCTCGAATATTGGCTACCAAATGCTCATTAATTCTTTGACTTTGTCCCAAAATTGACCAAAAATATGCATAAAGCACACATTAGACTTCATGGCATAATGACTAACCCAATTCACTCTATTAGCATAAATATAATTAGAAACATGCAATAAACTAATGAGAATGGTGGATTAAGCTGAGTTAGGAGGTCAAATGAGCCCATATAATTACCCATTTCTGGGGCTCATCATCACCCCCTACTGAATGGGTTGCTCATCCTCTGAGCAACTAGTCTATCTCCTCATCCTTGATGGCTTTTATGGATTCCTTGGCATCCCATGATTCTGATGTGATATCCTCCTCTTTATCATGGAATCCTGCCTTTCTATCCACCTCTTCCCACTGTCTTTGTTCTTCTTCTTCTTTTACACCTTCCAGTAGTCCTAGTAGCAATGGAGGACTGAATTTGAGGCCAATCCAATTGGCCTTCAAACTTTGCATAGAGTGCTTATATAGTGTCACTCTCCTCAAGGCTTCTCTCATCCTGTTTGGGGAGTGATACTCCCTGATCTGTAGGCTATGTGGCAATGTGTTCCACCTTCTCATGCAGGCATGAATGCAGTCATCTCCAAACAATCTCTCCATGTCCTCAAAATGTGCAATAGCCTGGGCCTACTCATTGATATACTTAGGGACACTTTGAGGATTATCTGCAAGGTGTTGGTGGGCACTGATGAGAGCCATGGGGTCTGTTGGCTTAGCTCGGATCATTAAGGGTTCATTTAGCTCTTTTGTCATCAACTTCTTGATTTCTGTTGCCATTTTCTCCTCATGGCTCATCCAAGATGCCATGGACATCAGCTGCAAGTCTCCTAACATAGCATTGGGGTCCCATAGGTTCATATCAGTGAGGGCCATGTTATGTAAATAAAACTCTGCCAACTTCACCTTGTCCTCTACTGAACTGTGGTCACATAGATCCATGAATTTTCCATAATCCTGAAAAGGTGTGGTGCCTCTCTGGGCCAGAGTCTTGATCTGTAACTGGAGCCACTAATCTTTGAGGTATACTCCATATGAATTGGCTAGTTGCCTGCACTGAAGTGCTTCCATCACCTAGTTGGCCATGCATGCTAACTGGGTTTCCCTGTCTTGCAGTTGTTTTCTCAACATTTTAGTTTCTATCGGGGTTCCCCTTTATTACAGTTGTTTTCTTAACATTTCATTCTCTACTTCCAAGTGAGATCTTTTGATTTCTTCTCCATGTTTTACAGTGGCTAGCTCTCTACCCATCTCTCTAAGCTTGCTTTCCATGTGGCCAATGTCTTCCACCCCTTTGGACTACAATTTGCATCCATATGTGGCTCCTTACTCTTTCTTTTTCCAGCTCAAAGAAAAGAGGAACTGCAAACTTCTGTGGAATTATTTTCCCTCCTTCTAGAAGGTTGTAATAAGAGCCTAAACTAGGTTGTGGGTCAGGTTCTGGTATCCCTGCTGTTTCATCCTTCCCCTTGATCTGCTCTTCTGCCCTTTTCTCAAGTTTCTCAATCTCTTGTAGCTTTGTCAAGGTCTCCTGTAGAGCGGTCTGCGCCTCCTGTAGGATAGTTTTGGAGTCCTGTAGTTTTATCCTTTCCCTCCAAGTGGAAGATCTAGGGCTTCCTCTTTCATAAGTAATGGGAGTTTTGGATGGAGATTCCTCCTTTTTGGCAGTAGGGGAATCTTCAAAGATGATAGGCTCTTTTAAGGGTGGTTGAGGCTTTCCCATCTTTATCCTGGTGCTTTTTCAAGCCTTGAAGTACATGGATGGTTGCCTTTTCCTTTTTTCCTTGGGCTTGACTGGCGTGCTGAGTGCAGCAAGAACAGCTATTGCATCCCTTGCTAGTGTCTCAAGAGACACTTCTGCCTATTGTGCCTCTGTTTCTTCATTTGTTGTCTTTCCTATCTCTGCTGGTTTTGTTTCTTCTGTCTATGATTTGGTTTACTCTTCTTTTTGCTTAGTTTCTGCCTTCTCTATGGTAACCTTTCTCTGGACTGTCTTAGGCTTTTTCCTTTCTGTTCTAGGCCTCTTCTTTTTCTCTGCTATGGTCTTATCCTTCTCTGTTTTTGGTTCCTTCTTCTTTTTTGTTTTAGACTTATCTCCCTTGATGTCATGTCTCCCCTTCTCTGTTTGGGTTTCCTCTTTCTCTGTTTTAGACTCTTTTCTTTCCACTTGGGTGTTCCTTTCCTCTTCTTGGGTTTCCTTCTTAGCTTCCCCTTTTTGTTATTCCTCCTCACTCTCAGATGGACTGAGGTCATAAGTGAGGGATTTTATATCATCCTCCTTGGTCATATTTCTGAAAATATCCCAGGCTATGGGGATTGTGAAAGTGTGGAGGGCATCTTCCACCAGAAATTTAATTATCCCATGGTGATCCAACTGATCTGGACCTCCTGCCTTCAATTTTATGCTAGATTCTATTAAGGATTGGAGGAGAAAATAGGGAATACTGAGTTTTTGGGGTGCAGGAAGGTCCATGCCATACCTTAATTCATGCAAAAATCTGAAATGGTACCCATAAACTATGTTGTACCTTCCTTCACAAGAGATGTACTTGATAATCTGATAGCTGACCTCATCCCAGGGGTAAGGTATGCTTGTTCTCCTGATGCCATTTTTGTCCTCCACTTGATGTTCATTAGGCTGGAAAAAGGTTTTCTTGGCAACTTGACCCAGTGGCTTTTCTTCCTTGCTCCAGGGTAGTCCAAGTGGGAGACTGGTAACCCTGCTGATGAATTTTGGGGTGATTTCTATAGTGACACCCCTGAAACTGACAGTGGCATGAGCTTTTGAGTGAGGTGTCAAGGACAAGGCAGATTCCTTTGTTACTTCTTCATCATACCCATGAAGCTTTTCAAAGAAGGGCATCCAATTTTCTCTAGTAAAAAGGGCTACCACCTCTGGGTGTTCATGTAGCCTGGTTGAGTTCAGAGGTTCCTTCCTCATAAATCCCCCTGTCATGATGTTCAGAGTCTTCTGGAATATCTCATATGAAGAGGGAGAAAACAAATTTTAAAACCCGAAAACAGAGAAAAAACTGAGGTTTTCTTTCAATAAACAGGGATATTTTTTAATGCAATTTTCCTTCCTTCCAGGCTCAATTTTTCTAAACTTGCATTACTCCTTTGTATATGTGAGTATGAAGGTGGTGAAGGAGACAATATCTTAGAAACAGAGAGCAGATAAAACTATGTTTTTTCTTAAGAAATAGGTAGACTTTTCAATGCAATTTCCTTCTTTACAGGTTTAATTTTTTCTAAAATTGCATCACTCCTTCATATATGAGAATACCATGGTGGAGAAAGAGACAACACTTCAGCACAGAGAGTAGATAAAAAGACTATGATTTTCTTTAAAGAAAAAGGTAGAATTTTGATTTCAATTCTCCTTCCTTTTCACTCAATCCTTTGCTTGAAATCACATCACCCCTTGTATATACAAATATGCAGAGTGGGTTTACCAAAGCCTAACTCTTCAAGCTCGAATTTGCCATAAAACCCCGATTTTTCCTCTGCGAGACTGCTCACTGGCCCTCCTGTAGAAAGGGCTCCTGTAGGATCTATTTTTGTTCCTATAGATCCCGATAATGTTCCTGTAGAATCCGATAGGCAGAAGGGTTCTGAAAATGACAGAGACCGACTACTTCTCCATGATCATCAGAATCTTTAATAGACTCCTCCCAAGTCCCTACATAAACCTTAGCTAAAAATTCTAGAGGGAGAAGTAGCTACAAGAACTCATGTAGGATTCTTGTAGCAGTTGATCCCCTTAAAATGAAAGCTCTAGAAGCAGAATCGGTGTAGCCACAGGTATGTAAAACACGTAAGAAGCCAAATCTTGATTGAAGATCACCTGTACAAGGAAACTAAGCTACCTATCCAAAATCCATGAGCATATGGCAGCAGAAATACATGGATATAACACCAAAGTCTAGGCATGCAGCAGCACTTTAGCGCGCACATTTCGACTTACAGGTAAGTGTCTAAAACCATTCCTCTGTTGCATATGTATGATCCAAAACTGCATGAACAAATGGGATAGTTGAGATTAAACTAGATCGATGGCCAGCTAATTGGCCACCCTCATCCAGTTCAACAGCGCTTAGCCAGAGTTCACTCTGCACGTTTGTCCAGTCAACTCATGAAAAAATCTAAAAAGATAGGTAGTGGCGGATGTTTTGAACTCCAGCTCCAATTATGGGAATTGATTGCAGGCAGAAAGCATAAATTCCCATGATGACATTGCAGTGGGGACCAACGGTCCGAATAATGGTAATGTACCCTTTTCGCCACCTCACCTCGTCGCCAAAAACCTCTCCCGTAAGTTTAAGTACGCTCTCTTGAACGCACTCACCACCTTTGTTTTCATTTGTATCGTCATGCTCTCGACTGCAACGACAACGACGCCAAAAAGTGGTGAGAACCAGTATTGCAGCAAGAATGCTGCAACTCTTGGGGCTTTCTACTTTTCTTTTATCAACCCGGTAGTTCGTAACAAACTTGGAAGCGACAATGCTGTATGCACAAGTACTAGCTCTTACTGCAGGCTGTCACTTGGTCAATTGGCGCAAGATCACTAGGAGCTTAAGCCAACTTCTATGAGTTCTCAAAAGAAGCTTTTAGTTGTGATGAAAGAAAGCTAACTCTAAAGAGGCTATTCTACTTGCAGAAAGAGAAAGAAGACTGGAGTGTAAAGAAAACCCTAGCAAACCTTAATTCTTCCAACTAACCCTACTTTTGCAGAAAAAGAATGAAACTAATGAAATGAGTGCCATTGACTACTGAGAAATTAAATTACATCTATTCAAGCTACTTCTAGAAGGAAATGAAAAAAAAAACATCTTGTTGGGTTTTTGTGTGTTTTATGTGAAATTGTTATGCTTGATCTGTTTGTGGTTGTGGCAGAGATTTGGTGGGGATGGAAGGCGACCTTAAGGTTTGTAGAGGTGTAGGAAGGTGTGGGAGAGTCCTAGGAAGCCTCTGGTAACCTTCTAGAGACTTTCTCTGCAATCGGACTTCAAAAAGTCACTTTCAAGAAATTCTATAGGAGGCTGCAGGGGATCTATAAGAGGATCTACATGAGGATCTGATGGTAATGGAGAAGCATTTGGTAGGCTGTAGGTGAGTTGTAGGGGTACTGCATTTTATTTCCTTGATTTTTTTCAAAAAACAGGCTTCTGTGTTTTATTTGCAAGAGGAAAAGAAATAAGTGAAAATGAGGTGGTGCAAGTGTGGGATGGAGGGTTAGGATGGAGGATGGCTGTAGGATGTTCTACAGGCTTTCTGTGGAAATTCCCATCTCTTCAATCTCCTTTTTAGCTTTATTTCAAGCTCTCTGTGTTTTCTATAGGAGCCTCCTATAGAACAGACAGGGCTTCCTATAGGATGCACAATCTTCAGAAAGGAACACCGAGAGATGGAAAAAAGAATCAGAGATGATGGAAAAGAGTCTAGAGGATATGGAATAGGCTTGGTGGCATGTCCCCTTGCTTCCTGGGGTCCATCTGTGACCTACAATGCATTCAAATAGTCAATTTTCTCTTTTCTGTTTTTCTCTCTCTTTTTTTTTTTGAAAAGACAGGTAGGGCACCTCCAGGAGGTTTTCACCCTACCTGCCTGCCCTGGGTGCCTCCAAGGGAGGTTTTCACCCAAGGATCTTTATTCTCTTCATTTCTTTTTTCCTTTTTTCATTTTTGTTTTTGTCATCACTGGGCTGCCTCAAAAGAAATTTTCAACCTAGTGATGGGACTCAAGTTCCTCATAGACATTTTCACTAGAGTCCTTATTGTTATTATTATTATTATTTTATTGAGTGGGTGGAGTGGAGGCAGAGACTTGCTCCACTACCAACATTGTTTACTTAGATCTTCAATAAATTCTTGCTTGGAGAGGCCATTTTTGTAGATTTTCAACCTATGCCCATTGACAATCATGCGGATGGCTTCTTCATCGATGGTCCTGATCAGAACTGAACCATTATCATTGCATTTTTCTACTGTGTATGGTTCCAGCCATCTTGTCCTCAGCTTGCCCTTGAAATTTTTATACCTTGAGTCATACGACAACGCCCAATATCCTTCTTGGAATTGCTTCTCCTTGATTTTTTTGTCATGCCATATCTTCCTCTGAAGCTAGATTACTTCTGTGTGGAGAAGGGCATGCAATCTCTATTCATCCAATCCATTAAGTTAGAGTAACCTTTCCCTTTGTGCATGGATGAGATCTAGGTCCAGGTGAACTGCCATCCTTAGTGTATTGTATTCAAATTTTATTGACAACAGAGCCTTCTTCCCATAGACCAGTTCATAGGGTGTGAACCCTGTGGTGGTCTTCCATGTGGTTTTGTAGGCCCAGGTGGCCTCAACCAATCAATCTGCCCAATCTTTCCTGCTGCTGCTCACTACCTTAGTTAAAATTCCCTCTAAAGCTCTGTTGGTGACTTCCACCTGTCCATTAGCTTCTGGATGGTAGGGGGTTGAGGTCCTGTGCTTAATTTTATGATGTGTGAGCATGTCTTCAATTAGATTCAAGGTGAACTGACTACCTTGATCTGTAACACGTTCTCTTGGATACCTGAACTTATAGAATATGTTCTCTCTTAAAAACTCAGCTACTTTTTCTTCTGTTGCTGCCTTGATTGCCTTTGTCTCTACCCATTTGGTCAGATAATCGATGCACACAATGATGTATTGTTTCTAGTTTGAAGGAGGGTTGATAGGACCCACAAAGTCCATGCCCCACTTCTCAAATGGCTCAAAATTCACTTGAGGTTGCAGGGGCATCTCATCCTTTGGAGTAGGTTTCCCCATCCTTTGGCACCAATCACATTGACTGATATATCTCCTCATAACTTGATGAATAGTGGGCCAATAGTATCCTACTTGTAGAATTTTGAAGGCAGTCCTCTTTGCTGCAAAATGGCCTCCACAAGGCGCGTCATGACAGATCAGGAGAATGTCAAAAACTTATTCCTCCCTGACACATCGTCTCAAAATCTGATTTGGGCCAAGTTTGAAGAGATTGCCCCCAACCCAAGTGAAAGGAGCACTTTTCCTCATGACCTTGCTCTTCTCCTTTGAGGATAGGTGTGGTGGGAACTGTGTTGAAACCAAGTAATTTTCTATATCAGCAAACCATGGAGAGAGTACTGAGATAACAAATAGGTGTTCATCTAGCATTTGATCATCCACCATTCCTTCCTCACCTACAGGCAGATTTACTCTAGACAAAAAGTCAGCAACAACATTTTCCTTATCCGACTTATCAACAATGGTTAAATCAAATTGCTTCAATAAAAGAAACCACCTAATGATGCGAGCATTTACATTTGGTTCGATCATTAAATACCTAATTGCAGCATGATCAGTGTGTACGAAGGTCTGATAGCCTGTGATGTAGTGTCTAAATTTATTTATGGAATGGACTACAACTAGGAGTTCCTTCTTGGTTACAGTGTAGTTTAACTTTTCCTTTGATAAGTTTTTACTTATAAAGTATATGGAATAAGATAGCTTCTCATCAACTTGCCCTAAGGTTACTCCTATCACTTTGTTCGAGGCATCTGTGTGAATTTGGAAAGGTAGGGCCCAATTTGGACCTCTCAAAATTGGGGCAGTCACAAGTTTAGTTTTCAAGGTATCTAGGGCTTCTTGATAGTTGTCAGTCCATATGAACTCGACGTCTTTCCCCAAAAGACCAAACAATGGAGAGGCTAGCTTACTGAAATCTTTAATGAATCTTCTATAATATCCAGCTAAGCCTAGGAAACTTTGGACTTCGCTCACCTTTTGAGGAGGTGGGACCCTTTGGATGATGGCAATTTTGTTGAGGTCCACCTGTAATCCGTGCTGAGAGATTGTATGACCTAGCACGGTCCCTTCAGTCATCAAGAATTCACATTTTTCTGGACAGAGGGACAGGTTCATTTCTATACACTTGTCCAAAACTTTTCCCAAGTTAGATAAAGCTTCCTGAAAGTTAGAACCATAAGGAGTAAAATCATCCATATATATTTCTACTGCATCATAAACCAGTTCAGAGAGTATATTCAATACTGCTATCTGGAAAGTGGCGGGAGCATTGCAAAAACCAAAAGGAAGGACCCAATATGCAAAGGTACCCCAAGGACAACTTAAAGTGGTCCTATCTTGGTCTTCTGGGCTGATTTGGATCTGATTGTACCCGTTAAACCCGTCTAGGAAGGAGAAAAACTTTTTCCCCGCCAGACCATCTAACACATGATCTATGAAAGGCAAACGAAAATGGTCCTTCTTGGTGGCCTTGTTCAGTTCCTGATAATCAACACAGATCCTCCACTTATCATTTTTCTTTGGCACTAGCACCAAAGGAGAGACCCATTCACTCTCAGAAATGGGGTAGATGAATCTTGAATCTAGTAACTTTTGCAATTCTTCCTTGACAATGTCATTAAGGGCTAGATTGATCCTCCTTTGAGGCTGCTTGACTGGTTTGTAATCTTCCTTAATGTAAATGTGATGAGTACAGACTGAAGGGTGCACTCCCTTCATCTCCTTATAGCTCCAAGTGAAGGCATCCAAATAGTTTCTCAATAAGCTACACAGTTCCTTCTCCTGAGAGGTGGATAGGATGAGTTAATTTTCAAGGTTCTTTCTGGGCCAAACTCTATATTCTTAACTGGGAGAGAGGTCGGGTCGGCCACACAAAAATCAACTAAAGGATTGTCTTGGGTTTCCTTCACTAGCTCTTCTAATGGAAACATATTAGGGGGTGGATTCTGAATTAAGTTTTCAATGATATCATCCTCAGTTTGTGGTTCCCCCCCATGGCAGCTTCTACTGCACACAGTGGTGCAGAATAGACTTCATCCTCATCTTCCTCCTCCAACTAGAGAGGTAGGTCATGTTCTAACAAAGGTTGGGTAGGAGGGTATAAGACTAGCTGCTTGGACATATGCCCATTCTTGATTGTCATGTTCCTAGCTCGACAACTGATGTAGGCATCTGCAGTGGCCAACCAGGGTCTTCCCAGGATGAGAGAATACCCAGTGAGCTTTGCCTTTAGCTGGAGAACCAGGAAATCAGTAGGGTACTCCCAAGAATCGATGGAGACCATTACATCTTCCGTAATCCCTTCAAGGGTCACAATGGAGCGGTTTGCTAACTGCAGTACTATTGTGGTCTTTCTCAGGGAGCCCTGGAGGTTGAGCCTGAGCATAGTGTCCTTGGTCATCACATTAATGGCAGCCCCCAGATCAATTAGGGTATGGGGGATCATAGTTCCATCGATGTGGACATCGACTACTGGGATTCCAGGGTCTAGATACTTCAGACAGATTACCTGCCCCAACATCAGGTCGGACAGTTGTCCTATGACATTGATGGTTGGGGCATCTCTCTTGCGCCTGCCTGGATGCCTAAAGCACTTCTCTTTGATCATCTTGCTGTATATAGGCACATCCTTTATAGCTTGGAGAAGTGGTATCTTTACACATAATTGTTTCAATTCTCCTAGAAGTTTAGTTTCTTTTGGGATAGGCTGTGTTGTTCCGGATAATCTCTCAAGAAAGGGTGGAATTGCTTTCGGTTCACTTTCCTCTTTATCTTCCTCATCCTCCTTAGGGGGAGGCTAGTTATCTGGGAGAACCTTCCCAGATCATAGGTAATCTCTTGAATCTCCATAGCATAGGTTGGGCATGATGGTTCCCCACTATATGCTTGTTGAGCCTGTCTGTTATTTGGGTTCAGGTTCAGTTGAGCAAGCATTTGGGGCTGCCTTGGTGGAGCAGGAGGCAATGGTTGCAGTTGAGTAGGTGGTGGAGGCAAAAGAGTGGGAAGAGAGTTATACTGGGGCCTCCACCCCTGATGAGGTGCATTCCATTGAGGTTGTGGCTAAGCATAGGGGTGAAATGAATGAGCAGCTCGTTGAGCATGATATTGAGATGGATATGACCAAGGAGGAGGTGTGGACCCGAAAGGATGAGCAGGGGGCCCCAAGAAGGCATGGAAGTGGCTT
Organism: Pinus tabuliformis; assembly: GCA_031772625.1. Classification (NCBI taxonomy): domain Eukaryota; kingdom Viridiplantae; phylum Streptophyta; class Pinopsida; order Pinales; family Pinaceae; genus Pinus; species Pinus tabuliformis. The sequence continues at coordinate 264,951,989 of CM062805.1, forward strand.
GATTGGGGTTGTAGTGTGCTTGGGATGTCCCTTGCATTCCCTGATAGTAAGGTCTAGGTCCGTGTGGCCTCGTTTGGTTTATGAAATAGAGTGGTTTAGTGGCTCCTTCAACCCCTTGGTATACAACTTTAAGTCCAGGCAAGGAAGGGCTGATCCAGGTGGATATTGGTGGCCACCTGCCAAGTCCACCTGGACCCCCACCATTGTCTTTCTTAGCATTTTCAGTTTCCTTAATTGTAGCACAACTTACTATTTTTAGCAGTTTTTCGGGTCCTGAACTTCCGGAGCCGTTTTGAGGCCCTAAACGACGTTTTTTTGGGAAATCCGGGGGCAACACGAGTCCATGGGATGGACTAGTGTTGCCCGTTCCAAAAATGATAGTGCTCGGATAGATCTTTCTAATGAGCTATTGTACGCGTCAAACGGAGATCATATGCCAAAGTTACGACCCCGGGAAGTTGATGTACCAACTTACCCCCAAACGGGGCCCACAGTTTGGCGTTTCATCTCCTAGGGTTAGGTTTTGGAATGATAAGGGTTTTTCCATTGTTTCTCAACAATAAATAGGCCTTCGAGTCTCATTGTAACACAGTTCAGATGCATGTAGCCATCACATCTCTTCTCAGAGATAAGCTACCATCGCCCTAGCTAGTTTATTTCCATTTCTGTTTGTAAGCATATTTCAGTATTTTCCATTAATGAAATGAAGTATTATTTCCGCTGCATCTTTGTGTATATGGTTATCTCTATAATTTGTTGCGTTCCTGTTTAAATCCGGATCAGTGGTATCAGAGCGGTCTGCTTTTTCTTTGTTTTTCTTTGCATGTCCCCAACAAGGTCGGGATATAAGGAGTTAGGGCTTGAACTGGTTGAACCTTTGCAAGACCAGCCTCGCAAATCTCGACGGCCTCCCATGGCGGACGAGAAGAAAGACGAGGGTGCAGGAGATCCCATCAAAATCTTGCTCGAAGAAGCGCTCGAGCGACAACGGAACGCGATGATGGACAACTTTGCGCAGATCCTTCAGCGGCTACCCAGAAGCGGCGCATCGGCTTCCAGCAGCTCCTCTGGAAACGCCACACCCTTTAAGGTACACGTTAATTTTGAAATCCCCATATTCGAGGGTCAGATAGACGCTGATGCCGTAGATAAATGGTTAAATTTGCTAGAGGGTTATTTTTCTGTTCATGAATTTTCGAGTCGGGAAAAGATTGTTTTTGTTCTTCTCAAAGCAGCCCCCCATGTCAAGGACTGGTGGGAAACCTACTGCGAGCAGAAGGATGAGAGTACTGGCTCACTATTTTCAGCCGCACCCACCTGGGATTCGTTCCGGGATGCCATCAAGGAGCAGTACAACACAAAGGTGACCGAGGTGGCATAACAGGGCATCCTGGAGGTGAAAATCTGCAACCTGCCGACCCTCCAAGAGTGTCTGGTATGTGTGGCCGAATTCTGGGTCGCTTTTGTAGAGAAGTGGCCAGTCAGAAGTCTCGTGCCCGCAAGAGTTGAGCACGGTGGTTAGCACCATGATCGGTGGTCGACTGAGGCAATCTGCAACACTATTTCTATTGGCCGAATCTTCGACAGGATGTTGGGAAGTACATCCGATCATGTACTGCCTATGCCATTGCCAAACCGACCATTAAGAAGCAAGGCCTCTATACCCCGTTGCCTACCCCTAGTCGACCTTGGGAATCCATCTCCATGGATTACATGTCAGGCCTTCCTTCCACTAAGCATGGAAATGACTGTGTTTTTGTGGTCGTCGACAGGTTCTCAAAGATGGCCATTATGATGGCCTGCAAGAAGAATATCACAGCAGAAGCCACTGCTAAACTCTTCTTTGAACGAGTGTGGGTGCACTTTGGGATCCCACAGTCTATCATCTCAGATCGGGACAGTCGGTTTCTCAGCACCTTTTGGTCCAGTCTCTGGTCAATGCTGGACACCAAACTCACGAAGTCCACAGCCTTCCATCCTCAAATTGATGGCTAGACAGAGGTTGTCAATAGGATGATTGTGCACATTCTGCGCATGTATAACTCAAAGCATCCACGCACATGGGACGAGAGCCTCCCCTACGTTCAGCACAGCTACAACCGAGCTCTTCACATCTCCACTGGCCATAGCCCTTTTCAGGTGGGTTTGGGATTCCAGCCACTATGCCCCATTGATGTGGCCATGCCACTTGCAGCTACTCACATGAATTCAGCTCATGTCCAGTCCGAAATAGATAAGGCCACCAGCTTCATTGAGCGCATCCAACATATTCGCCAGCAGGTCCATGACATTCTTGAGAAATCAAATGCCAAGTACAAGCAGCGACATGATCAACATCGGGTGCCACACAAGTTTCAGGTGGGCGACAAAGTCTGGTTGCATTTGCAAAAGGAACGCCTTACTAGAGCCTATCGGAAATTGAGACCACTCCGATATGGTCCTTACACCATTACTAAGGCTATGGGAGACAATGCATTTGAGCTCAGCATTCCCCCATTCCTTGGCCTGCACCCAGTATTCAATGTGGACCGCCTTCGGCCATACTTTCCACCATTGCTAGACACATCTGACATTGCAGAACAGCTCAAACCCACAGAATTAAATCCAGATTGCATGGAACAAGCTACAACTGATCGGATCATGGACACACAGATCAAGAACACTCGCCAACAAAATATCCAACTGTATCGAGTTGTCAAAGCGGGCCAACTCCTTCAGCAGGGCAAGTGGCTCACCAGGGAACAAGTTCAGCAGAAGTTTCCTCATCTCATGGAGGAGCTCAACGCAATGGGGACCATTGCTTCCTAAGGGGGGAGGAATGATCCAGGTGAATATTGGTGGCCACCTGCCAAGTCCACCTGGACCCCCACCATTATCTTTCTTAGCATTTTCAGTTTCCTTAATTGTAGCACAACTTACTATTTTTAGCAATTTTTCGGGTCCTGAACTTCCGGAGCCGTTTTGAGGCCCTAAACGACGTTTTTTGGGGAATCCGGGGGCAACACAAGTCCATTGCCCGTTCCAACAATGATAGTGCTCGGATAGATCTTTCTAATGAGCTATTGTACGCGTCAAACGGAGATCATATGCCAAAGTTACGACCCCGGGAAGTTGATGTACCAACTTACCCCCAAACGGGGCCCACAGTTTGGCGTTTCATCTCCTAGGGTTAGGTTTTGGAATGATAAGGGTTTTTCCATTGTTTCTCAACAATAAATAGGCCTTCGAGCCTCATTGTAACACAGTTCAGAGGCATGTAGCCATCACATCTCTTCTCAGAGATAAGCTACCATCGCCCTAGCTAGTTTATTTCCATTTCTGTTTGTAAGCATATTTCAGTATTTTCCATTAATGAAATGAAGTATTATTTCCGCTGCATCTTTGTGTATATGGTTATCTCTGTAATTTGTTGCATTCCTGTTTAAATCCGGATCAAGGGCACTTATTTGTAGGATGATCTTCTTCTCAGACTGAACACACCTCTATAGAGTTCAATGGACATTTGTTCCTAGGATGCCTTCTGGTGCACCTAGGACAAAAAATGGCCAAAGCCCTCTCTGCTTCCTCTTGTTTCCTTTTGATATGCAAGGTATCCATTTAAATGGCAAGAGTCTGCAGCATATCACTCTTGAAATCTTCCAGCATGTTTCCAAATTCACCTTTAAGGGATGAACTGGAGGAGCAGGTACTGGCCATGGGTTGACTCCCCCTACCTCTCTTTTTGGCTGCCCTAGAATGGTTTCTAAAGACAGTCTCGATGTCTTCATAAGGTAGTTGGTAGATGTCTCCCCCATCCAGTAAATGGAGGGTGTCTAGAAGGTCTTCCGGAATTCCTCTGAGCAGGACCAACTTTAGAGATTCAGGGTCAAGTGTGCACTGGCCCTTTTATAACTAAGCTGGAATCTCTCTTCATAGTCCTCCAAGGATTCATCACTTCCCATGGTCATTCGGAAGATTTCTTCCTTAGTATCTTTTGACCTACAGTAGTCCTGATATTTGTTATTAAAGTCTTGCTGCATCTGAGCCCAAGTTGTGATGCTGTTGCCAAGTAACCCCATGAATGAGTGAAATTCTGCATCCTTGAGGATAGAGAGAAATAGTTTCAACTTCTGCTCATCTTCTGCATAGTCATAGGTTTGACAGATAATAGAAAACTCAAATAGGAAGGTGTCAGGATCTTCTGTAGTTAATCCATGGAAGTGAGGTAGGGCTGAAGGGCTTATGTTCTTCATTTTAGTGTCCCCATTGGTCTCTTGGATGGGAAAGGTACCCTCTACTCTTTCTCCATTTCCCCTAGCATTTATATTTTCAGCCATTGTCTCAGGAGGGATGGTTTCTTCCTCTTCTTCTCCTATAGGTTCTTCAAATATTTCAGGTTGTTCTCCTAAAGGATCTTTTGGATCACTGCCACCAAAGAAGAGAGAAGGGTGGCTTTGTGATGTGGTGGGGGTGTTGGGTAGGAATTTCCCTGAATTATCTCTGTTCCTACGAGGCATGAAAGGGAATCTCTTTTTTGGGTGATTTTTGTTTTTTCACTGCTTGTACCTGCAAAACTAAAATTGATTGAACAAACAAATTGCAACTACTGAAATGAACTTGCTGAAATGAAAATTGCAAAATGGAAATGAAAGCAAGGAAATGACTAATCTAATTTTGCTAAAATGGAAATTGTAGAATTGAAATGACTAATCTACTTTTGCTGAAATGGAGATTACAGAACTGAAATGAAAGCAAGGAAATGTAGAAATTGAAAGAACAACTACTCTACTTTTGCTGAAATAAACTACTTAGCAGAATGTTGCAGTAGAAAATAGAAGAAAGTAGTAATCACAAAATACTCTGACGCTTCCCTAGCAATGGCGCCAAAAAGTGGTGAGCACCAGTATTGCAGCAATAATGCTGCAACTCCTTGGGCTTCCTACTTTACTTTTATTAACCCGGTAGTTCGTAACAAACTTGGAAGTTACAGTGCTGTATGCACAAGTACTAGCTCTTACTACAGGCTGTCACTTGGTCGGCTGGTGCAAGATCACTAGGATCTCAAGCCATTTTCTATGAGTTTCTAGAAGAATCTTTTGACTATGATGAAATAATTCTAACTCTACAAAGACTATTCTACTTGCAGAAAGAGAAAGAAGACTGGAGTGTAAAGCAAACCCTAGCAAACCCTAATTTCTCCAACTAACCCTACTTTTGCAGAAAAAGAGATGAAAACTGATGAAATGAGTGCCATTGACAATTGAAAAGGTAAATTACATCTATTCAAGCTATTCCTAGAAGAAAATGAGAAAAGAACATCTTTTTGCATTTTTATGTGTTTTATGTGAAATTGTTATGCATGTGATTTTGTCTGTTTGTGACTGTGGCAAAGGTTTGGTGGTGATGGAGGGAAGATTTGGTTTTTGCAGAGGTGTAAGAAGGTGTGGAGGGGTCCTAAGAAGCCTCTAGTAACTTTCTGAAGACTTCCCCTGCAATTGGACTTCGAAAAATCACTCACAGGAAATTGTACAGGAGGCTGTAGGGGATCTACAGGAGCATGCCGAGAGCTGTTTTTAGAGGTTTTAAGAGTGGAAAAATGGTGGGAAAAGGTAGCTGAAGACTAGAGGGATGTTTTGAGGTGTCTGGGGCTTAACAAGGAGGATTAGGAAAGAAAATTATGGTTGGATTTGTTCAAATGACGAGAGGAAAGCTTATGGAAAAAGTGCAGAAATTGGGGCAGATTCATGAAGGGCTGTGAATGACTTGTGAAACCTATGAGAAATGAGATGTTGATGGCTTCTTTATTAATGTATTGTGAGCTAAGGTGTGTTGTAAGATATCTGCACATCTAACTACCGGAACTGAGCAAGAAAAGGACTCGCTGCACCAAGAAAATATAACCATATCTCTTGTTAACCTAATTTCTGACCTAGAAACATGAAGTGCTGAACAATACCCTATGAATAAAAAAGCTTGCAAAGAGATTTATTATAGAAACAGGAAAAAATCTTGCCAAAATGAATCTGAAGCAACCCTTTAACTTTTCAAATCAAATCATCACACTAGAAATTGCATGGAAGAAGCAAAACTATGTTTTTGGTGGTAGCAATGGTGCCTTGACCTCAAATCATGGTCCCAGGAAGGGAGAAAGGAGATCAGGGCCTATTGTTGGCCTTTTTGAATCTTAGCCTATCACTGTATTAACCTAGTTCAGCAACTGAAACAAAAATCAGCTATGCAAACAATCAAAAGCAACCTATTCTAAACAAGGTAAAATGAATCTATTTAACAGAAATTAACTCATGAACTGAACAAAAACATATAAGTACAAAGCAAGAGGTGCTGGGTAGCTTGGGTTGGGCCCTAACCCAAGAGCTTTAGCCCTCTGAAAGAGATCAGTGCTGGTTCAGAAAATATTTCCTCTCCATTATTAAAATAAAAGTCACATTACATAAATTGTTCACAAAAATAAGCTCGAAAATGAGCTGAACAAGAGTTTCACAAAAGTGTGAAAATTCTATTAATAACTGGCTAACCTACTGAGGCTCCAAGCCCCCCTATTTATACAAATGGAGTCCCCCAACAGCCCTCCTAAAATCAAGGAGCTCGGCTTCCCAGAACTAGAGATAGATAGCAATTCTTCTTGACTTGCTCTGCTGCCCCTTGGATGCATCGATGTGGCTGTTTGTGCTCCGAGTTTCTGATAGAGGATTCGAGGTAGGGAGTCATAAATGAGGGGAAACCCTCCTACAAATCCTCTCCCTTGTTTTCCTCGAATATTGGCTACCAAATGCTCATTAATCCTTTGACTTTGTCCCAAAATTGACCAAAAATCTGCATAAAGCGCACATTAGACTTCATGGCATAATGACTAACCCAATTCACTCTATTAGCATAAATATAATAAAAAACATGCAATAAACTAATGAGAATGGTGGATTAAGCTGAGTTAGGAGGCCAAATGAGCCCCTATAATTAACCATTTTTTGGGGCTCATGAACCTTCTTGGATAAATTTGAAAGAGAAGTGCTGGAAAAGCAACGATTCTAGGCCTTAGACTGGGTACTACACGCTACGCCCGCAAGATGGTGGGGTACGCACAATGGGAGCTTTGATGACTGGCATGAATGTAGATGCACACATGATTTGGAAAGCCTAGGGTGTGACTGACAGACAAGTACAATTGACAGGATGATCCACGTGCGCATCTGGCCAAGTGGGCGCAGGCATATGGAGAAAAGCCACAACCTGAATGGGTGCACCTGTTCTTTCATACTCTAGATGTTATACCGATGAAATGGTATATAGAAACAAAGCTTCACCATGGGACGAATGAATGGGATATCCTACGCGAAGGGTTCATGATGACCTTCAGTTTTGAGGATGGATTTGACTGTATTTAAGAAGCATTACAAGAAGTAAAATCCGCCATCTTTAGGATTCTGTATGACCTTGTAGCCTTGGCATAGCCTGAATGGGATACTTAGATAAGCTATGCGCTGGAATGTTATAATGTGACTGTTGAAGAAGAGGATGAAGGTCCACAGAAAATTAACATTCCAGAGATGGAAGGCCACCGTGAGGTTCAAGGACCACAGATTGAGAACCCTGACATAATTGCACTGGTGAATACTAAGTAGGTGAATATTGGTACGGAGGCGGAGCCCAAATTCACAAAGATCAGAGATTATTGGGACAACATGACAGTGGATAAGGTCACTGAATTTCTCTATGAGTATCAAGACTTATTCCTGACCAAGTTTATGGATTTGAAAGGAATAATCGGAGATCTAGGAGTGATGAAGATCACATTGAAACCGAACATGAAGCCAATTAAACAAAGACTATACTGCTTAAATCCGAAATACAAGGAGAAGGTTCGCATAGAACTAGACAAGATGCTCGTGACAGGCATCATTGAGTTTGTGGAAGAATCTGATTGGGTAAGCCCGATGGTGGTGCAAGAGAAGAAGCAAAAGGACAAAATAAGAATATGCGTGGATCTCAGAAAATTGAATGATGCGTGTGTGCATCATCCATTCCCAACTCTGTTCATAGATGAGGTGTTGGATAATATAGGTGGTTAGAAAGCATATTCTTTCACTGATGGGTTCTTAGGGTACCACCAAATCAAAATCACATAGAAGGTTCTACACGCAGAAGTATTCAACAAGGTATGCAATGTGCTAAACAAGGTATGCAATGTGCAGTGAAGTGATTGGGACCTGCGTGTACCTGCAATACTATGGGCTTATAGAACAACATGTAAGAAACTGATGGGACAAACACATTTTAGGCTTATCTATGGAGTGGAAGCCGTAATGCCTATGGAATACATCGTGCCTAGTCTGCGCATAGCAGCGCTCACAAGTATGACGGATCACGGAGCCTTGGAGGAGAGGCTCACACAGTTGGAGGAGCTCAAGGAAGAACGATTTTTGGTTGGATTTCACCAGCAAGTACAAAAGCCGCGTGAAAAGGCATGGCACGATCGACATATTAAGTTGCACACATTCAAGGTGAATGATTTGGTGTTGTTATATAATAGTAAGTTTGACAAATTTCTAGGAAATCTCAAAATGCATTGGCTAGGACCATATGTTATTAAGGAGATCACAGATGGAGGCACGGCATAGTTGGTAAAAATAAATGGAGAACCTTTCCCAAGAAAAGTAAATGGTAGTCATTTGAAGCCATACATAGGTGGCCCAACCATTTGACTAGCCAATGGAAGCACAGTATTGGCACTTTAGGTAGCAGAAAGGAGGCGCAGGACTATAAACTACTCTGCCCGGGGACTGCGTGATGTCAGGACTGCGTGCAGTAGCGAAGTGTCACAGGTCCATAAGAGCGTGAGGGTAGCTGCGCTGCCACAAGAGTCAGCTGAAAAGTGACCATTACAGTCACTATTCATGATGTGATTCTTGGTTTAAGACCAAATGGAGTGGGCAGCAGGCATTTCAGGTGAACTTTATGGGCTAGATTCTTGAAAATCTGCCGCCAATCAAGCATTAATGGACCGAATGTGGGGGGAGCGGTCGAATCCAAATTCAAAAGATGCTATAAACTACAAAGGGCTATCCAGAAAATAACACTTGTCAATTTGAGAACTGAGTTGTTGCGCGCTTAGGCATTCATGAACCCAAACTTATTCGATCTTCTGAAGGAAAATTCGTTGCTTGAGCAATTACCTAAGACATTGAGAGAATTATGGAATCACACCATGGAAACACCTAAAGAAGCCATGGATACCGATGTAATGACCACTGAGGAAGCTACGCAAGCCATTATGGAAGCAGAAGCCCCAGAAAGTGTCCGGATAGTCGCAAAAATCCCTAAATCACCACGCACATCGAGACCCAAGAAAGACAAGCAGGCCATGGTACCGGTGTGAATATCACCAAGAAATCCACTGAGGACTAGGCTCACCATGGAAGAAAAGGGGAAGGATATCAATTTGGAGGCCGATGAGGAAGAAGAGTTTGAAGAAATCCTGGTTGAGGAGGAGGATGTAGAGATGGATGTCGAAACCCAGGCTGTGGACCCTCTAACCAAGCTACCTGCATATGTTCATCCACGAAAGGGTAAAGCAAAGGTGCCCAAAGATATAGATGATAGCATGAGCTCTCTGCAGACTCTGCTACCCCCTGACGACATTATTTTTGAAGGAGCGCACTTGGGATAGGTGCCCATGCTGAAGTTTGAGGATTGGGATCTCACGGACCACGAGAAGTTCCCGCATCTTGCAACCATGCAGCTCATGCAACAAAAGAAGGACGCGCCGACTGGGATAATAGAGTTGGAGCCACGCAAATGGCTAAGAGGTGTAGAGAAGGCAGGATTATTAAACCTGCTCTAGGTGCCGCATTTCCATCATGCCCCAGTGACTATTTTTGTCATCAGGCAGCTGCTCTACTTGGTGCATGATGGGTGCTTGTGGCTGATGGGTGCTTGTGGCTAGAGGAGCCCATCTACATCATAGGCCATTTGATTCACAGAATTACCCGGCTCCCTTGCAAAGGGGAGAACCCAACAAACATTTTAGAGGGAAAGAGTGATGATTTGGCGATCATGGAGGCCATGAAGAAGAAATTTAAACTTGAGAAGAAGAAGTGAGGGTACATCATTTCTAGCATCAACAACCCTGCGGTCAAGGTCACAACGCATATTTTGGTAGGGAAGTTGATACGGAAGTGCCGCACAGATGAGGTGCTCGCACCGGTGGTTGCGTTAGTAGCACAATGCATAGAAGGGGTCCAGTTTAACTAGGAAAACTATTTATGCAAAGAGTTCCTTGAAAATTTCTGCGAGGCATAGGAGCAGGGAAAAACTTTTCACTATGCATAGCTTTTGTTGTCAACAGTACTGGTGGCATGGGAATTGCCTGAAGATAGCTAGTTGCCATTGATCACACAGGACCTTATGGAGGCAGCGAAGTACGCTTCGCTGTGGGTAACAACAGATGCACAGAGGATAAGGGAGAGAAAAATATTCTGGGTGCTCATGGAGATGAACATCAGAATGGGGATTATCGCAAGCCGTGGTTATCGCCCACAGTCTACAATAGTCTGTAGAGCTTTGTGGAGTTCAAGAAAAATTTCCACCATATCTACATCAGGGAGCAGAAGGACCCCGCGAAGACATCGCATGAGGTACCCTATCTAGCAACAGATGATGTCGTCTTCACGGTCCTTAAGTCGTGGCCGTCGGTGTGGTGTGCTCCAGCTGGCTCCTTGGTGGAAGCAGAGAAGTCTGCTGCGTAGTGGAAGAAGGAAGAGGCAAAACTACGGATGGCACGGTTGACAGAAAAATGTAGGAAGGAAGAAGCAACGGCTAAGGCCTAGGTGGCATGCGACGCTGTGAAGTTGGCATAAGAGAAATAGAAGATAGCAGAAGAAGAGTGCGAAGGACAAAAGTTGCCTTCACCTGAGCTAGAGGCCGACACAGAACAAGGTGGTGTGGACCCACAGACAGCGTCAACCCAGCTCAAATGTCCGCACCCAAGAGAGCAGGTAGGGTCGCGAAAGAAGTCAAAGGCTTCAAAGACTTCATTTGACTCGATCACCTTCACTGAGGGGGATCTCCATGATATTGGCAAGACAGTGAGGGACGTCACTGTGAAGGCCCTCCACCAGTTTGAGGAGCAACACTAGATGGTGTTGGGGGCTCTTCGGATGCAAATACAGGAGTTTCAGGTGCACACTCCACAGGCTGGCACTGTGTCAACCAACCTCGCAGTAGGCACGTCCGCATCTGAGGAAATGCTACGTGCCTGGATGACTAACACAATAGTGTTGCCAAATGGCACACTCGTTACAAGAAATGAGGCCAACATGCCTATGGTCAGTGGGTTGAAGGGAATCCGATTAAACGTGGTTGCACTCCCTCGGGAGACACTCTATATTTTGCAGGATGTAGTCAATGTAGAAGTACAAGCCAGGGCGGGTTGCACGCTCCAGGTAATAAGCGAGCAGTGCATAAATATTGAACAGTTGAGCCTGCAGTGTGGCAAGGTAGTGATGCAGAATAGACAAATAGTGCAGGTAGTGGAGGAAGCCTGCCAGATGGTCCCAGATTTGGTCATCCAAGCAGAAGAACTAGTGGAGGCACACGTCCGAAAATTAGCAGCAGGGGTGTGCGAGGCAAAGGAAGAAATGGCCAGGGTTTAGCTGGAGCTAAACCTTCAGATATCATAACTGCAGTTGAAGGCGCAGCCTTCAATTCCACCGGAGGTTAAGGAATGACATGCCACCTTGATTACCACAGCAATGGTGGTGGTCAACACTATAGTGACAGACTGCACAAAGTTGTTCTAGTAGTCGTTCAAGGTCCTCACCACCCTGCAGGAGGACCCAAACATATAGTGCCTAGAGACAAAGGCACGCGAGGTACAACAAAGATACGATGAAGTAAAAGGGACCGTGGAGATGGTTTCCCTCACACAGAGTCTCGCCAAGATGCAGCAAGCTAAAGTGCGCAAGGAGTAGGTGGATGCTACTCAGCATAAGGAAGTAGTTTTGAAGGCACGCTTATAGTCATGGATTGATGAGGTGTATACCATTATAGCCTCCATTGAAGCAAAACTAACGTGGTTGCAAGCAACACAAGAAAGGATTCAGGGCAACAGAGCAGCCACAACGGTCACTGAACAACACATAGAGGAAGTACAACAGGCAGCCGCTCAGTGCACTGCCGAACTTGCAACGATCCAATTAGAGTTGGGAGGTCTTTGCGCAAATATCTCCACACCGACAGAGTGACTCAAGGGTGAGTCATGATGTTTATGTTGGGGGCCTGTTGGGCGAGGAATCCCCCAAGGGAAGTTTTGGGGCTTAGAGCCCAGATTTTGGTCAAAGATTGTAACTCCAATGTAAAGACTCCGCATTTTGTGGGTGCGGAGCGCGTAGTTTGTAAAAGAGTCATAGGGTTGTTTGCCCTTAATTTTGTTAATGTAATGTCAGCTGTAAAGATCTACCCATGGTATGTGGACCATGGGACTATATAAATAGAGTGAGGCTCTAAGTAGTTAAGAAATTAGTCAATCTAAGGATAATGGAAGAACCAATGATGTATGAGATATAGATCTATGGGGTAAAGTCTAGTTTTGGGTCGTAGAGTAGGAGAAGGCTCTATAGCTAAGTGCGCAGAGGCCTAGTATTTTGCAACTGATTGCGTGGACCCCTACAGCTGAGTGCGCAGGGTGAGTTGAGTCTGTAACCATGGGAAGTATTAATAAAGAGAAGTTTCCTATCATTTCTGTGTATTTATTACCTGTTTTATGCATCTGTTATATTGGATATAAATTTCAATTTTAATGCTTAAATGATGTGCGAATGTATATAACTGGGTTGATTGAGTGAACGCAAGTTAGAATAACTGTTTACTTGAAGATAAGTTAGATCTGTTAAGAGGATAAGCAAGATACGCGGTGTAGTTTGGGGAAATAGTGAAATTCGTTGCCATAACAGCGGGAAAGCATCTCAACCCCTGGTTAGGGCTACACGAAAGACGATTATAACAGATCGCAAAGTTATCCAAGGTTAGAATAGTGTGTGAAGCAACCTGCACGAAGGTAGATCTAGTTGGACTAAATTGACATGTCAGACATCTCAAGGGTGCGAAAACTTGGTTCCAGCATCCCCCCATACTACTTTGGGTGAGACTTCAGTCTGTGCTTTGTGGGCTGATGCCGAAAGGGCCAATAGTGTAGGGATTTGTTTGGCTAAATAACTCTGAACCTGGGTGAAACCCCCATAAGACAAAAAGTACCAGCATCCAACATCTCTTCAAGCTCTTGGCATAGCTTTTCTTTATACTTTGGATTAAACCAATAAGGTCTTTGCTTGATGGGCATCGCATCCGATTTCAACGTAATCTTCATAACACCTAAATCTCCAACGATCCCTTTCAAATCCGAAAATTTTGTTGGGAATAGATCCTAGTACTCGTGTAGCAGTTCAGCCACCTTATCAACCATATCTTCATCTCAATATTCTCCTATCTTCACGAACTTAGGCTCTACTTCCGATCCAATATTTACTTGCCTAATTTTCAAAGGTTCTAATATATCTGGGTTCTTAGCTTTCGGTCCTTTTACTTCATGTTATCCTTCTGTCCCTAGAATGTTAATATTTCATGGGTCTTCATCTTCCTCTTCAGCAATCACATTGTAACATTCCAACGTGTGGTGCAGCTGTGTACTCCAATCCGGTTGAGCCCATTCTACTAGTTCCTTAGGCATTATGAATATAGCTTCTTTTATCTCCAGTAGCACTTCATCAATACATTCAAACCCATCCTCAAAGATGAAAGTCAATAACAAAATCTATCTTAATATATGCCATTCAGTTGTCCCATGGCGAAGTTCCGTCTCCAAATACGAGTTCATTGGAATTGTGTCTAAGGTATGACAAAAAATGTGCACCCATTCAGGTTGTGATTTTGTTCCCCAGGCCTTAGTCCATCATGCCAAATGATCACGCGGATCATCCTTCCCACTGTATTTTTCTATCATCCAGGTATTAGCATACCCAAACCTTAATCTCATCATTCTTTTGTATTCTTTCCATCCAGCGAAGCTCTCCTTATGCGTACCCCACCAACGAACAGGAGTAGCGTGCAGTGCCAACTCCAGTTCTTGGAAGAAATTTTCTTCCAATACTTCCCTTTCAAATTCATCTAAAAAAAAATCCACATCAGTTAGACTATCATAATGTGGAAGTTTTCTTACCTCAGTTGAGGCACACCACAGTGATTTAGTCATCATTCTACAACAAAGCGTAGATACTTCATGCAATCGATTCTGCCACTATTCAAGCTCTTCATCTGAGTCTAAGGTGAAGGAGCTATCCCTGTCCCACACAATTCGTCCATCGCCAGTAGGATTCATCTAATATTCATTTCATGCTATGATCTTGTATATCTGATCTAGATCATCATCACTTTCAACAAAGTCGTGAAGAGGTTCAGTGTAATGCGCTACTTCAGCTGGGTCTAGTGGTACTACAACCCTCAGCGAATTCCTTTCAAACATCATCTTCCACTTCTTCATATTGATTACCGCATCCATATCAAAAGCCCATTCAATTCCTAGTTATGCGGGGTACGGGTTACTATCATCGACTATTTCATTGACCTCAAAGTCAGCCAGTGCACTTGCACCCTCAATGTATATCGTGACACCATATAAGTGCCCCATCAGAATATTCTATTGATTTTCCATGCGTAGCTCAATAGGAGACCATTGCAGCACAGGTCTCCCCATCCTTTCCTGCATCTCATTAGGTAGGAAATTTGCATCAGATTTCATATCCAAGGTTACCTGGTCCATTTCATATTCGCCTATATACGCAATCAGCCTCATCTCACACCCTGTTCGCTTCTTATGCTTGACAATTTTTCTCACAGTGCGTTGTTCAGCAAGGGTCTTTTATTTACTTCCGCACTTGTCGATTAACTCTTGCAACCCTTCTATTGTTTTCTTATCATGTAGTAACTTCATATAGGTCTTCAGAAACATAGCTAATACTGAAGGATCTAACTCTTGTGTCGTACATGTCTTTGACATTTTCTCCTGCCTTCCTTAGGTGGAGGCCTTAGCAAACTTCTTCTTTGCTTCCATGAAGGTTTCTTTAGCGTGATTAAGATCAAAATCTATTTCCTTCTCGGGAGGCTTGTGCACCCACCTATTAGCCTCAAGCTATCTGCCTTTATCTACGCCAGTGGCCATACCACTCCCTGTAACTATATTTATGCTTTGATCTTCTTCGTGGGGATCTTCCCTCATCATCTGAATGTTTTGTATAGGTTGTTGGGGCTGCGTTTTATTTTCTTGCATATTTACCATAAGGACCAGACATTCCTCTATCGCATTGTCAAACTATTAGCAATACTAACATGACAGATGCATGTGGTTTGTATAGTCTCGCGTGAAGTGTCTTGGTTCACCATAGTTATAGTAAATTACCTGCCCTCATCCTCGACCAGATCCCCCTCTTCCTCATCCTCAGCCTTGGAATCCTCCACACGCTACTCCTGCGCCCTGATCCGGAGCCTAATTTTCTACCTACATTCGGTAGGTGGGGTTTCTTTCCATCATCAGATCATAACTCCTACAATGGCATTCATCATGGCCTACAGATTTACAGAAATTGCAAAACAACTGCTGAGGGGTCTGTACAAACTTCTGTAGTAAATGGAAATTATCATTCGTGTGTTTTCCTGTAACCTGACAGATAGCGCACCACAATACAGCTCCCCTGCTTGGCCCAACATTATTATTTGGTTTTAGGGGAACAAGCCTTGCACCAATAAGATAGTTCTTATAAACTGGGCAATGGTCCTTATCATGTCCATGGCTCTTGCATTTCAGGCACCAGACTTCAGCACGCACCTCCGCCTGGGCTTATTTTCCTTTCTTCAGGCTCTGCAACTCCATGTACAGGCTTTCCAACTATGAGTCAATCTATTGCACTCCCAGGTTTGTATCATGTATGGGCGAGGTGTACAACCTCATCACAATATCTAGGGCTTCATCTTGCGTTTCTATCTTTTGTTGTGATAGAGGAACTCTTAAGTGTGGCAAGAGCGACACTATATATCAGTAATAATGCTGGAAATCTATAATCACCATATTGGCTTGCCTGATCAGACATTTTAGCCTTTGATCAAAATCCCAAGGTGTCTCATCTACCTTTTGTCAAATTTCTTTAAGCTCAGTTACTGACTGCACCTCTTACTTATGCTTGTTGAATTCCTTATTCAGAGCTTGTTGGGTCTCTGCCAACTTCGCGGTGGGGTTATCAGTGCAATACTTGATGTACCATGTCAATGATTGATCCTATAAGGTTGTGACCAGCTGCTCTTTCTTGATGCTATCATCCATAATATTCTGTGATGTACATATAGCTCTTGCGACAAACCAAAATTGTTAGGGATGTTCGCTCCCTATTCCTTTAAAAACCGACATCTTCATCGCATTCGCCATGTTGAATGGTGGTAGTGGAGGTGGAGGAGGTGAAGGTGTAGGTGTATGAGGTGGAGGTGGAGGTAGAGGTGGAGCGAATGGACGAGTTATCCTCAGGATACCTTGCTTAATTATTTGAACTACACTTCATGGTGTAGTCGGCACCTTCCCTTCATCGTCACTTGAAGGGGGTTCAATGAGTGGACTGTACTCTGAGCTTGTTCCCTCATTTCTTCTAAAGAATCTCCCACTTTGTATAACCCCAAACATCAAGGTAACTCCATAACCCTTTTCTCACATAAAATCATTTTAATGCAATCCTTCAATGATTTCAAGTACTTACCTCATGGTCCCTTAAAGAGCCTTCATTCTGCTTTGCTATAACTGATATTTCTATCGATCACGAACTTAGTCACAAAACTTCCAAGAGTGTGATCAATCCAATGATCCACAACCCACGTGATATTGCTTCATGATGCCTCCAGATTTCACATCACTATAGGAGTCCACACTATAGAGTCGTCAAGCCTCCACGTCCCTTGACTACTGGCCAATTTAGACATCCACCCATGTAGTTTGTCGGGGAGGAAACAGAAGAATGCTTCGGTTTCATCTGTGTATAAATATCTTTGCAACCACTGATCCTTGGATAATTTAGGGCTCTTGTTCTCTTGAGCCATGAACACATGCACATTAGGGTCAATCCACTTCTCAATCTCTTTCTTTGTAGGAAACTATTTATCACACATGTCTTAGATAGATCCCGGTCCTAGCAACGAAACCATTTGTTGGCTTAAGGGGGCTTGGCCTAGGTTTAGAGTTAATCGCTCTTGTTATCACTCAGAAGTTTTCCCTAGAAGTTATAAAAAGAAGGAATCATCTGAGGTAACCACAAACCAATCTTTTAGGCTCAGGTTCTAGCCAACCTAAGTCCAGAGAGGGCTCTCTCTTTATGATTTAACTTTGCTTTATTAGATTTTAGGCTAGTTCTTAGTGTTCATGAGGATTTTGATTTTAGATTGAAGGTTGGGTGGTGGAATTCTTGGAACAGCTAGATAGAACTAGGTATTCAAACCATTGGGCTATGAAGCCAATCAATGGATAGCATATCTGGACCAAATCAGTAAAGGGAATGTTCACAGGGAAGGCTAGCAAAGCGGAATGCAAATCTTCAGGTCTAATGGATGAAATGGTTCTAACCAAGGTGAAAGGGAGGCTAAGAATCCTTGGACCAGGATTAGAATGAAGAAAAGAGGGTGATCGAACAAAGGGAAATGAAGAATCCTTTGCTATAGACCAAGGAGAGAAACTACAGAAGCTAGGGAGTAGTTAAGAATTCCCTAACTAAGATAGTTTAGCTGAAAACATTTAAAATGTAAACAGTCAAGACAGAGTGCATTTAAGCAATTTTTGAAATATCATTCCATGTCATACATTTAGATTTGAGAAAAAAAAACAAGATTATGGAGACACATAATAGAAGTAACAATAAACATAAGATAATACTTATTTGTATATCGCTTTACATAAGAATCCTGTAAAATATATGAGCTTTATTCCTTGATCCAGCAAGCCAATCCAGTCATTGATACAATAGATCTTTGAGTTGAAAGAAAAAGTCTATAGAAATGTCATTGAAACCACACTAAATACTTTGAAATATGAAGTATTTACACAAAAAATAATTACAAAATATCTCATAACATTTTGAGATTTAATTTAGGAAATAAAATATCTTCAAGCATGAAGATAGAGACAGATGGAAAACTGCATCATGATGTTCGTTTTATTTTTGGAGTGTTGGCTGTTGCAGTTGATTTGTGACCCTTTAAGTTGGCTAATTTTTCTATGTTGGAATCTTCTTCATTTTGATCTTTCACTGATACTCTTTGATTCTGCTACTCTTTGACCCTGTTGATCTGTCTTTACCTATTTCATCTATCCGCCTTCAGATTTACTATGGTAATTTTCTGTTGTAAAACTTTTATAATAAATCTATCATTTTTTCCCACCATTCATCCTTAGGTAACTTCACTTTCAACATTATTCTGTAAATTCCGTCTGCCTCTGAGTATTTAGCAAAATTGGGCTTGGTGACAAATAGATGTTTCACCTCATGTTCTAGGAAAAATAGATTTTTCAAAGTATCATAAATACTTTTCTAGTTGGCAGGGCTTTTATACTTGAAGTACTGGCTTGTTCCTTAGCCAATTTCCTAAGTCTGTCAGTGTAGCCGAATTGGGTCATGAGTTTATCATGGATGAGCATAGGAATGGGAAGACCTTTGTCCCTCAAAATTTGAAATTTGGCCATGAAACTGTCGATGGCCACCTGCATGTTGTGGCATTTTTCTTCTAGCTTTAGCATAAGGTTTCTTTTGGAAAGAACCTTTTTAACCTCTAAGATGGCTTTGGTCCTACCCTCTACACCAAGCTCATTAATCTCATGTCTGTTCTTACTGTTCAGGAAGTGGATGAGTGGATTAGCATCCTCAGGTTGGTGTCCTAACTCTTCTCTTACTTTCTGGATAGCCTCAATGGCTACTTTTACCAATTCAATTTGCTCAAATATAACTTGAATTGATGGCCAAATACCATTGACAAATTCAATGATATTGGCCCAGAGAATTTCTTTGGTCTATCGTAGTGGCTTTTACAGTGCTAAATCTTTTTTTAGGACTTTGCTTTTTTCACCCATCATTAGGGCTTTCTGTGTTTCTTCTCTTTGTTGAATTTGGGCAAGCTTACAGTTAGTTTCTAAGCTTGCCACTTTCTCTTTTAGCCTTTTGATCTCTCTTTCTTGGATGGACATCTCCTCCGTGGATTTTACTAGCTCTTTTCTTTTCTCTGTAGATGTGCCTGCTGCTGTAGATTCAGTTGTGATAGGCAGTGCTCTGGCAGGTGGAGCTGTAGGTTCCAATGATGCTGCCAATGTAGAAGGAACTGTTGTTGTCACTGTGGGAATGGCAGTTGTGGAATTTGTTGCCAAGTCACTTTGTTTGGAATGAATCAAAATGTCCAACTCCTTCTCTATCTCTTTTAATTGGTCATTTAGCTTTAGGACCAAGTCCATGAGATCTTCATGTCCTTTTTGTGCCTCCAAGACTTCTACTATTTGTGGGTGATGCAACTGGGGGATCTTGAGCTATTTCTTCAGAGCATCTATATCATCATTCTTCTTCTTTATTAATTTTTCAGTGGCCTCTACATCTTTAGGATCTTGTCCGAACTCAATGACTAAGTCCTCTAAGGACTTGATTCTGGTATCTTTGGCATGTGAAGTGGCCTTTTCCAACATGAATTGTGCTGATATATTATTCAGGGAGTTTTGTAATTGGTGGGCAGCGATGGCTTTCCCTGTCAAGGTGGAGTAAATCATCTCCCATGTCTGCTTGTGCAACTCAATCTGTTCAATAGGATGAATGTCCTTTGCCAATACCTTGAAGTCTATCTTTTTGAAGTCTATTGCTATTCTTGGTTGCTGAGTAGTGGGCTTCATGAATGTCATTTGCATCTTCCCCTCTTTTACATCATAGGCTGACATAAGCCTTGGCTGATTGGTAGGGGTCATCTTCAAGTACTGTGCATAGGTTTGGGCTTTCAGCCTCTCATTCCTGGCCTTTATCTCTTTATATCTTTCTTTGATGTCCTGGTCCTTGTCTGTTGGCATCCTGAAAGAGGGTACCTCCACACTCTGTTGCCTTTCCAGTATCTGGGTATGTGATGTGGATGGTTATAGGATGACTCCAGAGGGAGTGGCATTCCTACTTCCTTCTCTTTCAGTGCTTGTAACATCAACTGTCTCTTCTTTATATTCCTGTTCTGAAACAGGATTTACCCTTTGTCTTTTTCCCTGGCTTGTCTCTGCATATGCTTGTGATGTTGCTCTTCCTGAGGGAGTGGCCCCTTCTCTATTTCTCTTGAGGCTTTTCTCCTCATTTAGAGGAGTCTGTAAGACTGGGGGGTTACTCATGGTGGTCTTTGGTATTTCTGTTTTTTTTTATTGTTCTGGTTCTTCTGGTGCTTTTGACTATTCTGGTGCTTCTGATTCTTGTCGTACCTGTGATTCCTCTTGGGCTTGTGATTCTCCTAGAACCTGCAGGAAAGAACCCTCATTAAGTTGTTTCTCTAGATCAATTAGATTTTTTTCAATAGCAACTTCAGTGCTATCCCTGTCCACTAAGGTATTCTCCACCCATTATAATTGATTTGCATATTTTTCTATTTCAGGGATTTGGTGGTGAATGTAGGGAGCTATCTTGTTTTTCTGTCTTCTATTGCAGATGAAGTCCAAGGGATCATATCTCCACATGACGCTCTCTTTCAAATTTAGTCTTTGAAGGATTTGGTCTGCCTCCGTTCCAACTTCTCTACTATTGCAAATAAAGGGGCCTAACCAGTCTCTGATCCTGAGCTAGGCTTTCTTTGTGGCTCTGACAAAGTGTACCTCATCTAAATTGATTATCTGCCTGTAGTACACCAGAGAAAATAACCTCATTGGGAGGTATCTGGGTAGTTTATATGGGGCCATCTCATAGCCATAAATCCTAATTTCAGTGTGGTTTTGGTACATGTACCAATCCCCCACTTTCTGTTGTTTTGAGAGTTGCAAGATCCTCCTTATATCTGAACTGATTCTTGGAGGAGGTGTTATAGACATTTTCGGGCACTGTAACCCCAATCATATATGTCCATAAGCCAAGGGCTCCTAAGTCCCTAAAAGTGTTGTTCCATACCCTAAAAGAACAAGGTCAACTGATTACATCATCTCCCAGAAGTTCTCCATGAAAAACTACTAAGAACTGGTCAAAACTGGACCATCTCACCTGCTCCATGGTCAAAGTGCAATGCATCCCACCTAATACACACGGGAGGTGTGATGCATATTGAAAATCCCTTCTATAGGGTGCAATGGACGAGAATAGACAAGTGGCGGAGATAGTTTGCGAGGTGGATGATCTTGGAATCTTCTAGAAACTTCTCTTGTGACACTTGCCTCTCAGAATCACCCAAGGATGAGTAAGAGATCAATGAGATCTCCAAGTGGAATCAAGAACTATCAGAGAGAAGACACTAATCAAAAACCCAGAGCTGACTCACACCTCTGCAAATATCTATATATAGATCTCTCATCCCAGAGATCCAGAGGTTGGAGGCTGGAATTTTGTATCTTGTAAGGAAGTGCTGCTGGTTTCTTGGTGCAATATCATAGTGTTGGGTGATCTAAGCTTTTCATGAGGTGAAGAAGGGCTTTCTTGCTGAGAGGATGATGCTGGGTCAGAACAATTGGTTGTAATCCTCTTTGCTCTTTCTTGATTATCAATAAAGCTATTCAAGTTTTCCTCCACATTCTTGTATGATTGATGTTATATGCATTTGTGTGGTCAATATATATCTGGTCCTATATTGTTTATGATAATAGATCTATGTTCTTGGATAGGGTTATGCTACTTTGATTCTACAGGTGCTCTTTGAAGCTGGGTAGACGAGGAAGCGAGTGGCAAAGATCTATCAGAAGGGAGAGGAATCAAGCAAGGAACCAAGTGCAAGACAGAGGTTGGTCTCCTTTATTCCCCTCTTATCTATTTCTCATAAAGGAAAACGAAAGTAGTTTTAGTTTGTTTGTTTCTAAGGTAGCTACCAGCCTTAGTGGGACTAGCAACTCTGCATAGACACTAGATTTCCCGATAACAAAATGGCAACTCCACTGGGGACTGAATAGATTGTTTGTTTGTCTATATTTGTTTGCGTTATAAACTTACAGACAGAGCCTGAAGTCAAGCCAGCTAGCCTTCGAACTGCATTTGCTATGCAAGTGCAAAGTAGATCAATGTTGCTTCAGTCTATCTCCGGGTTTTGTTTATAAACTGAACAATCGATTTACAAGATCTCTAATTGCCCTTGTGGTGGCTCTAGTAACCTCCTTAGATCTACCCCTGTGATTTATTTACTGATTACCATTTGCTCGGCCTAAATCATTGAACTGAGCTGCAAACTGTGACCCGGAACCCAGTTGAAGTCTCGTCCTTGGACCATCGCACTGTCTCTTCTTTGGAATCTAGATGCATCGCACTTCCTGTGTGTAGTAGGTGCACTGCATCTCACTTTCCCTGTGTTACAGGTGCGCTGATCAGACAAGACCTCTTCTGCTCTTAGATTTTGGTTTCTGTGTTCACTCTTTTTAGCTCTATTCAGGAGTTTTGCTGTCTGTAGTCAGTATACCTCTGTTGGAACCCCCTTCCTTACCATTATTCCGCCTCCATTGTGCAAAGAACTGTAAATGTTTTTATGTATTTTGAGCCATTTTCAGTTCTCTTTTACAAAGAAGTAGCGTAATTGAACTGTCGTTTCTTGATTTGAAAGTGTCGCAAGTGTCGTTTTCAGTCATAGAAGAGAATCTGATTGTTCTTGATAGTCGATTACACTGTTAATCTTGTATTTGATTTGAATTAGTAGTTTTTCAAGTGTCGAAAGCAAGTTTTCAATTCCAAATCGCAAAGTGTCGTCATTGTCTTCATTTTGTCTTGAAAAGAAACTTGTTAGTAAAGTCGCTTTGAAAAATAATTCAGATTTGTGCTTAGCTTTCTTTTTATCATTCACACATTAAGAAGGCTGAAAACAAATACATGCATGTGCATTTGCATTTAGACTGTTTGTTGGTTTGATTTAGGACAGTGCATATAGTGTGTGCTCTCTGCTCTATGTTGAAAGAATATCATCTCTCTTTCCTTAGTAGCTAAGATTTTCATTGCAAAAAGAAGATTAAACGATTGTTTATCATCTTAGATTGCATTTTAGGAATTGTATATCTACATCACGTAGTGAACCTGAAAGGAAAATTTCTTAAGCAAGATCAACTGTAAAATAAATTTAATGAATCTAAAAACGCTTTGGAACCTAACGCACAACATTTAGAAGTCTAGGCTAGAGACGTATTCTGGCGTCGTAAAGCCTGGTAACTGTTGTTTTCATTGTTGGTTGGGTGATTCCTCCACTTTGAGACGATAAGTGCCAGTACGGACTTGTGCTCCCACGTACCGTCGAGTATATATTGGGAGACCACAATAGGCTTTATCCTTTATCCACAGGAAGCCGTGTCTACCACCCTATCGATCGTAATGCACTGAACACAGCATTCGGGAAGATTGACTGCCGTACCGTAAAAATTATTCTGCAGTTTTGCGATTGGTTTGGTAATCCCTCTATCTAGATTTCCAGAGTAGTCTCTTTCATTCCTTTTCAGACTCCTTAAAGGAAAAGGTCCATCTGAGCACTTGTCACTTCAAGCTCATTAAAAATCGAAGGCGACTAGAGTCATCTTTTGTTTTTCTTGACTCTTAAAAATTAAAAAAACAAGTTGTGTCAAAGTGTCTAAAATTGATTTTAATCGAAATAACGTCACTGTTCCCTCGTTGGTCTTAGAAGTTAGTCTCCCCTTCATCGCAAGTTCTTGTAGAATCGCTAGGAAATCTTTTGGATAGACTAGATATGTCTGAACAACCGTCGACATCCAGGACTATGTCATCTGACGCAACAGCAGCAGAACCTCCTGCTGCTACTCCAACAATGTTCGCTGGTATACCATCTGTCCCGGCAAGTTATCAACAAGAAGTTGGAGTCCAATTAGGGACTATTTCAACGACATGGTCAGTTCCTATTTCTTCATCCAGATTATCATCTGGTATTTCTTATGTTGAAACTCAACAAATTGATCCAATGTGTCTTCAAAGGCCAATCTACCCTTTAAGTATTGAATTGCCGCCATATGGGGGGTAGTATGCCTTTTCATTGTTCCCTCCCAGAGAACAACCATATGGGAGTTTACAACAAAGCTCAGGTCAAACTGGAATTACATCCGGCAGTTGGGTATCAATACTGCCTCAGCAACCAAGGGTTGTATATTCAATGCAACCAGTCCACCCTGTGTCGAATATTCTCACTATACCTGCTATGGTGACTGCATAGCAAGTACAAGCGCTACCTGTTGTATGTCAACCCCAAGTTTCTCAGGTTGCAATACAACAGCCTCTCATCTCAGCGATTCAATCACAACCTCAAGTTAGTGCCTCCATATCTGGAGTGACTCAGGCTCAAACAAGTACTATGACTCCTCATCTTGGTCAATCATCTAGTATTGGACAACAGAAATGGTCCAACAACCATGGCTAGTTCAATCTCAACAACTGCAATTCCAGCAATCATATCAAGGACCTGAGCAACAAGTCTTTGTAAGTAATGGGCAACCACATTTCGAAAGTGGTTATCAACAACCATACTATAATGGTTATGCCCATTAACCTTATCAAAGTTACCAACATCAAATACATTATGCTGGTATGCAAAGACCCACTGCTCAGGCGATTCCATCTTATTCTGGGTATGCTTCGCCTAACCTGAATCAACAGTTTCCCTTTGTAGAAACTCTAGAATTACCAGATCTAAACCGACTGATGAATGATCCAATTGCTTACGCCCCTTGGTGGCCGGCGATTCCGCATAAACTTCCGTCAGATATTCCTAAATTTAATGGAAATCCGGGTGAAGACCCGTCGAATCATGTGACGACCTTTCATCTATGGTGTTCATCTAACACTCTGAATGATTATTCAATTAGGCTTCGCCTTTTTCAGAGAACGTTAACTGGTCTGGCAGCAAAATGGTATATCAAATTACCTAGAGCTTCGTTTGATAACTTCAGTACCCTAGCCACAACCTTTTTAACCCATTTTCAGTTACCCATAAGGTACGAAACGGGAACAGAACTCCTTACCAATTTCAAATAGACAACGGCCACTCACATATCTGATCATATTCATGAGTGACGACGTCGTCGCAGAATGGTAAAAACATATGTTCCTGATCAGCTGCTAGCTAAATGGTTTATTAAGTCATTATTACCTTCTATCACAGAAGATGTGGCAAAGGGAGGAGTCCTCACTGAAGAGCAAGTTATCGCTCATGCACAATAGCTAGACTTGATCTATACTCAGTCTGGCATGCTCTACGATAAAATACCTAATGCTCCTAGACCAGAATTTTTCGTTCCTCCCCCTCCTAAATCAAACAAAGACTGTCATGCCGACGATGGCGTGATAGGTACGACAAGCACAAAATAAACAAAGGCTACATCTAAGAAAGCCCGTAAGATTTCTGATCAAAATGCAAATGAAGAACTTCTTGCCTCGGAGGTAAATGCCATGTCGAACGACAAGGGCAAACAACTGAAGCAACCAAGGGGCAAGAAGAAAAAGAAAGGGAAGAAGAAGAAACAGGAGGAGTTGTCTCCTGAAATTTTTTTTGTAAACCCTTCTGGAAATAGGAAACCAAATCGTCCATGCTTTATATGTGATGAGGATCATTGGACATCAGATTGTCCATATAAATCTGAGCTTAGAAAATTCTTCAAGAATACAAAAACCTCGGTAGTATTAACTGATCCGTTTCCAAATCCAGGAACAAGTATGGTTGGTAGTGACAATGCTTCCCGATCCCAAGTACTTATGTTGTCCGTTTTGAAGCACCAAAATGATGCTTTGATATCGACAAGGAATAAAGATTACGAGAATCCATAGCTGTCAAACAACAAGGCTAATGATCAACCTAGTAGTTCGACAACAACTTCGATCGAAGTTGTGCCACCCATCATTCCTGAGCTGACAATAAAGCCGCCAAAGGGAGTAGTACAAAAAGCGACATTTAATCCTCATGCCAGAGCAGCACAGCATTATAATATAGTAGGGGACTTGGCCCAATCGCCGTCCACTATGTCGACACTTGAGGTACCAAAAAATTGCCCCTCCCAAAAGCAGGCTCTATTATCAGTAATAGGTGGGATTGAGCCAATGGATTTCAATCTTGTGGCCTTTGATCATAAAGGATATGACCCTCAGTTACCAGCTCAACTAGCTTTCCTTGTTCAAGTGAAAGCCCTCAACAAA
Organism: Pinus tabuliformis; assembly: GCA_031772625.1. NCBI lineage: Eukaryota > Viridiplantae > Streptophyta > Pinopsida > Pinales > Pinaceae > Pinus > Pinus tabuliformis. The sequence continues at coordinate 264,978,370 of CM062805.1, forward strand.
ACTGTTCATTGAACAATTATTGATGAGGGGGCATCTACATGTATTATGTCGATGAGTTGCTGGAAAAATTTAGGCTCACCACCCTTGTCGAGATCATCAACGACGTTAAAAGCATTTGATGGATGATCATACACTCCATACGGGATTTTAAGTAACTTGTGAATTGAACTGGGGGGCAAAACAGTAGAAATTGATGTTGAGGTTATCGATGGAAACCTCGATTACAACATCCTACTGGGAAGGCCCTGGATTTATGCTATGGCTGCAGTTGTGTCGACATACTTCAGAAAGATTGCATTTCCCTTTCAAGGAGGAATTACAATCGTCGACCAACAAACATTTCTCCCCAACAGTTCACAAGTTACGGGAAGCATTCCAATGATCCATGGAAGTAATCATTCGCTTCAAAATATCGGAGTAGGCCTCCTAAAAGACCCTGCCTTAATGGGTACTTTTGCCCTACCACCTCCGAGTAATCTGGCGGAAGTGGCCACAGTGGAAACCTGCAATATGAAATCTTCTATATCTAATGGATTCGGAAGATTCCTGAACATTTTGACAGCATGGATCATCGCTATTTTAGAAATATTGTAGCAATCAATTTTCTTCGCCTGGGGGGTAGACCCAAATCAACGCTCATCGAGTGTTTGGATAGATAGGTCTAAGGAATATGGTACCTCTTCAGATCCTTGGTCGCATGTACATTACACAGACGAAGGAATTGTTCAGTCAATGATAATTGACGAGGTGCCATGGGAAGATTACCACCATCGTTCCCATCTTCTGGATTGTCAAGAAGATACTCCTAATGACCTTCATCATCCTTCAGTTTTTGATTTCCTATCAAATACTGTAAATACGGTGGATACTGAGGACAATTCCTATCTTGTGTCAACCTCATTAAAAAATGAAACAACTCCCTTTCCAAATCGAGTCTTTGATTACGATCTTGTAAAATCCAAGTCGAGTCTTTCAAAGATCTCAAAGGTAAACCTTCATTCCAACCACCGTAATGAAAGCAATGAAGCTTGGGGGGCATGCACCTCCATTTGCGTTATTATGTTGGGGGCATGCAAACTTATCACGAGCAGTGTTACCGCAGGGTTCAAGCTCGTTAAAAAATAAACCCACCTCGAGCAGTTTTAACGCAGAATTCAAGCTCGTTAAAAAATAAACATAAGCAATGAGCAAATGTTCCCCCAGAGTTTAAGCTCATTAAAAAATGAACCAATTTCTGGTAAATAACCATCGTGAATGTATTATCATTAGCCTTTGAAGCCTTGGTCGTGTTCTCATCATCACCTCCACTCTATTTTGGCCAATCATCCACCTCCATTTGATTGTTTACCCTCTTTTGAGGAACAACTGCGAAGAGTGATCCTGTTAGCCATCCTTGTGACACTGCCATGATTGGAAAATTCCAAACCTTACCTGGAATTAGCTGCTACCCAAATTTATCACTCGTTCCTCAAAAAACGAGTCTCCTTTAAGCTCTTTTCAATTGACTCGTAAAATATGAAAAGATTGCCGAGTAATTGGCCTCTCCAGCTCGTTAAAGTGACCGGAAGTGCTATCCTTCCTCTAGATTTTAATCTTTTTGGACCTGAGGGATTATTACACAAAAAGATCGAGCGCTTGTTTTGTTCGGCTCGTTAAAATTACCGAAAATTCATTGCTTCTGTATTATTTTATACTTTTTCGGACTTAAGGGATTATATGAAGAAAAAGGATTGTTGGAGTTTTCTTTACGTCCCTTTTCAGACTCTCTAAAATTGAAAAGGACCGAGTTATCTTTGTCGTTAAACTCGTTAAAACCGAATAGCGACAAACTTGTCCATACAGACAAGAACGAGTTTCACTATCGCTAGGCTCGTTAAAACATAGCGATGGGTTTGCCCGAAGGGAAAATTATAGAACAAGCATATGTTATCCTCCTCAAGCTTGACAAAAATAAAGAGGTACTGGTCAGCAATGACTGGGGAAAAATTGGGAAGAAAACTTGAAGAAACTTTACTGGTAGCAAGTTGCTCTTGAACATGACACTTTCACTCCGCATCCGAGTCGGGTTGGGTTGTTCTGTTCACTGGTCATATCACCATTGGTCCATCACACCATCCATATTTGGGGTTAACGCTACCAATCCATCATGTCAGTGTTGCCGATATGTTGAAGAGAAGTCGCTCAGAGAATTCACCTGTGTCTCATCCACTGCAATACATTTACGCTCCATTCTTTCATGACCGCCACCCTGAACCTTATGTCATCAGATCGCTTTCACCTCCATTAAAATCATTTGCTCCGTTCCGTGTCATTGATGTGGGATTCACTAAGGCCCTCCTATGATGGATCGCTTCTTGTCGACATCAGTTCATTATCCAAGAAGTCGATCTAGGAACAACCCTTTCAGTACTTTGAAGCTTGCATGCCTCAATGGCAAGTTTCTCACTTCCGACGACAGGTTTATATCAATGGCCTTCGACCGAAAGATTTTGCGTGGTGTTCGATGCCAAGTCCCTTATTCACACCATGTGAATTTTACTGTAGTACCTTGAGGGTCATCATCACTATCAGTGATTCCTCTTGCACCTGTTAACAGCTTACATCATTGGCTGGTAATCAGGCGTTGTCTTTCCATGTTCAACCCCAGAACATCTCTCACGTGGATCGACTTGTACTTTGAGTGAAGATCGAACGAGATTGAAGACCCTGGATCTAGTTTCATCCATCCGGGCTGCGATATATATTCAGGAAAATAAAGACATCAAATGTACATCATTGCTGCACAGATAATCATCCAATCCAAGGGATGATGGCTCTACCAGAATCATCAGTCTGCACTCAGACGATTGTCTATCTTATGTACATGAAAATGAATTTATAAAGCTGAGCATGGGAATGCCTGCCTCATCTAGATCATGAAAATATCATGAAGATAATGTATTGTATTGTATCTTATTACAGGTCGCCTTCCAGCTCGAAAAAACTTCGGATCCTCATGATAAAGCATTTCACCCGACATCAAAAGATTAACGACCTCATGCTTTAGGGGGAAACTGTTATAGAAATTTTTGGGCACTGTAACCCCAATCATATATGTCCATAAACCAAGGGCTCCTAAGTCCCTAAAAGTGTTGTTCCATACCCTAAAAGAACAAGGTCAACTGATTACATCATCTCCCAGAAGTTCTCCATGCAAAACTACTCAGAACTGGTCAAAACTGGACCATCTCACCTGCTCCATGGTCAAAGTGTGATGCATCCCACCTAATACACACGGGAGGTGCGATGCATACTAAAAAGCCCTTCTATAGGGTCCGATGGATGAAAATAGACAAGTGGCGAAGATAGTTTGCGAGGTGGATGATCATGGAATCTCCCAGAAACTTTTCCTGTGACACTTGCCTCTCAGAATCGCCCAAGGATGAGTAAGAGATCAATGATATCTCCAAGTGGAATCAAGAACTATCAGAGAGAAGACACTAATCAGAAACCCAGAGCTGACTCACACCTCTGCAAATATCTATATATAGATCTCTCGTCCCAGAGATCTAGAGGTTGGAGGCGGGAATTTTGTATCTTGTAAGGAAGTGCTGCTGGTTTCTTGGTGCAATATCATAGTGTTGGGTGATCTAAGCTTTTCATGAGGTGAAGAAGGGCTTTCTTGCTAAGAGGATGATGCTGGGTCAGAACAATTGGTTGTAATCCTCTTTTCTCTTTCTTGATTATCAATAAAGCTATTCAAGTTTTCCTCCACATTCTTATATGATTGATGATATATGCATTTGTGTGGTCAATATATATCTGGTCCTATATTGTTTATGATAATAGATCTATGTTCTTGGATAGGGTTATGCTGCTTTGATTCTACAGGTGCTCTTTGAAGCTGGGTAGACGAGGAAGCGAGTGGCAAAGAACTATCAGAAGGGAGAGGAATCAAGCAAGGAACCAAGCACAAGACAGAGGTTGGTCTCCTTTATTCCCCTTATCTATTTCTCATAAAGGAAAATGAAAGTAGTTTTAGTTTGTTTGTTTCTAAGGTAGCTACCAGCCTTAGTCGGACTAGCAGCTCTGCATAGACACTAGATTTCCCGATAACAGGAGGGATTGCTAGCAGCATTGTCACAATGGGATGTACAAATAGGTCTATGAAGTTTGTACATGAATATGGGGAGTCATATTTATGGATCAATGGAGTCCAAAAAATCACTAACCTAGGGTGACATCTTGTATCAAGCCTCTAGAGAGTAAAGGGGAACTTATCTACTTGATAGTATAGAAAAAGGTGGTACAAGACAGAGGAATACTTGAAGACTCCCTCATTACTCATCCTAAGGAATTGATCATGCATCCTGTTAGCTATAAATTTGGCATAATCATAAATGACAGCAGGAGGCTGTCTTGGAGTGGAGATGGACACAAAATCCAGGATGATTTCATCTATATACTCACTGGTGGTATAACCTAGGATACTAGATATCATTGCTACAATGTCCTAGCCAAATTTGGAAAATATGGTATACACATATCGAGGAAGATCTTTTGGAATATGCTTTTCTTCTACAATGAATATTTGGAACATATCAGCAAGTTTTGTAGTGGTAACCTTGGAGAATCAGTCTAATAGGTCTCCAATTGAAATAGGGATTAGGTTTTGCCCTGGTTGAAAATGTAGTGTTTCATTAATTGATTGAATAGTGATGGTGAAAAGAACAGTTTGGTTTGGGGACATCACTACTCTTTGGCAGGGGATATAGTTTGCATGGCAGTAATGGACAATTTCTGGGAAAATATGGACTTCAGGGAATTGGTACGTGGGTAAATTGGACTCCCAAAGACCCATTTTATCAACATGGTTTAGGTATTGGTCTTTGTATCAGCAAAATAATTTGAGAGGGGATTCATGGACAAAGGTGTCCTTGATTTGGAAATCTTTATCAGCTAGTGGGAGGTGGTCTAAGTCTAGGTGAGGAGAGGAAATTGGCCTTACATCCATGGCAATTGGGGTAGCCATTCTCAGTTCTTGTGGATTTGAGAATGGAGGAGGTGATTTTCAGTTTTTCTTAGGGCAATGGTGGTTCAATTCTAGGTGGGTTTGGGTTACCAGAGTTTCTCTTTCATTTTAATTAAGAAAATTGAGTGACTGGTTCAGAAATTGATGGGGTTTTCAATGAATTATAGCTTAAATACCTGGAATTGAAGAAAATTGGGTTTGAACTAGGTGAATGGCAATTGTGAACAGTTGAGAAAGCTTGAAGCAGGATGGAAGGCAATTTGGGAGCTTTGTGGCATCTTCATGGTGCAATTGTACATGGGTTGACAGCTTCAACGTTCGCAGGTGTGTGCATGGAAGTTTTCAGTTAAAAAACACGATAATATGAATGATTTGGGGCCTTTTGGCTTTATGCAGGAAAGTCAAAATTGGTGGGTATGGGTGAACAGTGATTGTTTGTCATGTAGCAGAGTGAACAATGTCTATTTTGGCATGTAGTGGGTGGGCGGTAAGTGGTTTCCTTCGCACAACTTTTGGGCGCTTGGCGGTAGTGGGGGGAGGCCGCCCGATTCCACTCATAGAGCGACACGTAGCCTTGGGGGCCCTGTGGAAAACAACCCTTTTTGGGTGGGGAATATTTGGACGTCAGACCCTTCCAAAATGGATGAGGACCATCGAATGTGGAGGGGAGAGATCGTGTAGTGATCGGGCAGTGGAGTTGCACGGAGGGTAGTGAGGGGGCCCGACAGGTAATTAAGTGCGATGGTTTTTTATTTAATGAAGGTTTAAGGCGGGGTTAAGGTATCAGGGTGATTAGTAGTGGGATTTAATCGGGTTTTTAGACTAACTTAATTTTAGGTCGATTAGTTAGTGGATTTTTGGAATTTTGGGTAATACTATAGTTTATACAATTAAACTAGGGTAGGGTTATTAATATTTTGCGGGAGTTAAATATATACGAGAAACAGGTTTTTTATTTGGATTTAATAAATAAATCAGTAATTAGTAAAATGAGTGGAAAGGGGCACAAGACCCTAAGTATATGTTATTTCATTTTTTTAATGCTTTTCCATAAAACTTAAGATACAGTGTTTTCTTGTGGGTTTTTTATAGGAAAATGAATTATGTAGGGGAATAAAGGCTTTTCCTAGGTAAAAAAAAATTAACCTTAGGAAAAGAGTATCATTAGGGAAAATGAACGAACTGAAGGGGGGAATGAATGTTTGAGGGGGTTTTGGGACTTATTTCCTATAAGTCATTGAGTCGAGGGTACGCTCCCTCCAAAAGTCATAGAAATGCTCTGAGCTTCTTTGACTTAGGGTTTTTAAGTACTTTGAACTTTATTGTGGGAAATTAGTTAAGTAAAAGGTGAAATGAATGAGGGAGGTTAATTAATTGACTTTGATAACTATTTGCATGCTTGAGTGCTCATTCACATTTGGAAATTTTATGATGAAAAAGATGATACACATGCTTTTTCCGAATCAATCATCATAATTCTGCAAACTTTCTACTACTTACTCATCTGCTCATCCTACCATTTTCACTTCTCTTTATTAGGGTGCATTTGAGCTAGCAAATCCTTATCAAACATTTTTCTTTCTTTTTACAATAGTAAACTGACTAATTCTAACCTTATTACATCCAAGGGCTCAGATTAAATAGTTGAGCTCCTTTTATTTACTCTACCTATCTACTTATCTACCAAGATTAAACAGTTTGGTCATATCTTTATTCTCTATCTATAGATATGAAATTGAAACATGAAATAACCAAGTTTAAACATTTTGACTATCATGGATTGTGGAAAAGGTTACAAACTGCACACAATAATTTATTATGCACAAAAAGTAAATAGTAGTGGCATTTTGACTTTCACACTTTCATGGTCCTTTTTCTTTTCTTGGGGTTCATATTTTTCATATTTTTTGACCTTTTTATTCTTTTTGTCCTTTGATTATTCTTTTAGGACATACCCTCTTTACATTTTTTAATTTTTTGAATATGGAAAACATTTGCAGAAAGCAAAGGTATGTACATATTACAGGTTTAATATCAGACATTCAAAAATTATGACTCCTATTGGTATAGGAACCTAATAGTGGCTCCACTTGGGGATGGCATTTCTTGGTGAAATGTCAAGAACTTTGTAGACCAATGGCCTTTTGAATTGCTGTGATGTCATCCTGCAAGTTTCCCTTTTCATATTTCTCCATTATTGCTATTTATGATAGTAAAACTTTTGAAGCTTAGGGCCTTCTCTTCGGTCTTCAACTTCAAAAAAATCACCATCCAATCCACTCTAGACTTTTGAAATTAAAGTATGTACAAATGATTAGTGAAATGAGTAACTAGATTCAATGCAGTGTTTGAGAATTCAACCATTAACTAGTCCTCCTTCTGCTTCTGTGCCATCCGTTTCTCTGAGGAGGAAAGCATTATTACCTCTGAAAACATAAATGATATATGGGCCTTTCCATAGGAAATCAATTTCCCATGTTTACCTTTATCCTCTCTTCTTAAATCCCATTTTAAAACTTTGTCCCCTAGGTAAAAATCTTTTGCCTTAGTCCTTTTATCAAAAGTCTTTTTGATCCTTTCCTGCACAACTTGAGATCTGATGTACACTTCTTCCCTGGTCTACTGTAAATGAATTGTTTGGTTGATTCTTCTTTGGATGCTACTTGGTTCAACTTGCAACTCTTGGAGTAGTTTTATCACTGGTGTTCCCAAGGAAGATGGGAAAACAACTTCCATTTCATAAACTAGTTGATAAGGACTAGTACCAATGGATTTCTTTGTTGTCAGCCTGTCTACCCATAAGGCATTTACTAGTTTCTTGTTCCATGTTTTCTTGTTATCTTCTAATAGATTTTTGATGATATTTACCAGACTTTTGTTTGAGGACTCTGCTAGTCCATTTCCTTGGGGGTAATAAGCTGTGGAATGGCCCAAAGTTATCTGGTACTTGTTACAAAAATTAATAATTCTCCTAGATTTGAAAGCTGCTGCATTATCAGTGATGATCTTGGTTGGGCACCCAAATATAGATAGGATGTTGGCCTCAAGGAAGGTTGTTATAACAGTGTCAGTGGCTTGCCTTGATGGTATGGCTTCTATCCATTTGGTAAAATAATCTGTAGTAGTGAGGACCCATTTGTGTTGGGTAGAGGAAGGTGGGTGGATTTCACCATTGAAGTCAAGACCCCATTGTTGAAAAGGTAATTTAGCAGAGACTGGTTTTAAGGGCAATGGTAAAAGCTTTTTCTTTCCTTCAAAAATTTGGTATTTATGACATGAGGTTACAAATTTATTTACATCAGAAAACAAAGTAGGCCAATAGAAACAAGCTCTAAGAATCTTTTCAACAGTGGTTTTCCAGTAAAGATGTCCTCCACAGTCACCTACATGAAACTCTTATAACAACTTGTCAAATTCTTCTTTCAATAAATAGTTAAGAAGGATACCTTCATGATTCCTCCAAAATAAATCAGTGTCAATTAAGCAAAATTTTAAATATTTCATTTTTAAAAATTTGCTTTTGGTCCTAGTTAATTCAGGAGGAGCTTGTAGATTTTTTAAAACATATATGATATCAACATACCATGGTGATTCAATAAAGGCCTGGCTAATTGGTGGAGTCACCATCTCCTCTCCATTATCCATTTCTACAATACAATTTATATCTAAGTCCTGACAGTTCGATTCAGTGATGAGTTTGGCTAAACCTTGGCTTTTGATTAACTTTTTTGGCTTGATTTCTAGGTCATATTCTAATATAGTAGCAATCTATTTCCCTGTCTTTCCATCTGGACCATCCTGAGTTAGGATATCCTTGACTATTGAATTGGGGACATAGGCTATTACATGAGAATATAAAATGTAAACTCTAAAATCCTTGATAGCTTTGACCAAACCAAAGGCTTGCTTTTCCATTATATTGCATTTTAAAGGGGCATCTCTCAAGGCTTTGCTAAAAAAGGCAATAGGTTGTTCATAACCATCATCATTTTTCTGTATTAGAACTGTAGCAATTATGTGTTCTGAGGAAAAGGAAAATATAATGAAATCCCTATCAAACTTTGGACTGACCAAAACTGGTGTTTTTGTTAAGGCTAGCTTAATATCTTCAAAGGATCTCTTAGCTTTAATGGTCCATTTTATGGTCGGATATTTCTTCAACATGTTATTCAAAGATCTAATTAATTCTGCTAAGTTAAAAATAAATTTCCTAAGAAAGTTGATTTTTCCTAAAAGGGCTTGTATTTCCTTGATGCTTCTAGGATGTTGTATCTGTAAGATGGCTTCAATTCTTGAAGGATAAATTTGGATACCATATTTAGAAATTATATGGCCTAGTAACTTTCCCTCTTCTAACACAATTAAATATTTCTTGCGATTTGAAGAAATTCCATACTTCCAACATTTGATGAAGACCTGCCTTAGATGATCTAAGTGTTGTTTATTAGATTTTGAGAATAGAGTGATATCATCTAAGTATATTACTAGGAAGTCATGAATCTCCTTAGCAAAATCTATGTCCATGGCACTTTGGAAAGTAGCCCCTGCATTCTTTAATCCAAAAGGCATCTTCACATATATGAATGTGCCCCAAGGAGTAGTAAATGTAGTTTTAGCCTGGTCATCTGGGTGAACTAAAATCTGATTGTAACCAGAAAACCCATCCAATAATGAGATTCTGGTTGACCCTACTACCCTTTGTAATATATGATCCATTTTAGGGAGAGGGTAGTTGTCTTTAAGTGAAACTTTATTAAGATTCCTGAGATCAACACAAAGTCTGATCTCACCAGTCTTCTTCCTTGTTGGCACCAAATTTGAAATCCAATCAGAGAATCTAATTGGTGTTGTTATCTTGGCCTCATACATCCTTTGGATTTCCTTTTCAATAGAAGGCAATAGGATGGGATTAATCCTCCTAAGCTTCTGTCTAAAAGGTTTCTGGTTTTCTTTTATGGGGATGGTGTGTTGTATTATGCTGGTGTCATAGGACTTGAAGTCCTCATAACTCCAAGCAAAGACATCATGGAATTCCTTTAGTAATTCAAGGTATTTCACTTTTTCAATAGGAGATAAGGTCTTTGAAATTTTGATCAATTTTGGATTTTCCTCAGTGCCTATATTGCACTCCTCTATATCAGATTTTAAGGGTTCCATTTTTGGTTTTCTAGGGACATCATTTGAATCAAACAAGTCTTCCAAAGGAGTCAATCCTTTGGGAAAAAAGTTGTCTTTGAGTGATCTGATAATCACCCTATGAGTGAACTCAATGAAGACTTATTAAACAAAAAGGTATTACAGACCCATGTGCTGGTGTGTGTGTGTTCTATGTTATTGAAACAAAGGATCGATCAGATTTCCAATACACAGAAAGTAAATGGAAAGATAGTAGAGAAATACAGTAAGCAACAAAAAGACACAAGCAATTTTTAATAAGGAGTTCACCATATTCTCCAGGGCTATGTCTCTGGTCTAGCTTCAGTGGTGGCCTTGTTATATTGTGTCTTTCAGCAGATAAATTACAATGCAGGGACTCAATATGAGTTCTCCTGAAGTAGATTTTGCTTGGCAGGGTGGTTCTTGGATTCCCCAAGCCACTTGGAGTACACAGACTCTTGTTCTTCCTACCAGATCTGTGACCCTCGGTCTACAGTGGAAAGAGCCAACTGTGATGCTCAATCTGGATAGATTCCTCTATGCGAAGGCTTGATTCTTCAAGCTCTCTGGTGCTCGATGCTGCCTATGGTCAGCTCAGCCCTCTGTCTCCTCTGCTTGGCTTTACTACTCTCTGTGCTCAGTCCTCCTCTCAGGGTTCACTGTTCACTGTCTCTCTTGGTCACTTGGACTCTTCGTTCGGAATCTCTCTTAAATCCCTGTTCACTATCTCTGTTCATGGCTTTAGCCATTCGACCTCCACGCATGTTCAGTTCCTCTCCCACCTGTGTCGATTCGCCTGTCGCCTGTGTGCTTGGAATTCCCTGTTCAGCGTCAGCATGAACTCTCGAGAAGTAGGCACGTGTCCTCATTGGAACAGCGCTAGCCTGTTCGTCGATTCATTTCTTTCTCCACCATGGCGGTCAATGGATTCCAAATCCTCTTAAATCGTGGCATAATCCCCTATCAATTCCGCTCTGTCTATCGGATGCAATCTCAGCCGTCCGATCTGGGCTCCTCCAGATCCAACGTCATTCGCACGCAGAGCGTGGTTGAGTTGCTCGACCGATACTGCGCGATCGCGGCGGTTTTTCTCTCACCTCCACTGTCACGCATCAATCGCTGAGGGTGCTCGCTCCGTTTTCTCCAAAACCGCTTACCGTTCAAGGGCACCCCGATCAAACCACTGGTTTCTAGGTTGTGGGTCCCACCTTCGTACGATGACACTTTTCGTTTCTCCGCCCACGGTCCTCTGGCTCCCAACGTGACTGAGTGCTTAAGGCTCCCCCTTTTCGGCCCTGTTTGCCCAGTGATGCATCAAAAATCAGCTCCTTTTCCCGATCCGGGGCTCCCAGGGGCTATTTTGACCTCCTGCGCAGTCTCCATGGGCCTCAGTCAGTGCGCTTTGACCGAGGTCCTTGTCATTCCGCGCTGGCTGCCATGGCCACTGGTTCAAGGTGTTTTCGATTGTTGTTTTGGATTCCATTCGAGATTTTTTCGTCCTGATATATTCATGATTCTATGACAGTCGTTTATGGATCCGATTTGGATCATGGCCTCCCAACTAAAAAGCTTTTGGACCACCAAAAGTTGGTTTCCTTCAAGTATCGACTAAGTGAGGAAACTGCTGTCTCACTCGTCCAATCTCAATCCACTTCACACTGCTCGGCTTCGAACCTTTAAGCCCAATTCTGAGGTATTCCACCTGTCCACTGCACGTCATCCTTACCTTCCTGTCCAGCACTATATCTTCCTGCAACTCATTAAGATATTCAGGTAGTAGGTCATCAATAGAAGGAAATTGACTCTGCTCTTCAAGGTCCTCAATCATTGAAGGTTCAAACAACCTCAAGCAATATGCGTTCACGACTGAGTAGATGTGCATTTAAGCTGGAAGATCAAGGCGAAAAGCATTTTCACCAATCTTCTCAAGTATCCTGAAGGGTCCATACCTGATAGGTTTTAGCTTCTTACCTTCACCTTGCATCCTGTCCTTGCTGATATACAGCCAGACTTGGTCTCCAACTTGAAAACTATGCTCCATCAGATGCTTATCATGCCTAGCCTTGTACTTGGCCTGGCTCTTTTCCAACTATTCCTGTACTTCGTAGTGGATCTCCTGGATATGTTCAATGAACCTAGTTGCTTTGTCCACATCACTGTGTCCATCAACCATGGTATCTTTACCAAAGACAAAATCCAAGGGAGACCTTGGTATGAAACCAAAGCAGGTCTCAAAAGGAGATCTCTAGGTAGAAGAGTGTTTGGCTCTATTGTAAGCATGCTGCACATAACACAAGTGTTCATCCCAAAGCTTAGGGTGTTTGCTGCAATATCCTCTCAGTAACTGGATCACTGTCATGTTAACTACTTCTGTCTGGCCATCTGTTTGTGGATTAAAAGTGGTGCTTTTCTTTAATTTGGTGTCCATTAGTTCCCACAGACTGGACGAAAACTTTCCCACAAATCAGGTGTCTCGATCAGATATAATAGAAGTGGGTAATCCAAAATGAACCCATACATGTTCAAAGAATAATTTTGCAGTTTGTTCAGCTGTAATCTGTTTACTACAGGGTATCAAAATACACATTTTGCTGAACCTATCCACAACAACATATAGATAATCATGACCTTTCCTAGATTTAGGCAGTCCTCCAACAAAATCCATGGAAATGTTCTCCCAAGGGTGAGAAGGAACTAGCAATGGAGTGTACAAGCCTAGTTTTCTGTTGTTGGGCTTGCTTTTAGCATACATAGCACACCCTTTTACATATCTAGAAACTGTCTCACTCATTCTTGGCCAATAGTAGAACCTTTGCAGCTGTGCAACTGTTTTACTTACCCCAAAGTGACCTGATATCAGAGAAGTGTGTGCTTCCCTAATTATCTTTTCTCTCTCAGTCTGTGGAATGCAAAGTTTCCCACAATGATATAAGAGTCGGTCCTTCACATAATAGTCCAATTCTTCTACTCTTTTGCCTTGACTCAAAATTGCATATACATTTTTAAAGTCCATATCCTGAGCATACTGTTCTATGAAGTTTTCATGTAGCACAGAGTTATGCTTAAGTATGGTAGATGCATTTATAATGGGTCTAGATAACATGTCTGCAACCTTGTTATGTATGCCCTTTTTATATCTGATGACTAAATGAAATTGTTGTAGAAAACCCATCCATCTATAATGTCTTGATTGTTGCAACTTAGTTTGGGAGTGTAGATATTGAAGTGGCTGATGATCAGTATGTATTATTGTTTCTTTGCCCATTAAGTAATGTTTCCTCTTTTTCACACTCTGAACTAATGCATACAATTCCTTATCATAGGTAGGATAGTTAACTACTGCAGGAATAAAAGTCTCAGAATGATAACATATGGGTTTACCGTGCTGTGTCAACACTGCTCCCATGGCATAGTCACTGGCATCAATTTGGATCTCAAATGGTCTTTGTAGATTTGGCAGTGCTAGTACATGTGCTGTACTAATTTTTTCTTTCAAGGTGTCGAAGGCTTTCTGCTGTTTGCCTCCCCACTAAAACACCTTGTTCAATCCTGTCAAAGCATGTAAGGGAGCTACAATTGAGGAAAAATTTGAAATGAACGTCCTCCAATACTGTGTTGCTCCTAAGAAGCTTCTTACTTCTGTAGCAGACTTGGGTTTAGGCCAGTTTACAATGACTGCCACTTTAGAGGGATCTATTTTCAATTCACCTCCCCCTACTATATGACCCAAATAATTTAGAGAGGTTTTGCCAAATTCACATTTGGAGAGTTTAACATAAAGTTTTTCTCTTTTCAAAACATCTAATGTCTGCTTAACATGCTTTAAATGTTCTTCCCATGTTTTACTAAAACTCAGAATGTCATCCAGATACACAATAACAAAATCATCAAGAAAGGGTCTGAGTACATCATTCATTAATCTCATGAAAGTAGTAGGGGCATTGGTCAAGACAAAAGGCATAACCAGCCATTCATACAATCCCTGCTTTGTTTTGAAAGTAGTCTTCCATGCATCTTGCTCTGCAACTCTGACCTGCTGGTATCCATTATGCAAATCCAGCTTGGTGAAATAAACAACTTCCTTCAATTGATCTAAAAGATCATCTATGCGAGGAAGGGGATAACGACTTTTGATCGTTATTTTATTCAGTGCTCGGTAGTCAATGCACATTCTCCATGAGCCATCTTTCTTTCTCACCAAAACGATTGGTGACCCACATGGTGATGTGCTAGGCCTGATGAACCCTTTCTCGAGCAACTCCTGCACCTGCTTCTTGATTTCAGCATTCTCTAAAGCAGATAACCTTTTATACCTGTGGCTGCAATGATTGTTTCATCTCCCGAGTCTGACCCCAAATCTTTCTGAATAGCTACAGCAGTCTTCTTCTTCTTGCCCTCGGACTTCTTAGGTCTCAACTCTGGATGCAGAATCCAACAGTGCTCATCATCATGCCCCTCCTTTTTACAGTGGGTGCATGAGGCTTTGCCTTTCTGTGCAGTGTTAGCCTTCCTTGCTTTCCACTTCTGCTTTCTTTTCTCCTTGCTCTTGCTTACAGTGGGTTGGGATGGTCCCCCAACTTCTGGATTTCCATTCTTTCCTCTAGCTTCTAGATGAGTAGCTTGTACAGATACCTCATCTATACTAGTGGGATTAAACATGAGGATGGTATGCCTCATGTAGCTGTGTAGACCACCAATGTACTTCAAAAGAGTTTCTAGTGAGTCTAATGAAATACCCAGCATCAATGCTCTCTTTCTGAACTCTTGAGTATACCCTTGTACACTTTGCCCTTTCAACTGCCGAAGAGTTTGCCAACTGATCATGGCTTGTTGCATGTAGGCCAATGGATAGAACTGCTTCATGAAGGCAGAAACAAAGTCACTCCAGACAGAGATGGTCTTACCATGCTTCCTCATATCAGCTTGGGTTTTGTCTTCCCACAAAACCAAGGCAGTGCCCCCTAGGCAAAGGCTTACCAGCTGAATCTTGCTCTTGTCTGAGTCTATATTTTTTACTCTACAATACACATCAATTTGTCTCATCCAATTGTCCAACTTTTCAGCATTCAACTCTCCATCATATATAGGCAAATCGAATTTGACATCTAACTTAATCAAAGATGTTTTCTTATTATGCATAGGGCTACTAGGAGGTGTAGGGAAGCTTTCTTCTTTCCGCTTTCCTTTGGAGTGGTCATGGGAATGAGATTCATCTTCTTCTTTATCTTGTTTAGAGCCTGATGAATCTTCACCCTTATGCTTTCTAAAGTCCCTATACATTTCTTCCACCATGGACTTTATAGCTAGGAAACTTTCTATGAATTGAGAGTCTGGCCCTATAGAACCTTCTTGTGACATTGTCTTTCGAGAATAGACTCTCCCAATTTCAGGATTAGTTTCCACCAATTCTCCTTCTCCTAATTTGAGCTTTGATCTAGTGAGCATTCATAGCTAAACCAACACAAGCTTGTCTAACCTTACAGCCTAGAGCTCTGATACCACTTGATCTGATAATCACCCTATGAGTGACCTCAGTGAAGATTTATTAAACAAAAAGGTATTACAGACGCATGTGTTGGTGTGTGTGTGTTCTATGTTATTGAAACAACAGATCGATCAGATTTCCAATACATAGAAAGTAAATGGAAAGACAGCAGAGAAATACAGTAAGCAACACAAAGACACAAGAACTTTTTAATAAGGAGTTCACCCTATCCTCCAGGGCTACGTCTCCGGTCCAGCTTCAGTGTTGGCCTTATTTTATTGTGTCTTTCAGCAGAGAAATTACAATGCAGGGACTCAATATGAGTTCTCTTGAAGCATATTTTGCTTGGCAGGGTGGTTCTTGGATTCCCCAAGCCACTTGGAGTACACAAACTCTTGTTCTTCCTACCAGCTCTGTGACCCTTGGTCTACAGTGGAAAGAGCGAACTATGATGCTCAATCCAGATAGATTCCTCTATGGGAAGGCTTGATTCTTCAAGCTCTCTAGTGCTCGATGCTGCCTATGGTTAGCTCGGCCCTCTGTCTCCTCTGCTTGGCTTTACTGCTCTCTTTGCTCAGTCCTCCTCTCAGGGTTCACTATTCACTGTCTCTCTTGGTCACTTGGACTCTTCGTTCGAAATCTCTCTTCGAATCCCCGTTCACTGTCTTTGTTCATGGATTTAGCCATTCGACCTCCATGCCTATTTGGTTCCTCTCCCACCTGGGTTGACTCGCCTGTCACCTGTGTGCTTGGAATTCCCTATTCAGCATCAGCATGAACGCTCGAGAAGTAGCCACGCGTCTTCACTAGAACAGTGCCAGCCTGTTCGTCGATTCATTTCTTTCTCGACCGTTGCGGTCAACAGATTCCAAATCCTCTTAAATCGCGGCTTAATCCCCTATCAATTTCGCTCTGTCTATCAGACGCAATCTCAGCCATCCAATCTGCGCTCCTCTAGATCCAACATCATTTGCACGTCGAGCACGGTTGACTTGCTCGACCGATAATGCGCAATCGCGGCGGATTTCTCTCACCTCCGCTGCCACGCATCGATCGTTGAGGGTGCTCGCTCCATTTTCTCCAAAACTGCTTACCGTTCACGGGCGCCCTGATCAAACCACTAGTTTCCAGGTTGTGGGTCCCACCTTCGTACGATGGCACTTTTCGTTTCTCCGCTCACGGTCCTCTGGCTCCCAATGTGACTAAGTGCTTAAGGCTCCCCCTTTTCGGCCCTGTTTGCCTAGCGATGCATCGAAAATCAGCTCCTTTTCCCGATCCGGGGCTCCCAGGGGCTATTTTTACCTCCTGCGCAGTCTCCATGGGCCTCGGTCAGCGCGCTTTGACCGAGGTCCTCGTCGTTCCCCACCGGCTGCCATGGCCACTAGTTCAAGGTGTTTTCGATTGCTGTTTTGGATTCCATTCGATATTTTTTCATCCTGATATATTCATGATTCTATGACAGTCGTTTATGGATCTCATTTGGATCATTGAGATTAATGATTTCAGAGTCTTCGTTAATTATCTCATCAATTTCAACTTGCTTTAGGTTTTCTACATCTAATTTGGTAAATTTAGTGGGATGAAATCTATCTATCTTTTCATCTTCTATTTTATTAATTTCTACTTTATCTTCGAAATCATGATCTACTGTTATGTCAATGTCTATATTAATATTAACAAATTCTTCCTCTAAGGTTAAAAAGTTGTTTATCTATTTGTCATTACCAAAGACTTGCCAGTTTTTCAAGTTATCTAGGATAGTAGGTCTGTGCCTAACCTCAGCAGTGTACTGATGGTTAGGTTGGAATGGTAACTTACAAGTGTTGGAAAACATTGCTAAACTATGAGCCTACATATTATGCTTCCTAGGAATTACAACAACTTTGGTTTCTAGGAAAGTGTTTAGTATTTCTATAATGGTTCCTCTGTAACAACTTAATCTAGGGTCTTTAGTCATATATACAACTTTAATCTGATTTATCACTAATTTAGAGTCTCCCATAATAGAAACTCTTATAGCTCCTAACTTTCTAACTAATTTAAGACCTAAAAGAAGTGCTTCATACTCAGCCATGTTGTTAGTGCATTTGAAATTCAGTCTGTAATCATGGCTCTCTGAGTGATCATTCTCCAGATTATATATCCACACTCCTGCTCCTTCTCCTAACTTATTCACTAAACCATCAAATTCAAGGTGCCATAATATCTCATGTTCATAATTTTCACTGTCAGGGGGAAGAAAATTTTCCTTGTTTGAGGTGTTTTAATCATCTTTTTTATTTGAGAGCACTTGAGTTTGGACAGTTTCATTTTCAGCTGTAACTACAATTTCTTTTGGTTCTGAAATAATGTTGTTTGAAGTAGTTTTTTGTGTTTGTTCAACGTTATACAAAATGAAAGAATCAATGTCAGAATGCATAGAGTAGATAGGAAAGTTTTGGGATCTATCCCGCCTACTCACCACATATTTCATTAGGGTCTCTCTGTACAACTTTTTGGGTTGTCCAAAGACTGAGATTGTGGCTTATAACATGTCAAGTTGCAAAGATCCTTGGAGTTTAGCTCCCCATGATCTAAACAATAACATGCCATATTTAGGTGGGATATTTAGGTTGGTCATGGGTTATATCTACAATGGTGGGACCAGAAGGGTTCTGATTTGGCCTAGGAATAATTTGAAGAGTTTTAGTTACTAGAGCTATTTTGATTTTCTTAGGTTGATTTGGTACTGCTTTCTTGTTTTGGTCAGGAGTGTCAGAATGATTTTAACTCCTTAAATTGAATTGTTTGTGTACTTCAAAAATAGCAGAATCATACCCTTGTTTATAATTGATTGATTCTCCGGATTGGGTCTGCAATTGCTGAAGCATATGTAATTCCTAATCATCTTGAGTCAAGAAGACAATTTCCTCTTCATCTAATCCCATTAAGTTAATTTGTGTGTCTTGTTCAGGGTCTTCTGAATGGAATGTTTTAGCATAGTTTTCTTGAAAATGAGGCCTAATATTCTGATCAAGTCCATTCTTTCCAGTATTTTGATTTTGATTCTTTCTAAACTTTGGATTTCTCACTGGAGGTGCTTGTTGATTATCCCATTGAGGCTTCCTTTCAATGTTCTCTATCCTATCCATCAATTTTTCCATTCCTTTGGTTAGGACATCTATTTTAAGGTCAAAAGGTGAGGCTTCATCTTTCACTCGTCCTCTCCTTTCATTCCTAACCCTGGCTCTTTTTGCTAGCAAGTTAGCTTCTACACTAACTGCTACACTCTGCATGTCTTATAAAGTTGGAGGATTTCTCTCCCTAAGTTGGAATGCCATATAAGTATCAAACCCATCAGGAAAATTTATCAGAGCTAAGTTAGGGGGGTCTAAGATTGACTAGTATTGCATTGTATATATTGTTAAATCTGGTACAGTAATCCTAGACTATTTCATTTGGTCCTCTTCTGATGCTTTCGTATTTTGAAAGAATCTGTAGAGGGTTCTTTTTCTTTTCCCATCTATTTAAAAATTGTTGATAAAATACTTCTAAACTATCTATGTTGTTAGTAGGTAAAGCTCTAAACCATTTTCTTACATCACTAGCTAGAGTCTGAGAAAAAAGTCTCATTTGAACATCTCCAATATCAATTTCATGTAATTCAAAGTAATCTGTCATTTTGTTTACATGATGTTGTGTTGTATAAGTTCCTATACCATCAAATTGGACAATTTTTTTCTGGTAATCTTGTGGCATGGCAGCAAGTGGAGCAGGTAACACAAGAGGAGCATATCTATTTGCCATGGCTCTAAGTTGGGCAAGGCTAAGAAGTGGCGATGGGGTACTAGAGGATGATACAGTAGTTGATGGGGAATAGGGAGTAATAGGTGATTGATGTGTAATGATAGGTTGGTCGGGAAGTGAAGGTATGGATGGAGGTGAGGAATGAACTTCAAAGGTGGAAGGGAATAATGGTGAACTAAGGGTAGTTGACACTGGTTCAGAAAGCTCAGGGATCTTAGCAATAGTAATGGATGACTAAGGGGAATTTAGAATATACTCATCAATTGACAGGTTTGCCTTTTGGACTTCAAGATCTGCAATAAACTCTGGATCTAGAACTATGTCATCAAGTGCACTTTCAGACCTGGTTCTAAATAGGGAAAGGTCAAATGACTCATCAAAGGGGAGGTCTTCTAAAAAAACCACTCACGAGGGCATGAATCTACTTTGATTGAAGGTGTTGGACTTACTGAACTTTCTTGTATTTTGGATCTTCTCAAAATTAGGTTGGGATTATCCACTACTGGGGTAGGGTTTGGATCAGGATTGGCCCTAGTATAGTGAGTTCTCCTTGAAGCCAGAGTTTTGAGCTTTTCTAGTTACTTTTTTTTTGTAAATTTTGTAAATAACTTCTAATAAACCCTTCAAGAGGCTTGAAATAAAGATTTGAAATTTTCTCGAAGGTTTATTAAGACTGGGGATCTAAGTCCCCAGTATGGTCGACACTATGTTATCACTCAGAAGTTTTCCCTAGAAGTTATAAAAAGAAGGAATCATTTGAGGTAACGATAAACCAATCTTTTAGGCTCAGGTTCTAGCCAACCTAAGTCTAGAGAGGGCTCTCTCTTTATGATTTAGCTTTGTTTTATTAGATTTTAGGCTAGTTCTTAGTGTTCATGAGGATTTTGATTTTAGATTGAAGGTTGGGTGGTGGAATTCTTGGAACAGATGGATAGAACTAGGTCTTCAAGCCATTGGGCTATGGATTCAATCAATGGATAGCATAACTGGACTAGATCAGTAAAGGGAATGTTCACAGGGCAGGCTAGCAAAGCAGAATGCAAATCTTCAGGTCTAATGGATGAAATGGTTCTAACCAGGGTGAAAGGGCAACTAAGAATCCTTGGACCGGGATTAGAATGAAGAAAAGAGGGTGATCATGAACAAAGGGCAATGAAGAATCCTTTGCTATAGACCAGGGAGAGAAACTACGGAAGCTAGGGAGCAGTTAAGAATTCCCTAACTAAGATAGTTTAGCAGAAAACATTTAAAATGTAAACAGTCAAGATAGAGTGCATTTAAGCAATTTCTAAAATATCATTCCATGTCATACATTTAGATTTGATAAAAACAAACAAGATTATGGAGACACATAAGAGAAATAATAGTAAACATAAGAGAATACTTATTTGTATATCGCTTTACACAAGAATCCTGTAAAATATCTGAGCTTTATTCCTTGATCCAGCAAGCCAATCCAGTCATTGATACAATAGAACTTAGAGTTGAAAGAAAAAGTCTATAGAAATGTCATTGAATCCACACTAAATACTTCGAAATATGAAGTATTTATACAAAAAATAATTAAAAAATATCTCATAACAGTTTGAGATTTAATTTAGGAACTAAAATGTCTTCAAGCATGAAGATAGAGACAGATGGAAAACTGCATCATGTTGTCCCTTTTATTGTGGTAGTGCTGGCTGTTGCAGTTGAGTTGTGACCCTTTAAGCTGGCTTATTTTTGTATGCTGGAATTTTCTTCATTTTGATCTTTCACTGATACTCTTTGACTCTGCTACTCTTTGAACCTACTGATCTATCTTTACCTATTTCATCTGGCTGCCTTCAGATTTACTATGGTAATTTTCTGGTTTAAAACTTTTATAGTAAATATATCATTTTTTCCCACCATTCATCCTTAGGTAACTTCACTTTCAACATTCTTCTGTAAATTTCATCTGCCTCTGTGTATTTAGCAAAATTGGGCTTGGTGACAAACAGATGTTTCACCTCATGTTCTAGGAAAAATAGATTTTCCAAAGTATCATACAATACTTTTCCAGTTGGCAGGGCTTTTATACCTGAAGTACTGGCTTGTTCCTTAGCCAATTTCCTAAGTCTGTCAGTGTAGTCCAATTGGGTCATGAGTTTATCATGGATGACCATAGGACTGGGAAGGCCTTTGTCCCTCAAAATTTGAAATTTGGCCATGAACCTGTCAATGGCCACCTACATGTTGTGGCATTTTTCTTCCAAGTTTAGCATCAGGTTTCTTTTGGAAAGAACCTTTTTAACATCTAGGATGGCTTTGGTCCTATCCTCTACACCAAGCTCATTGAGCTCATGTTTGTTCTTATTGTTTAGGAAGTGGATGAATCGATTAGCATCCTCAGGTTGGTCTCCTAACTCTTCTCTTACTTTCTAGATAGCCTCAATGGCTACTTTTACCAATTCAGTTTGCTCAAATATAACTTGAATTGATGGCTAAATATCATTGACATAGTCAATGATACTGGCCTAGAGAATTTCTTTGGTTTTTCCTAGTGGCTTTTGTAGTGTTAAATATTTTTCTAGGACTTTGATTTTTTCACCCATCCTTAGGGCTTTCTGTGTTTCTTCTCTTTGTTGAATTTGGGCAAGATTATAGTCAGTTTCTAAGCTTTCCACTTTCTCCTTTAGCCTTTTGAGCTCTATTTCCTGGATGGACATATCCTCCATGTCTTTTGCTAGCTCTGATGTTTTCTCTGTAGATGTGCCTGCTACTGTAGATTTAGTTGTGATTAGCAGTATTGTGGTAGGTGGAGCTGTAGGTGCCAATGATGCTGCTAATTTAGAAGGAATTGTTGTTGTCACTGTGGGAATGGTAGTTGTGGAAGTTGTTGCCAAGTCACTTTGTTTGGACTGAATCAAAATGTCCAACTCCTTCTCTGTCTCTTTTAATTGGTCATTTAGCTTTAGGACCAAGTCCATGAGCTCTTCATGTCCTTTTTGTGCCTCCAGGACTTCTGTTGTTTGTGGGTGATGCAACTGGGGGATCTTGAGTTGTTTCTTCAGAGCAGCTATATCATCATTCTCCTTCTTTATTAATTTTTCAGTGACCTTTACATCTTTGGTATTGTGTCCCAACTCAATGACTAAGTCCTCATGACTTGATTCTGGTATCTTTGGCCTATGAAGAGGCCCTTTCCAACTAGAACTGTGCTGATATATTATTAAGGGAGTTTTGAAATTGGTGGGCAGCAATGGCTTTCCCTATCAAGGTGGAGTAAATCATCTCCCTTGTCTACTTATGCAACTCAATCTAGTCAATAGGATGAATGGCCTTTGCCAGTACCTCAAAGTCTATCTTTTTTATGTTTGTTGTTGTTCTTGGTTATTGAGTAGTGAGCTTCATGAATGTCATTTGCATCTTCCCCTCTTTTACATCATAGGTTGACATAAGCCTTTTCTGATTGGTAGGGATCATATTCAAGTATTGTGCATAGATCTTGGCTTTCAGCCTCTCATTCTTGGCCTTTCTCTCTTTATATCTTTCTTTTATGTCTTGGTCCTTGTCTACTGGCATCCTGAAAGAGGATACCTACACACTCTGCTGCCTTTCCAGTATCTGGGTATGTGATATGTATGGTTCTAGGATGCCTCAAGAGAGAGTGGCATGCCTTCTCCCTTCTCTTTTAGTGCTTGTAACATCAGCTGTCTCTTCTGTATATTCCTGTTCTGAAACAGGATTTACCATTTGTCTTTTTCCCTGGCTTGTCTCTGCATATGCTTGTGATGTTGCTCTTCCTGACGGAGTGGCCCCTTCCCTATTTCACATGAGGATTTTCTCCTCATTTAGAGGAGTCTGTAAGACTAGGGGGTTACTCATGGTGGCCTTTGGTCTTTTTTATTTTTCTGATTGTTCTAGTTCTTCTGGTGCTTCTGGCTCTTCTGGTGCTTCTGATTTTTCTAGTGCTTCTGATTCTTGTTGTACTTGTGATTCCTCTTGGGCTTGTGATTCTCCTAGCACCTGCAGGAAAGAACCCTCATCAAGATGTTTCTCTAGATCAATTAGAGTGTTTTCAATAGCAACTTCAGTGCTATCCCTGTCCACTAAAGTATTCTCCACCCATTCCAATTGATTTGCATATTTTTCTATTTCAGGGATTTGGTGGTGAATGTAGGGATACATCTTGTTTTTCTGTCTTCTATTGTAGATGAAGTCCAAGGGATCATATCTTCACATGAAGCTTTGTTTCAGATTTACTCTTTGAAGGATTTGGTCTGCCGCCTTTCCAACTTCTCTACTATTGCAAATAAAGAGACCTAATTGATCTCTGATCCTGAGCTAGGCCTTCTTTTTGGCTCTGACAAAGTGTACCTCATCTTAATTGATTATCTGCCTGTAGTATTCTAGAGAAAATAACCTCATTGGGAGGTATCTAGGTAGTTTATTTGGGGCCATCTCACAGCCATAAATCCTAATTTCAGTGTGGTTTTGGTACAAGTACCAATCCCCCACTTTGTGTTGTTTTGAGAGTTGCAGGATCCTCCTTATATCTGAACTAATTCTTGGAGGAGGGCTTCCTAGCAGCATTGTCACAATGGGATGTACAAATAGGTCTATGAAGTCTGTATATGAATATGGGGAGTCATATTTATGGATCAATGGAGTCCAGAAAATCACTAACCTAGGGTGACCTTTTGTATCAAGCTTCTAGAGAGTAAAGGGGAACTTATCTGCTTGATAGTATAGAAAAAGGTGGTACAAGACAAAGGAATACTTGAAGACTCTCTCATTACTCATCCTAAGGAATTGGTCATGCATCCTGTCAGCTATAAATTTGGCATAATCATAAATGACAATAGGAGGCTGTCCTGGAGTGAAGATGGATATGAAAGCCAAGATGATTTCATCTATATACTCACTGGTAGTATAACCTAAGATACTAGATATCATTTCTACAATGTCCTAGCCAAATTTGGAAAATATGGTATACACATATGGAGGAAGATCTTTTGGAATGCGCTTTTCTTCTACAATGAAGGTCTGGAACATCTCGGCAAGTTTTGCAGTGCTAAGCTTGGGGAATCGGTCTAATATGTCTCCAATTGAAATAGGGGTTAGGTTTGGGGACATCACTACACTTTGGCTGGGGATATAGTTTGCATGGTAGTAATGTGCAATTTTTGGGAAAATATGGACTTTAGGGAATTGGTACTTGGGTAAATTGGACTCCCAAAGACCTATTTTATCAACATGGTTTAGGTATTGGTCTCTGTATCGGCAAAATAATTTGAGAGGGGATTCATGGAAAAAGGTGTCCTTGATTTGGAAATCTTTATCAGCTAGTGGGAGGTGGTCTAAGTCTAGGTGAGGAGAGGAAATTGGTCTTACATCCATGGCAATTTGGGCAACCATTCTCAGTTCTTGTGGATTTGAGAATGGGGGAGATGATTTTCAGTTTTTCTTAAGGAAACGGTGGTTCAATTCTAGGCGGGTTTGGGTTACCAGAGTTTCTCTTTTATTTTAATTAAGAAAACTGAGTGACTGGTTCGGAAATTGACAGGGTTTTCAATGAATTCTGGCTTAAATACCTGGAATTGAAGAAATCTGGGTTTGAACCAGGTGATTGGGAATTGTGAACGGTGGAGAAAGCTTCAAGAAGGTTGGAAGGAAATATGGGAGCTTTGTGGCGTCTTCAAGGTGCAATTGTACATGGGTTGATAGCTTCGACGTTCGCAGGTGCGTGCATGGAAGTTTTCAGTTAAAAAACACGATAAAACGAATGATTTGGGGCTTTTTGGCTTTATGCGGGAAAGTCAAAATTGGCGGGTATAGGTGAACAGTGATTGTTTGTCGTGTAGCGGAGTGAACAGTGGCTATTTTGGTGTGTAGTGGGCGGGCGGTAAGTGGTTTCCTTCGCACAACTTTTGGGCGCTTAGTGATATTGGGGGGAGGCCGCTCGATTCCACTCATCGAGCGACACGTAGCCTTCGGGGCCCAGCGGAAAACAACCCTTTTCAGGTGGGTAACGTTTCGACATCGAGCCCTTCTGAAATGGATGAGGACTGTCGAATGTGGAGGGGAGAGATCGTGCGGCGATTGAGCAATGGAGTTGCACGGAACGTAGTGGGGGGGGCCAACGGGTAATTAAGTGCAATGGTTTTTGATTTAATGAAGGTTTAAGGTGGGGTTAAGGTATCAGGGTGATTAGTGGCGGGATTTAATTGGGTTTTTAGACTAACTTAATTGTAGGTCAATTAGTTAGTGTATTTTCGGAATTTCGGGTAATACTATAGTTTATACAATTAAACTAGGGTAGACTTTATTAATATTTTGCGGGAGTTAAATATATACGGGAAACGAGTTTTTTATTTGGGATTTAATAAATAAATCATTAATTAGTAAAATGAGCGGAAAGGGGGACAACACCTTAAGTATATGTGATTTTGTGTTTTTAATGCTTTTCCATAAAACTTAGGATATAGTGTTTTTTTGCGGGTTTTTGATAGGAAAATGAATTATGTAGGGGAATAAAGACTTTTCCTAGGTAAAAACATTTTAACCATAGGAAAAGAGTATCGTTAGGGAAAATGAATGAACTGAAGGGGGGAATGAATGTGTATAAGGGTGTTTTGGTACTTATTGCCTATAAGTCATTGAGCCGAGGGTCCTGTCCCTCCAAAACTGAGAGAAATGCTCTGAGCCTCTTTGACTTAGGGTTTTTAAGTACTTTGAACTTTATTGTGGGAAATTAGTTAAGTAAAAGGTGAAATGAATGAGGGAGGTTAATTAATTGACTTTGATAACTATTTGCATGCTTGAGTGCCCATTCACATTTGGAAATTTTATGATGAAAAAGATGATACACATCCTTTTGCCTAATCAATCATCATAATTCTGCAACCTTTCTACTACTTACTCATCTACTCATCCTACCATTTTCACTTCTCTCTATTAGGGTGCATTTGAGCTAGAAAACCCTTATCAAATATATTTTTTTCTTTTTACAATAGTAAACTGACTAATTCTAACCTTATTACATCCAAGGTCTAAAATTAAACAGTTGAGCTCTTTTTATTTACTCTACGTATCTACTTATCTACCAAGATTAAACAGTTTGGTCATATCTTTATTCTCTATCTATAGACATGAAATTGAAACATGAAATAGCCAAGTTTAAACATTTTAACTATCATGGATTATGGCAAAGGTTATAAACTGCACACAATCATTTATTATGCACAAAAAGTAAATAGTAGTGGCATTTTGACTTGCACACTTTCATGGTCCTTTTTATTTTATTGGGGTTCATATTTTTCATCTTTTTTTAATTTTTTATTCTTTTTTTCCTTTGATTATTCTTTTAGGACATACCCTCTTTATATTTTTTAATTTTTCGAATATGGAAAACATTTGCAGAAAGAAAAGGTATGTACATATTACAGGTTTAATCATAAACATTAAAAAATTATGACTCTTATTGGTATAGGAACCTAACAGCTCCAACCAACAAAAACCTAACTATTGGACCTTTTAGCAACAACCTGCATAGTGCAGGCTGCAGTCTCACCCGAAGCAGTATTGAGAGATGCTAGAACTAGGTTTTTTGCATCCAGAGATCATGTGATATGTAATCTAAAGCCCTCGTAGCTTATATCAAACTTTGCATAGATCTATGTCTTCCGATGGTCCATTATAGCAACTGTATGAGAACGGATCTCATACCTTCACGAAGGTCTACGATCAGACTCTATAGTCCTAGCAGAGGCAGATTGACAACTTTCACATAGTAAATAATAACTCTAGATCTACCTTTGCACAAATATACCCACTTTGCACATTTATCATAATAGATTTAACCATTGCCTTCGTGAAAATAGATTATTACTTAGTCCATGCATATGTATTGAAGATTTAACATATTCACACAACAATTATACTTTGTTCCACAGAATATAAATCAATAAGAAATAACGCACAAACTTAAACAAAAATAAGAATAAGACACAGATGCAAGATATTCGTTCCAAAATCAATCTTTATTATGTTTAGTGTTCAAGTAAAGACTCTTCCTCCTTGCACGCCTAGCTATAGGGGCCACACGTTCAGCTGCAGGAGCCTTCCCCTCTCACCTAAGTATAGGAAAATAGAGCTTCCATGCCTTAGCACTCACCCAAAACAATAATGTTTTATCTTTGTCCCCTCTCTAAACTCACTATGACTCATCTATATATAGAATTTTCACATACAATACCATGGCCTGTGGCCTATGGGTGAGTCTCAAAACCAACCTATTACTGAGACATACAAGGGGCTAAGTCCCCTTTGACTCCTTCTTAGCTGTGCACTCCACTTCCACATTTCGTGGATACTTTACATTCTTTACAAAATTCTATCCAAAAATTGGTTAAACTAACCCAAAATTGACCCCAGGGACCCTTTCCCAACAAGTTGTGTGAGTTAAAATGAAACATGTAGGGCTTCACACTGAGGATACAATCAAAGACCATGGTTGAGGTACCTTGTCCCTATAGAGGCACACCATGGGGGTTCTATCTACTCAATGCCAAGGTTTCCTGCGACAGATTATACTTGTCATGCTATGATAAAATCAAAATAAGCGAGATTAACTTTATAGGGTAGTACTCTTAGGATAGATTTTGTTTGGAATATGTGCTAGCCTAATAGCCTAGGCCTTAAATGCCCTATTTTCACTGATGTTAATGGTTTAATACTCAATGTAAATGCCAATTGAACACATATTTTAGTCTCTAGGAATATAAAAGTAAGTAATGTAGGAAAAATTCCATTCCAAGATACGTAACCTTAAGTAGTAATGAAGTAACGTAGGGTTCCTCATAAAGTAAACATGATTCAACTAAGACACTACAAGTTGTGAGTCAAGTTGGAAAACCAAGTGGTAAAACCCAAGGGAAATGGCTTCCATTAAGACCTCAATGATGATGATATACATTGCCATGTTATTTGTGACAATGAAAAGACAAATTCCCCCTTGAACTCACAAGTTCATTGGTGGGTGGAAAGATCACCCAAGTGGTGGAAGCTATGTTTTGAGTGATATGGATGCACCATATACAAATCTTATGTAAATCGGAGAGGGTCTTTACATCTAACAATCAAGAATCATGTAGAAATAGTTATGTAAGGAAATCATCAAAACACACAAACCAAAGAGAGACAAAGACATCACACTCACTCCTATATAAAATATGTACAAGAGGCTATGTAAAAATATATGCAAAATATTATTTTATGTTAGGGAATTATATATTACAGAGCAATGGAACACATAAAATATTGTAGAAATATAAACACAGAAAACACATAAAACAAGAGAGACACAGATATACGTGGTTCACCCAGTTTGGGCTACGTCCACAGAGAAACAACTAGTCCTTCCTTTTATATTATCCAGCAAACTGAAGAGATACAACCTACAATAGATCCATTGTAACTCCCTCTTCGCTCTCAATCTCTTCTCTCTTCCTCATTCAAAATACAGATATACATAACTTCTACCATCATATCTCCGCCTAATGAACGGCCCAGATTGACTACGAAATTACAACATTTTACAAGGCAATTTTACATCTATTTTTAGCTTCGAGGGTGCTACCCCTAATCCCTCGCTGGGGGGAGGTTCCCAAAGGTCGCAGCCGCCCCCCCCTGGACACTCCCGACAGCCTATATTTTGTAGGAAGCTTTTCTGCCCCATTACGAACTGGAGTGCAGTGATACCTTTGAATACAGAAGATAATCAGGCTCCACACCCAACAATCTCTCACTTGGAGACTGATTATAGCAACTCCACCGTTGCTTCATTTGCTGGACAATGATTCCACTTCGGACCTAGTTGTTTCTCATCTTCTTCATCATACTTGAAGGCCAATTGAAACTGAGCAGACTCTCAGTTTCTCCCTGGTTACAACTTTTGTTAACATATATGTAGGATTCTGGCTAGTGTGTATCTTTTCCATCTTCAACTGTCCATCCTCCAATGCTGGCCGTATGAAATGGTACTTGAGTTGTATATGTTTAGTCTTGGAGTGAAATGCAGAGTTCTTTGTAAGATGTATGGTGTTATCACTCATAACTTTCTCAAGGTTAAAGAAAGAAATTTCCGAGGTAACCACAAACTAATCTTTTATACTCGGGTTCTAACCAACCTATGTCTAGAGAGGGATCTCTCTTTATAATTTAACTTTGTTTTGGTGGGATTTTAGGCTAGTTCTTAGTGTTCATAAGGTTTTGGTTTTGGTTGGGTGGTGGAATTCTGGGAATAGATGGGCAGAGTAGGCCTTCAAACCATTAGGCTATGGAGTCAATAAAAGAGTGGCTTAACTGAATCAGATGAATTGCTAAAGTAGGAGTTCACAGGGTAGGTTAGCATGGAAAAAAGAAAATTTGTAGGTCCAAATGGATGAGGTAGTCCTAACCAGGGTAACAGGGCAATGAAGAATCCTTAAACTGGGATCAAGATGAAGAAAAGAAGGATGATCAGTAGCAAAGGGCAACTAAGAATCCTTTACTATGGACCAAAGGGGGGGAAACTATGGAAATAAGGGAGCAATTAAGAATTCCCAGACTAAGATAGTTTAGTAGAAAATAGTGAGAAAGTAAACAGTCAAGACAAAAAGCAGTAAAAGCTAATTCTGAAATATCATTCCTTGTTTACCATTCAGATTTAATAGAGAAACATGTGAATATTTATAAACATGAAGAAATAACAGTAATAAACATGAAGAGATAATACTTATTTGATTTCCACTATGCACAAGAATCCTGTGAAATGTCTTTAACTTTATTCCATGATCCAGCAAGCCAATCCAATCTTGATTACAATAGCTCCTTAACTTGATAAGAAATTTCTACAGAAATGTCTTTGAATCGCCACTAATTACTTCAATTTTTGAAGTATTTATACAGAAAATGATACAAAATATCTCATAACAATATGACAATTATTCTAGGAAATCAAAAATAT
The DNA here is from genome assembly GCA_031772625.1 of Pinus tabuliformis. NCBI lineage: Eukaryota > Viridiplantae > Streptophyta > Pinopsida > Pinales > Pinaceae > Pinus > Pinus tabuliformis. The sequence continues at coordinate 265,008,781 of CM062805.1, forward strand.
CTTCAACATGAAGATAGAGACAGATGGAGAACTGTCTTCTTGCTGTCCCTTTTATTGTGACTATGTTGGCTGTTGTAATTCAGATTTGGCTCTTTCAGTTGCTTTGTAGTTGTGTGCTAGAATCACTTTCTATCTTTTATCTACTGATACTCTTTACTTGTTCTGCTTTGAATCTGTATTACCTGTTTTACCCAGAAGCCATGTTTTACCATGTAGATTTACTACAGTGATTTTATAGTAAATTTGTTAGTTTTGTCCACCATTAACGGTTAGGTAATTTCATCCTTATCATTTTCCTGTATATCTCGTCAACTTCTGTATATTTAGCAAAATTTGGCTTGCTTTTAAACAAGTGCTTCACTTCATGTTCTATGTAAAATAGATTCTCAAGACCATCATATAGTACCTTTCCAGTGGCCAAAGATTTCACTCGTGACGTACTAGCTTGGTTTTTGGCTAGCTTGTTTAATCTTTCAATATAATCCTCATCAGTCATTGGCTTGTCATGTATGACCATAGGATTGGGAAGTCTTTTTTCTCTTAAGATGCCATATTTTATCATAAAACTATCAATGTCTGCTTAGATGCTTTGACACCTTTTCTCCAGATTTAGCATCAGGTTCCTTTTGGCGAGAACCTTCTTTATTTCAATGATGGTTGCTGTTCTATCATCAATTTCTATTTCATCAAGTTGGTACATGTTTCTGTTGTTTAAGAATGTTATCAATTGATTAACTTCCTCAAGTTTATCTCCCAATTCTTCCACTGTCTTGTGGATTGCTTCTGTAGCCACTTTGACTAGTTCAGTCTGTTCAAAAATGACTTGAATAGAAGGCTAAACATCATTGATGGAATAAATGATGTTGGCCCAAAGAATTTCTTTCATGTCTCCCAGTGGCTCTTGCAATGTCAAGTCCTTTTCAAGGACTTTTATTCTTTCTGCCATCCTTTGGTTCTTCTGAACTTCTTCCTTTTGTTGTATCTGGGTAAGTTTACAGTCAGTCTCCAGATTTGATACGATTTCTCTGATTTTCTTAAGTTCAGTGACCTGGATACTCATTTCCTCCATGGCCTTTACCAATTCAATTGTTTGTTCTGTTGAAGTACCTGAACTTGTAGATGCCCCTGTGCCTGCTGATGTACTTGTCACTGGCAAAGCTGTAACTGGTGGAAGTGTGGGTGCTAAAGTAGTAGCCAAGGAGGAGGGTATTGCAGTGGAGACTGTAGGAATTACAGTCTAATGAGTGGTGGCCAACTCACTCTGCTCAAACTGTATCAAGTTATCTAGCTCCTTTTCTGCCTCTTTTAATTATTCATTAAGCTTTAGGACCAAGTCCATAAGCTCTTCCTCCTTCTGTCTTTCCAACACTTCAGCTATCTGAGGATGATGTAGAGGAGGAATTTTGAGCTGCTTCTTTAGTGCAGCTATGTTATCGTTTTTCTTCTTGATAAACTTTTTTGCAACTTTCACATCCTTGAGATCATGTCCCAGTTCTATGAACAAGTCCTCTCAGGACTTTATTCTGGTGTATTTGGCCTGTGAAGAGGCCTTCTGCAGCTAGAATTGCGTTGATATATTATTCAGCAAATTCTAAAGTTGGTGGGCTGCAATTGCCTTGCTAGTCAAGGTGGAATAGACCATTTCACTAGTTTGCTTGTGTAATTCTATTTGGTCAATAGGATGGATCTCCTTTGCCAGTACCTCAAAGTATATTTTCAGATAATCTGCCATTGATCTGGGTTGCTGTGTAGTTGGTTTCAAAAAACTCATTTGCATTCTACCTTCTTTTATGACAAAGGCTGACATTAGTCTTGTTTGGTTTGTTGGAGCCGTTTTCAAGTAGTGTGCATAACTTTGTGCCTTTAACATTTCATTCCTAGCCTTGATTTCTTTGCATTTCTCTTTGATATCTTGGCTTTGGCCAGTAGGATCCCTAAAGGAGGATACTTCCACACTCTGTTGCCTTTCTAGCATTTGATTCTATGAGGTGGAAGGTTCTTGTGTACCCCCTGAAGGAGTGGTATGCCTACTTTCTGCTCCTACAGTTCCTACTATCTCCTCAGTAAACTCCTGTTCAGAAAATGGGTTTAACCTTTGCCTTTTGACATAGGTCTGGGCAACAGGTCTACTAGAAGGGGTGGCCTCCTCTCTATCTCTTTTTAGATTCCTCTTCTCATTTAGAAGAGTCTACAAAATGGGAGGATTGTTCATGATTTGTTCTGGTTGAGCAAGTTCCTCTGAAATCTCAGGCCATTCAGATTCCTCTGGCTGCTTTGTTCCTTCTGGGTGATTTGATGCTTTTGGTTGCTCTGATGGCCCTTCTTCCGTTGTTTGTCCACTGTGTTCCTTTGATTTCCTTTGAGATTGAGTTTCTCCTGGCACCTGTACAAATGAATCCTCATCAAGCATTCTATCTAATCAATACATTATTGACATCAGTTTCTGTACTATCCTGGTCTACCAGAGTGTTTTCCACCCATTCATGCTGATTTTCATACTGTTCAATTTCAGGGATTCTATGGTGGATGTAAGGAGATAATTTATTCTTCTGTCTCCTATTGCAAATGAACTCTAAGGGGTCATAATTCCAAATGAAACTTTGTTTCAGTCTCAACCTTTGGAGGATTTCCTCTACTTCCTTCCCTGCTTCCCTACTGTTACATATGAAAGGGCCAAGCTGATCTTTTATCCTAAGCTAAGCCTTCTTCTTGGCTTTCACAAAATGCACCTCATCTGAATTGATCATTTTTCTGTAGTACTCCAGGGCAAACAATCTCATAGGGAGGTATCTAGGCAGTTTGTAGGGAGCCAGCTCACATCCATAGATTCTAATTTCAGTGTGGTTTTGGTACAAGTACAAATCCCCCACTCTATAATGTTTTGATAACTGAAGGACCCTCCTGATGTCTACACTGATTCTGGGGGGAGCTTCCTAATAGCATAGTTGTTACTAGGTACACAAAGAGATCTATGAAATCGGTATAAGAATATTGAGAGTCAAATTGGTGGATCAATGAAATCCAGAAGACCTCTGATCGGTGGTTGCCTCTAGTATCAAGCTTTTGGAGGGTGATTGGAAATTTATCAGCTTGATAATATAAGAACAAATGATATAGAACTAAAGAATATTTAAACACTCCTTCATTTTCCAACCTCATGAATTGATCATGCATTTTATCAGCAATGAACTTAGCATAGTCAAACATGATGACTGGTGGTTGCCCAGGAGAGTAGATGGACATAAAGGCTATAATGATTTCATCAACAAATTCACTTGTATTATAGCCTAACACATTGGATATCATGTCTATGATGTCTCGGCCAAGGTTAGAGAATATGATATATAGGTATGGTGGAGAATCCTTTGGAATGTTTTGTTCTTCCTTGATAAAGGTCTGGTATAACTGAGCAAGTTTGATTGAGGTGAGTGTAGGGTATATGTTTAGCAAATCTCCAACAGAAAGAGGGGTCAGGCTTTGGTTTGGTTGTAACTGTAGTATTTCATTAATGGACTCAAAAATGATGGTAAATAATACAGACTCGTCAGGGGCCCTCACTACTCTTTGGCTAGGATCATAATTCATATGGCAGTAATGGATAATCTCTGGGAAGATATGGACTCTAGGAAACTGATATTTGGGTAAACCTGACTCCCAAAGCCCTATACAGTCTGCATGGTTCAGGTACTGGTCTCTTTACTTGCATTATAGCTTCAAAGGGTGTTGCACAAAAAATTGTCACCTTGACATTCTGCAATTTATGTGAGTCCATTACCACTCATACTTTCCTCCTTTGCAAGTCTTAAGCCTCAGTTCCTCATATCAAGCCTTGAAAATAAGAGAAAGCCCTCAAAAGTCTCTAAAACTTTGGTTCTGCACTTTCTCTTTGCATTACTTGCGGTCTCGCACCTAATGGTCATGTCTCCTGTGCACCTGACCTCTCTGTCTCTGTGTTATGGGTGTAGACCCCTGTAAAAGTGAAAAAGGCATGAGTAAATTCTAAAAAACTCACTTTCAATGATTTATAGAAGCTTTTGGAAGGAATCTTGAGGTGGCAAGTTTGCTTTCTTAAGGTTCATGCATCCCAATACCTTAAGGAGCTAACCCCTTGATGTGAGGAGCTTATCCCTTTGAAGGAGGATTCTATCCCTTCATAGGTGGACCTGTAACCTCCTCCTCTACACTATAAAAAGAAGCATTGGGCTGGTTACTAGGAGGTTGAAAGCTGAATATTTTTGAGGTGAAATGCTGCTGGAACTTAGTCTTCTTTAGTTGAGTTTTTATGAGGAGAGATTACATACCTCTATGATCTCATTTGGAAGAGTGCAAGGCTTGTCAAAGTAAAGGAAATTCTTGTTTCAGACCCCAGGAAGAGCTTGTTCAACATCAAGGCTAAAAAGGTTGTAAAGTTCTTCTACATCAAAGTTAATACAAATAAGTTTGTTCTTCTCAATAAGTTATTGGTTCATGGTTTATTTTATAGATTCCTTGATCACCATAATAGACATGAGTTATGATATTTTCTATGCAGGTGCTATTTAATGTTTGCTTGTTTGTGATTGCAGGTCCTCAAGGGTAACTCTTTTGAACGATTGAAGGATGGCTACTATGAACAAGCGTTGGATCTAAGGTAGGGTCTTAACACCTCTATAGTATTTATTTATAAATCACATATGTCTAGCGAAAGATAGATTTATTTGTCTGTTTGTTGCTAGACTATCTTTTGATACTAGGGAGATCAGTCTTATCCACAAGATCGATTTATCTGGCCAACAAATTGGTGACTCCACTGGGGAGCTGAATTTGGTTTTTGGTTTTCCTTTGTTTTGACTTGAGAAACTTGTTTTCGTTTCTAGTTTTTGATTGATGTATGTTGGCTTGGGTAGTTTTAGAATATGGATTATGTTTTGTTTTTTTTTTTTCTAAGTTTTCAGGGGACCACACTTTCTCTTTATAGACAGTGTGGGCATCTCTGCACTTTTCCTTTAGTAAACAGAGCGGGACCACATTTGTTTCTTCTGGAAGCCTGCGGACCCTGTAAATTTTTTTGAAAAACCTAAAATATCTTCTTCTAGTTAAGTTTAGGTTTCATTTAGGGTTTTTAGTCTCTACCCATATCTGCATTCTTCCTGTCAAAAATCTCTTGTGAGTGGGTTCCGATGGTATTTTTGTTTTAGATGATTTTCTAGAAGTTTTGCATGCCTGGAGTGGTTTTCACTTGGTCTCTGTAGTAACTCAAAGATCAGAAGCTTGGGAAACCTTAGATTACCCTGGTGTCTTTTCGTCTTCTTGATGAGTCTGACTTGGTTTTGAAATCTATCCTTTGTGAGAAATAGATTTAATTTTCTCTTTGCAAATCTTTGAACAAACTTTGTTATAAGTTTTGAATTTCATTTTTATAAAAGAAAACATATCTGGATGTTTTTTGATTGGTTTGTTACTCTGAACAAATGAATCCTTAGTTTACTAAACAACTAAGTAAAACGTCCTCAAAAAGAATTGAAGCTTTTATTTAATTAGATTTTTAAAAGTTTTTAGATCTCAAGATTAGTTTTTTTTTAGTTTTGAGTGTTTTCTAGAACTTGTAGATCTCTTTTGAAGAAAATTGTTTTTTTTGTAGTTTCGAGTTTTGAAAAAGGAAAGGGATTTATTGTGAGCATTAATTAGTAGTCTCGTTTTGAGTTCTTATTGAAAAAGACAAAAATATTTTCTTTCCATTTCCATGTTGAAAGAAAGAATTGTTTCTTAAAGAATTGCATTCTCGAACTCTTTCTTTTAGCTAGAATTTCACTAAAAGAAAAACGAATTGCTTATTATTTTAGGTGCATTTTTTAGTGTTTTTAGAGTCAAGTCTTCACACCATCAAAGTTTCATTTCCATACCTTTTGACTTAAAGAACAACCCATAAAAGCAATGCTTAATTAAAATTGATCTAGTAATCTTTTCTATTTCTAGGGCTCTTATCACCAATATAGCTTAGGCTAGTTGTTGGAAATAATACTGAGAGAGGGGATGAATCAGTATTATCAGGTCAATTATTTTTCATTTCACAATCAGATTTGTATATGCTACTTTAGTTAGTAAAAACCGCATATGTACGCAACTGTAGTTAAGGAAACTAGCGTATAACCAGCAAACTTGTAATTTAAATTATTCTTCAGATGTTGATCATTAATCTGTGCATCATACCATATAAACAGTAACCAAGAACAGTAAAACAGAATAGGCAGTCACACATAAGAACACAAGATATAAGGTGGAAACCCAATGTGGGTGAAAACCACCTGCTGCAATTCGTCTCTATCTTCTTTTTAATTAGAAACTTCTTTTTACAATGTATCTATACTGGTGCAGTCTTATACCAGTACGCAGGCTGCTACCTGCAGAAGGCTACAACCTTCTCTCGTTCTCCATCTTCTCCTGGAAGGGAGCTACAACCCCCTTAGATCTTGTACTAGCTGAGGTACGAGTACGTAGGTGCTGACCTACAGAAGGCTACAACCTTCTCTTTTCTTCCAGGGACCATGTTTCATAAATTTTCAGAATGGATCCATGAATAACATCAATCAAGCATCAAGTATATCTGTATCAACCAATCTCCTTTGTACAAACCAATATTGAATCAACCAATCACTTCTCAGAAAGCTGTAACCAGAATACAATAACCAGAAACCAATCCTGAACCTAGAACACTGCAGTAATAAACAAAAGCAGCTAAACCATATTTCATGAGACGTAAGCTACTTCAAAATGTAGAAACCTGTGTACATACGCTGTTGTATTAAGGCCAACCAGCGTATACGCTATCTTAACTTACTGAACCTACGTGTATACGCACCTCTGATGTGCCAACCTGCGTACAGATCTATAAAAGATAATTTACCCTTTTCACTTATTCAGACATCAGTTATACCCAGATTATCAGATTTATAGATCAAATCATGCGCCAAATATAACAGATCAAAATCACACAAAGATACTACTATTCAAGCCTTAAGATCTTGACCCATCAATAGAACTTATCCATCTTTTAGCACTCAGGTTCCTCCTTGGTTCAGATCCAGCAATGCACCATAACCCAATTCTAGATCTTGCTCTTCATTAGATATTCAATGCTTGAGTGAATGCCTTTGCCTAATGATCTCCTTCCCCTTTTATAGTCTTAGGCCTTACTCAATACCATGGTCCAAAACCACTGAGAACCAATACTTGGGGTGCAATACCTGGGTTTAATACTTTGGACGAGATACCAAGGTCCAAAACCATAGGTTCAAATACCAAGGACTAAATACCATGGACCAAAAATAAGTTTTCCCACATGTACGCGCTTTTCCTTGCATGAAAGTGCGTGCATACGTATACGTGCCTTTTGATCGGAAATCCCATGTGTATACGTGATTTGGTTAAGAGGAACCTGCGTATATCTCTTTTTCTTTCATTCTGAGAGCCTGAATAATGATCTGTCATTTGAGTGAGTTGCCATCAAGGAAAACACCTGTGTCATAGCACCAAACCTCTGTCATAATGCCAACAATCTCCCCCTTTGGACTTGATGGCAACTTGCCATCAAGGACAACACCTGTGTCATAGCGCCAAACCTCTGTCATAATGCCAACAATCTCCCCCTTTGGACTTGATGGCAACCCCAAGTCACTCAAAGTCATTCTCCCCCTTTGTCATCAAGTGCAAAGGGTTATGCTCCCCCTGAGTTCATGCTGAAATCTTTGCTCTACTGTGCTGTCCATGCTCCCCCTGACTGTAGGCAAGGTCTGCAAGAAGATGTTCTACAAGAAGATACATAACTTTATACATCATAAATGACCTTCCTACCACCAAAGACTCATACATACATCTATCTCCCAACCAAGTGGGGATACACCAAAAGCTTACACAAGATAAAAAAAGAAAATTACATTATCCATCCCAAGCATGGTGGGGAAACCAAAGTAGGCCGTTACATGACCTTGATAAGAAAAGAAATACATGACATAGAGACAAAATATCTACAACAAGACTATGATAGTTATCAACAACTATCATCAGCAGCATCTGTCAATCATCATTCAAACCAGCAACCATGTTCTCCTTCTGCACCTGTTCCACCTGAAACCAAAAACACTGTGAACTTGAACCAAGATCTTCTAAGATAATGCCAACAATGCATTATTAGAAGAATATATATGATCCCCCTGAACCTGTGCCAGATGGTCTCTGTCAGACCCATATCAGACTCTTTTCATCCTAATCCTGGCCCACTGTTTGTCTTCAAACCAACATATACGCGACTGTATCCAACCGGCATATGTACGTGGATTCTCCTCATTAAACTCGTGTACAACCACTTTTCTCTGAAACAGACAAGTTTCAACAGCAAGATGATGCATCAACTACTCCCATCTTCTGTCTGAGGTATTCAAATGTCTCCCTGGGTAGTGGTTTGGTGAGTATATCATCAACCTGTTCCTTGGAGGGAACATACTCCAATTTGACCTTTTGTTCAAGCACTTGTTCTCAGAGAAAATGATATTTGATAGGTATGTGCTTGGTCTTTGAATGCATGACTGGATTTTTTGAAATGTTGATTTCACTTGTATTATCACATAAAATGGAGATAGGTGGAGTACAAGTGATTTGAAAATATTGCAAAATTGGCATCATCCAAAGGAGTTGTGTGCAGCAAGATGCAGCAGCCACATATTCCACTTCAGCTATAGATAAAGCAATTGAACTTTGTTTCTTGTTGAACCAAGATACTAATCTGGAACCCATAAAGAATGCACCACCACTAGTGCTTTTTCTGTCATCCACGCTTCCTGCCCAATCTGCATCTGTATATGCATGGAGTGTGAGATCTGTATCTCTAGGATACCATAAGCCATAGTTTTGTGTTCCTTGAAGATATTTGAAAATTCTTTTAACCGTCTAAAGGTGTGCTTCTTTTGGATTTGCCTGGAATCTTCCAACTATTCCTACTACATGCATGATATCTGGTCAGGTACCTATTAGATAGAGCAGACTACCAATCATGGATCTATAGGTTGGTTGATGTGCTACTGCTGAATCATCATTTGCACTGACGCTGCATCTTGTTACCATAGGGGTACATACTGGTTTCGAATATTCCATGCCATATTTCTTGAAGGTCTCCTTGAGGTACTTGGTTTGTGATAAAAATATACCATCTTTATTTTGTTGGACTTGTAAACCAAGAAAACATGTCAGCTCACCAAGAAAGGACATTTCAAATTCTTTCTGCATCACCAAAGCAAAGTTTTGACTCATGGCTTCTTCATTGCTACCAAAGATGATATCATCAACATACACGACAAGTATTAGCAATTTATCATTATCAATTTTTACATATAAATTGCTATCTGTTGATCCTTTTGAAAAACCTTGTTGATGGAGGTATTTGTCCAGATGATAATACCAAGCCCTTGGAGCCTGTTTAAGACCATAGAGTGCCTTCTTAAGTCTGGATACAAGTTTTGGATCATTTCCAAGGATGAATCCATCTGGTTGCTCATTATACACTTCTTCTTCCAAGTCTCCATTTAAAAAGGCAGATTTCACATCCATTTGAAATACTTTGAACTTCTGAAAGCTAGAAAGAGCAAGGAACATTCTTATGGCTTCAAGTCTAGCAACTGGTGCAAAAGATTCTTCAAAGTCTATACCTTCTTGTTGAGCATACCCTTTACAAACAAGTCTGGCCCTGTTTCTAATAACATCTCCATTTCCATTCAATTTATTTTTGAATATCCATTTTGTCCCTATGACATTCTTCTCATTTGGTCTAGGAACCAACTACCAAGTGTTATTCTTTTCAATCTGCTCAAGCTCTTCATTCATGGCCTTGACCCAGCATTCATCTTTGCATGCTTCACTTACATTCCGTGGTTTAGTGGAGGAGAGCAATGCTAGATAGCTTGAAGCTTCTGAAATAGTTCTTCTCGTTTGTACACCTACCTCTTTTTGCCTCAAAATTTGAGTTTCTGTATGATTCTTCTGAATGTACCTAGATGGAGGCTTTTCTTCTACCCTTATCTGTTCTTCTGGTGCCTCATAGGTTTCTTCTTCATCATAATTCTGATTTGATGTTGAAGGATAATCCTCATCATCTTCGAAATCTTCGGATTTTACTGCCTAGGAATATTTCCTTCTTCATCAACCACTACATCAAAACTTTCAACAATTTTTCTAAGTCTTTTATTGTAACACTTATATCCTTTGCTATGGGGAGAGTAACCAAGGAGAATGCCTTCATCTGCTTTAGGTTCAAACTTGCCAAGGTTTTCATCAGTCCTTTTGATATAAAATTTTCTTCCAAAATTTTTTAAGTATTTTACCATAGGATTCTTACCATACCAAAGTTCATGAGGAGTCTAAGTGCTGTTTACCCGGACATTTATCTTGTTGAGAATAGTAACGACAGCAAATGCAGCTTCACCCCAAAAGGTTGTAGGAGTTCCAGACTCATCAAGCATAGCATGAGCCATTTGTTGAACCGTTCTGTTCATCCTTTCTACTACTCCATTTTGTTGAGGAGTCCTTGCAGTAGAGAATTCCCTTCTTATTCCATGTTCTTCACAAAAATCAAAAAATTCATCCGAGGTAAATTCACCTCCTCGATCAAACCTGAGGCATTTGATTCTGTGGTCTGATTCATTTTCAACCAAGGTTTTGAATGCTTTGAACTTTTTGAAAGCTTCGTCTTTATGCTTCAGCTATCCAACACATCCTGGAAAAGTCGTCAATGAACAATATGAAGTATTCTTCTCCTCGAGGTGACATTTTCCTGGATAGACCACATACATCAATATGGACAAGTTCAAGTGGCATACTAGCTGAACCTTCCTTCTCAGGGAAATTAGTTCTGGTTTGCTTGCCAAACTGACATGATTTGCATATTGTATTGTCTGGAATTCTGATGTTAGGGACATCACGAACCGCCTGATATTTGCATGCTTTCCTTATCTGAGAGAAGCTTAGATGTCCCAGTCTTTTGTGCCATAGCCAGTGTTCATCATTCTTGCTTAGATAGCATTGTTGTTGTCCTCCCTTAAGTATATATAAATTATTTGGAGTTATTATACCTTTGATCACTGTTTCTCCTGTATCAAGATCACAAACAATACATCCATTTGATCGAAATATTACCTCATTTCCTTGATCACACATTTGAATGACACTCAATAGATTATGCTTTAAGCCATCAACATACATAACATTTCCAACTTTGACCTTTTCTTTCAAAAGAACAGACCCTTTACCTTTTATGAGTGCAGGGGTGTCATTTCCAAATGAGGCCTTCCTTTCCTTTTCTAAAGCACTATATGACTGGAGTTTTTCTTTATCACTTGTCATATGTTTCAAGCATCCACTATCGATGTACCACTGATTTTCCTGTCCTTCCGAATATAAGGCTATACCACATCTTTCTGGTTGCGGTTCTTTCTTTCTCCATGTTTTAGGACTCAATGACGCTTTCTCCTTCTGAGTTGTTTGTCGAAACCTACTCCTGCATTCAGAATCTTCATGACCGAAGTTGTTACAAATAGAACATTTTGTTTCACTTTCAAGAGCAGAAAAGTTATTGTAGGTCCTTTTCATGATCCCAGTCATACTCCTTTGTTTTTGAGCTTCTCTAGTCATGATGGTCTTGTAGGAAACACATTGAGCAGCTTTGTGTCCAAAGTTATGACAAGAGAAACATTGGCCATTGAAGAAAATCCTGTTGATGGTAAAGAAGCAGAATCTTCTAATTCAAACACATCAACTACAACTCCTCCTGGTTTTGATCCGCTACAGATCGAGAAACCCAACCCTGACTTAGTAATCAAACCACCTGCTAAAAGTATATTTCTGAAATCAACTTTCAATCCACATGCGAGAGCTGTCCAGAATTATAACATTGTTGAAGACTTAGCTAGAGCCCCTTTAGCAATGTCATCTTTGGAAGTGCTGCAATCATGCCCAGCATAGCATAAATTACTATTGTCTGCCATAGGAGCTATTGATATTCAGGATTCCAACCTAATAATCTTCGATTTAGAGAATAGTACACCCCACCTACCTCATCAAGTGGCTTTCCAGATTCCAGTGTTAGTCAAAAATAGACCTTGCTTTCGGATTGTGATTGATGAAGGAGCTTCTACGTGTATTATGTCGATCCAGTGTTGGAAATCGCTTAGTTCTCCCACACTCAATCAGTCTCCGACAATTCTAAAGGCTTTTGATGGCCTAGGGTTCCATCCTTTTGGTATTTTGCAGGATTTACCTTTAGGGGTTGAAGGCAAAATCGTAAATCTAGATGTGGAAGTAGTTGATACCCCTCTAGATTACAACCTTCTCCTGGGTCGAAGTTGGTCTTATGCTATGACTGCTATTGTTTCATCAGTCTTTCGGCTTATCAAGTTTCCTCATAACGGAAAGATCGTTACGATAGACCAACTGACTTATTTTTCATCCGACCCAGCCTCTACAGATAGTGTTCAGCATATCGATAAAACGACTATTCCTTACAAAGATGTTGGCATAGGTTTTATTAAAGATTCTGGTTTACTGGGAACTTTTTCCTTCCCTCCTCCTAACCCTCCTCCTAACGTATTGCCTTCTATTGAAAATATTCATATTATTTCATTGAATACTGTACTTTTGATGATCCTCGAATCATACCTTTCGATTTTGAGATGGATTCAATTGATGGCGCGATGCCTTTGAGTCCCTTTGAAATTGCATATCAGGCTATACAGTCGTTTTTTGATTCCTGACCTGTCTCGAGGATAGTTTGTTCCTGTGTCAACCTCATTAAAAAATGAAACCGGGTGTCTCGAGGATAGTTTGTTCTTTTGTCAACCTCGTTAAAAAATGAAACCAGGAGGGTCAAGGATAGTTTGTTCTTGTGTCAACCTCGTTAAAAAATGAAACTGGATGTCTCGAGGATAGTTTGTTCCTGTGTTAATCTCGTTAAAAAATGAAACCGGATGTCTCGAGGATAGTTTGTTCCTGTGTCAACCTCGTTAAAAAATGAAACCAGATGTTTCAAGGATAGTTTGTTCCTGTGTCAACCTCGTTAAAAAATGAAACTGGGTGTCTCAAGGATAGTTTGTTCCTGTGTCAACCTCGTTAAAAAATGAAACTGGGTGTCTCGAGGATAGTTCTTTTCCAGTGTCAACCTCATTAAAAAATGAAAGAAGGATTATGAGCATAGTTCCTTGTCTTGTGTCAAGCTAATTAAAAAATGAAACAAGGGTCTTGAGGATAGTTCTTTTCCTATGTCAACCTCATTACAAAATGAAACAACTCCATTTCCAAATTGAGTCTTTGAGTCTTTCCAAGATCTTGAAAGTGAACTTTCATTCCATCCACCTCGTTGAATGCAATGAAGCTTGGGTGGAATGTACCTCGATTTGAGTCATTATGTTGGGGGCATGCGAACTTATAACAAGCATAGTTTTTCGTTTCAAGCTTGTGTAAACATGAAACCGAATCCAAGCAGAGTTCTCCATGGTTCAAGCTTGTGTAAAAATGAACCCATACCCGTTTTTACATCTCGTGATTGCCGTTTTTATCCGCTAAATTTTGTTAGATGAGCCTTGGTTGTTTTCATTCCATCACCACCATCTCTTTGGCTGATCATATGCTTTCACTTGGTTGTTTTTCCTTTCCTGAGGGACCGCAGCGATCAGTGGTTTTATTAGCCAGCCTCTTAACCATTATATGTTTTGAGTAGTTCCACCATTGCCGGAACTAGTTGCTACCCTTTATACCACTCATTCCTCTAGGACGAGTCTTCTTTAAGCTCTTTTCTAACTCGTAAAATATGAAAGATTGCTGAGTTTTTCTCTTTTAACTCATTAAACAGAATAAAAAGATGGTCCAATTTAAGCTCTTTTCTGACCATATAAACATGAAAAGATCGTTGGACTTTTGTCGTTTCAAGTTCGATATTGGTTATGAAACGACATGTCTTCAATCACTTTTTTACTTTTTCGAATCAGGGCCACTAATTATGAAAAGTATTCCTTGATCGTAATGGTCAAGCGGTTCTCTCGAGTATTATTTTATAGTTTTTCGGGCTCGAGGGACACAAATTTACGAAAAAGGACCCCCCTGGAGTTTTCTTTTCCGTGTCTTTTTCAAACTCTCTAAACATGAAAAAGACTCCGAGTTTTACCTATGTCGGACTCATTAAACCCTGACGACATTGGACTCGTCACCATGACGAGACTAGAGTCCTCTTTAAACCCTTTTCAGACTTGTTAAATATGAAAATATTGTCGAGCGCTTGTCCTTTCTAGCTCGTTAAAGTATTGGAAATGTCATCCCTCTTGTATTATTTTACCCTTTTTCGGACTTGAGGGATTATTTTACGAAAAGGTACCCCCATGGAGTTTTCTTAAGTTTTCTTCTGACTCCCTAAAATTGAAAAACACCGAGTTTTTCCTATACTGAACTCGTTAAAATTTAATAGTAAAGGACCTGTTCAATTTTTAAATAGGAACGAACCACTCCTTCTTAGGTTTTGAATTTTAAACTAAGTTGGACTCATCTGAAGGATGAGCTTATAAACAAGCAAATGTTATCCTCCTCAAGCTTGTCAAAAATAAAGAGGTACTTGCCAGAAATGGTGGGGGAAAAGAAAGAAAAATGAACCTATTTGTTACACTTTGTTTTGTAAAAAGCTGTTAACCACTCTTGAACATGACACTTTTTTTTCACCTGGGTTGGGAAATCCTTTGCCTAACAGTTAATCAAACCACATTGAAAGTCTTCGACCGGTTTCTGGGTATTAGCTTTGGGTCAATTTTCACCAAACCATCTGCAGTGTCGTTATGTGTTCAAGAGATCAGTTCAAACAAACCATTCATCTGCAAAATATCTGTCATCCATTTTGACCGTCCCTGAGTCAGTCCTTGCCAATATATTTCTTCAAGACTTGATCTATGATTTCGTGTTGTGGACTTGTCTACGACGGATCGCTTTCTATCAACTTCAGCTCATTATCTAGAAAGATGATCTAGAAATCGTCAGCACCTTGAAATCTGCATGCCCTAATGGCAAGTTTCTCGCCTTCGATGATAGGTTGCATCATTGACCTTCGATCAAAGGATTCTATGACATGTTTGACATCAACTCATTTGTTCACATTTCATGGATTGTACTGAGTACTTTGAGAGCCATTGACATTACTGGTGGTTTCTCTCACACTTTTTGGCAGTTCACATCATTGACTGGTAATCAAGTGGTTTCTACCATGTTCGACTTCGACACATTCATTCACATGGATAGAATCGTACTAGCTTGGGAAGTAGAAATCAAGACCCTGGATCTAGTTTCTACCATCCAGGCTACGAGAAATTTTGTTATTAATTATACAGTGGAATATTCATAAATAGATGGCTACATCCATACTGTGTTTACACATGTCTATACTCTTGATGTATTACAAAATCATTCCTGTATCAGAACAGTTTAGTCAGTTTTCTAGTCAGTTTTGATCTGAGTATGGGAATGCCTACCTCAGCGACGATATGTTCACATATATATATGTTGCATTGAATGTTTTTACAGGTTCCAACTGGGGTGTCCATAGGATGATCCTTGAAATGATAAAGTACTCCACTCTTCATAGATGACAAACTCTATCTTCATCCATTACAGACTTCGCACTTTAGGGGGCAATTTGTTGCACAAAAAATTGTCACCTTGACATTCTGCAATCTGTGTGAGTCCATTACCACTCATACTTTCATCCTTTGCAAGTCTTAAGCCTCAGTTCCTCATATCAAGCCTTGAAAATAAGAGAAAGCCCTCAAAAGTCTCTAAAACTCTGGTTCTGCACTTTATCTTTGCATTACCTGTGGTCCCGCACCTACTGGTCATGTCTCCTGTGCACCTGACCGCTCTGTCTCTATGTTATGGGTGCGGACCCCTGTAAAAGTTAAAAAGGCATGAGTACATTCTGAAAAACTCACTTGTAGTCATTTCTAGAATCTTCTGGAAGGAATCTTGAGGGGGCAAGTTTGCTCTCTTAAGTTTCATGCATCCCATACCTTAAGGAGCTAACCCCTTGATGTGAGGAGCTTATCCCTTTGAAGGAGGATTCTATCTCTTCATAGGTGGACATGTAACCTCCTCTTCTACACTATAAAAAGAAGCATTGGGCTGGTTACTGGGAGGTTGAAAGCTGAATATTTTTGAGGTGAAATGCTGCTGGAACTTAGTCTTCTTTAGTTGAGCTTTTATGAGGAGAGATTACATACCTCTATGATCTCATTTGGAAGAGTTCAAGGCTTGTCAAAGTAAAGGAAATTCTTGTTTCGGACCCCAGGAAGAGATTTTTCAACATCAAGGCTGAAAAGGTTGTAAAGTTCTTCTACTTCAAAGTTAATACAAATGAGTTTGTTTTTCTCAATAAGCTGTTGGTTCATGGTTTATTTTATCGATTCCTTGATCACCATAATAGACATGATTTATGATATTTGCTATGCAGGTGCTATTTAATGTTTGCTTGTTTGTGATTGCAGGTCCTCAAGGGTAACTCTTTCAAACGATTGAAGGATGGCTACTACGAATAAGCATTGGATCTAAGGTAGGGTCTTAACACCTCTATATTATTTATTTATAAATCGCATATGTCTAGAGAAAGATAGATTTATTTGTCTATTTGTTGCTAGACTATCTTATGATACTAGGGGTCTTGTCCGCAAGATCGATTTATCTGGCCAACAAATGGGATTCATGGGTAGAAGTATCTTTAATCTGGAAATGTTTATCTACTAATGGGAGATGATCTAAATCTCTGTGAGGAGTAGAAATGGGCATGACATTTAACGCAATTGGGGCAGCCATCCTTGGTTCTTGTGGATTCAAGGACGAGGGCAAAGGGTTTTTAGTGATTTTTAGGAAAAACTGGTCTAATTCAGGTATTTTGGAGTCACCAGGCAATCTTCTTACTAGATTACTTAGGAATCGGAAGAAATTTAGTCCAGGTTGTGGAACAAAACATGGTTTTTCAGTGAATTGCGATAAATACATGGTTTCGGATTTTGGACTGAGTAATGGCGATTGTGCACTGTTTGCAGGAAGTGCACGGGTCTGCAAGGTGGTCTGGAGTTTCAGCAGGTTTAGTAAGTTGGCAGTTGGTCGCAGGTTGACAGTTGTGTTGGCTTATATGGGCCTGACCCAGGTTCAAAAGAATTATTTAACCAAACAAATCCCGCAACTACTGGCCCTTTTAGCAACAACCCGCGGAGCACGGACTGAGGTCTCACCCGAGGTAGCAAGGGAGGGTGCTGGAACCAGGTTTCTGCACCCTTGGGATATATTGATGTGGTCTAGAGGTTTCGTGCACTGTTCCATGTCTTCACACCACTCTGCTTCACATAGATTTAGTCCTAGAATACTCCTTGATACTTATTAATGCACTGTTTATAGATTCAACCTACTTTTTATGGTTTTTAAGAAACCATTTAACATAATTAACCAGTTCGCACACTTAGAATAGATACAGATTCACATATATTCATAACATGAGCATACGCACAGAAATCGAACAATTATATTAACCATGCATTAACCAGATCTGCGATAGTCTAAATTTAACACAGAATTTTAGAATCAACTTATTTTTATTCACTTTCTTCACTAATACATCCAGATCCATCTTGCGCACTCAGCTACAGGGGTCCACACACAGCTGCAGACTCTTCCAGGCCTCTGCGCACATAGCTGCAGAGCCTCTATTTACTACCCAAAACCCTCGACTCAGACTTACTGACGCTTCAAGACTTTTTCTTCTCAAAAAACCATTACATGACAGATCCAAGATTACATACCAAAGCTACCTTCTACCCATAGAACCTTGCTCTATTTATATCTTCCTATGGTCCGTGGACCAACTTACTTCCTATTATTCTATATTATTTCTTTGGCAGACAACCCTTTGACTTGACCATTTATATTTCGTGCTCCACATATTTCAGAGTTTTACAATATTTTTATCCTACTTATAGGCTCTCAGCCCCAAAACTATTACGCGGGACCTCCGCTACCCAACAGTCCCCCAATATAATCATTCTGACTCGTCCTTAGTCACTCGTCGGTGCAGTGAGACACACTACCTTGGATTCACGGTTCACCTCCCTTTGAGTGATAGTCATTGTCCTGCTGCTCCTTCGTTGTCTCCTACAATTCTTCGTCCGGCTCCTGCTTCATTATTTCTACCACTTTTCGCGACCGATAATGCTCATTCTGCTCTGCTCGGTTAACACAAAACACCCCCTCATAGGGTTTTAGCTTGAGCGTGGGAGCCGCATACGGGACCTCCTTGTACCACCGCAGCCACTTCCTACCTTTGTATCGGCTCTTCGCCCTGTCTGCTGCAGCTTGTGTTGCAATTTTGCAAGACCTTTGCTACTGTCCACGTGATCCCAATCCTCAAGGTACATCAGGGATGAGATATTAACTACATTTCTACCAGTGGTCTCCATCTTTCCATCCTTTCTCTTTTCTATTGGAGTTCGTCGGCCTTTCCCCGGGTGAGGTGGTGGCATCCAGACCAATTCTACTTCGTGTCTCCCATTTTATGATACATCCCCTATTGTTGATGCTGAAATATACATGGCACCTACAGCTATCAACACCATGTTCCTCAGAGAGCCATACCTTTCCATCAGCCAGATCACCACCCTTGGGCTTACCCCTTGTGCAGAGATAATGAAAAGTTCCATATCGGTAACCAGCTTGTGTTTTCCAGAAGTGTAGGTCACCCGATGGCTCCCACCTGTTCTGGCGTCCCCAAGTTAAACCTGTGGTAGCTCATTCCATATCTAGCTCATAGCCCTTCTCTTAATTTCTTGCCACCTACTCCCTTTTGCCATAATGCAGACATCTTGTCATGAATAGTGATAGAAATGGTCACCTCTCCTCTTAGCAACACATCCACGCACTCCTTTCTGTGCAACCGCGACCTCTGTGATTGGCCAAATTTACGCATATCCTAGCACTCGTGCCTCTTTCCTCCAGACTACTTTATCTTCCCACGCTCTCTTTCAACTAGTTGGAGTGGTGAGAATTTCCCTCGAGCGGTTAGTCAGGCGATCGGCCCACCCATGTAGAGCTTCAGGCGACTGCCATTCACTCTTGTCGGGAAGGGGTCTCCATTGAGTTTAACAAGCTAAACCATGCCCCATCGATAACTTCTTTGATGACATAGGGTCCCAACCAATGCATTCGAAGTTTGCCAGGGAATTTCTCGAACTTGCTATCATATAGTAATACCAGATCATTTTCCTTGAATGTACGCACCTTGATATGGCCATCATGTCACGTTTTCTCTCGTTGTTTCTGTACTTGCTGATGGAATCCAGCCAAAACCATTCCTCCTCCAGTTCCTCTAACTGCACGAGCCGTTCCTCCAAAGCCCCGCAGTCTGCCATACCTATTATTGCTGCTATCCGTAGACTAGGCACGATGTACTCCATAGGCATAACGGCCTCCTTGCCATAGACTAACCGAAAAGGTGTCTGGCCCGTCAGCTTCTTGCACGTGGTTTGGTATGCCTAGAGCACAGCACGGATGCATAAGTCCCAGTCATTTCGCTGTGCGTTACAGACTTTTTTCAATGCATCCTCCAAGATTTTGTTGAATGCTTCAACGGTCCCATTTGCTTGCAAGTGGTACGGCGTACTCTGTTGGTGATATATCTAGAATTCCTTAGTCAGTGCGCTGATCGTTTCATTCAGAAAATGCATTCCCAAATCGCCGATGAGAATTTTGGGACATCCAAACCTTGTCAGTACATTCTCGAACAAAAACTTCGCAGCTGTCACAACTGTGTAGTCCTTAACCGGCTGTGTCTTTGCCCATCGAGTCAAATATTCTATCGCAGTGATGATATAGTGCACGCCCCTCTTGCCTCACGGTGCGATAGGTCCTACGAAGTCGATTGCCCACTTCTCGAATGGCAGTAGCGTCATTTGTGGCTAGAGCGGCATTTCATCTCTCCAAGATGGTTTCTCAATTCATTGATAGACGTCACATGCCCAACAGTATGTTTTCGAATCCTGATGTAGGGTTGGCCACCATAGTCCTGCGTGAAGAATCTTCTATGCGGTAGCGCAACCTACAAAATGTCCTCCCGCCACTCTACCATGTGCTTCGGCCAATATTTTTCTACACCCGAATTCAGGCACATATCTGTGTAATATTTCGTCATTGCCCATTTTGTAGAGATGCCTTGTGATCATAGTAAAGTCTGTTGCACGTATCACCAATTCCTTCTTTTGCTGAACAGAATATCCCTGCGGTGCGGTTCCTGTAGTTAAGAAATGGATTATATCCTCAAAGTGGCCATCTGCAACTCACACTACATATAGTTGTGCATCCGGGAGTCCTTCCTCTAAATTTGTGGGCTCTTCGCCAGTCTCAATTCGGGACAGGTGATCCGGACCTACGTTTAGATGTCTCGGCTTTACAATGACCTCGAAGTCATATTCCTGGAATAACAACAACCACCTACAAATTTGCCCCCCCAACATAGGCTTATTCACTAGGTATTTTAGTGTAGAGTGATCAATATACATCTTAAAGTGTTCGTTGAGCAGATAGTGGCGGTATTTTTGAAGCGCGTATGCCATCGCCAATCCCTCTCACTCAATAGTGGAGTATTTCTTCTCAACTTTTGACAATTGGTGACTTGCGAATGGAATCGGGTGATCTATTCCCTCTGCTCCTTCTTGAGTGAGTACCACACCCAACGTGATACACAACACATCAACATGCACATGAAATTCGATGTCCCATTTTGGAAAGACCAATATAGGGGCGGATGCCATCTTTTCCTTAAGTGTTTCCAGACTTTTGTTGCATTCCTCATTCCAGCAATAAGTAGCATCCTTCTTCAGCAACTGTTCCATTGGAGCCATGATCTGGGCATAGCTTTTGATGAACTTCTGATAGTAGCCCATGTGTCCCAGTGTGGCACGTAGTTGTTTGACACTTCGCGACATTTGCAGATTGAGTATGATAGCGATCTTTGTCGGATCCACCATCAGGCTTTACTTACAAACCACATGGCCAAGCAGGTTCCCGAAGGGGACGAGGAAGGTACACTTCTTTAGGTTTAGTGCAATCTGGTGTCATTGGCAAGTATCCAACATTAACTGTAAGCTCGCTATGTGTTTCTTTACTAATCCGAATACGGTCCAGTCATTAAGATAGACCTCTAAGAACTTGTGTATAAATTCCTTGAATGCCGCTACTGTTAGTGTCGGTATCTTCATCCCTCCATTAGTGATCAAATTTCTCTTTTTGCATGCATATTAGGTGTCCCATCCGATCAACTTCATTCCATTAGGTCATGGATCAACTGATGGTAGTGGTTCATTGCCAATTTCCCTCATGGCCTTTACCTGCTGGCCTGTTTTCACATGTTTAGGTCATTTACTATCATTTTGTTTCATTTCATTTACCAAAATTAGTTTTAGAGTTTTTAGTCTCACTAGGTCTAGGGTTTGCCACCATGGTCATCCAAAACTCAATAAAAGGTCAGCAGGCACATGAGGAGGTTTTATAAGTTCATAAGATCATAAATTCACTGATGATATGCTCAATAAATGGTTTTTACCTCAAAACTCTGTTTTGAGGTGAAAACAGAGTTTTTTTATTTCTATGTACAAATTTTATGTAATTTAAAGTGTTTTCTATATGTAATAAGTTCCAGCTGCTGCCCTTGGTCACCTTGCCAACTCCAGCCACTGCAAAAGAAACAAAAGCATCAATGCATTAGTTCATCAAGTGATAAAGAAAAGTCAAACTTCAAGAGGAAAAACAAAGTTTTAAAGCAAAAGTGACTTTGACATTATAAAAGTGGGTTTGAAATAAGGAAAAATCAAAAGGAATCCATACATAAAGTGAAAGGAGTGCTATTCATCTATTTCATTGTGCAAGATACCCTTGGAAAGCTAAAATTGCGATTTGGAGGCAAATTGAGAAAAGGAAGTTGAAAACCCTATTTTCCAAGAAAATATGCCTGGCACTGCGCATCAGACTAGCATTGTGCATCAGTGGGTTTCTGCCAATGTAAATTTACAAGGGCGCTGCGCATCAGGAGGGTGCTGCGCATTGGGCCCAGTGCGCTGTGCATCAGTCCAGAAGTTGCCCAAACATTCCAAATCACTCAATAACTCTCAAAAATGTCGCATTTATCTTCTACAAGTAAGTCCTCATTGAATTTGAGCTAATTTTGATCTCTTACATGTTTTCTTCATGAGTTTGGCATTTTGAAAATCAAACCCTAGCTTGTCTTCATCATTTTCCATTTCATTGTACAACTTTCACTCCATAACCCAAAACCAACATCATTTTCCCATTTTTTATCTTACATTGCCTTAAATTAATTCATTAAATCCATTTTCACTATCCCACTCCCCTAAGACAACTCATTCCCTTCATCAAACCCTAAATCCCTCACAAAACCCTAGTTTCCCAAAACCTATCCCTTAATTCCCCAACTCTTTTTCCCATTAGTAAAATCTCCTCATACTCATCTCCCTTGTCCTCCCTCATTATAATTTTCCACCATATTATCATCACATCACTTCCCTAAGACAAGAACCAAGCACCATGACAAGAAGCAGTGAAACAAGTTATGAAGAAGAAACACTTAGTGATAGTTCCATGGAGAGACTTAAGGAGCAAAAAGGAGCAAGATAAACTTAAAATTTTGGCTGAAGCTCCTTTGTCTCAGCAAAGAAATTAGTAGGCTTGCCACTTGCCAAATTTGAAGCAATTTTGAGAAAATTTTGTCATTTCACAATTTTTAAATGCAAAACACAGGAATTTTCAGCTAATGCACAATGCCACTGGTGCTGCGCATTGAGTTGGCTAAGAATTTTGCAAGATGGCTTGCATTTTTGGATTTCTCATGGAAAAATAATGAAACCTAGAAATTTTCATAAGTTTTGGAGGAGATCTAGGTCACCTAAAGGGCAAAAAACACCTAAAAAATGCCCTCTCTACCATTTTTTGGACCCACAGGAACCAGTCTTGGGAGAAATGATTTTTGAAGGGACAGTTGGACTCCAAATCCAAAAATTATAGTTGTCCTAGAAATAAGACAGGTAGAGATTTCCAACAAGCTATCTTGGGCCTAATTTGGTGAAGTGGAAGGCCTTCAAACTCAGCCTTGAAGTGGCGTTGCGCATCAGGCTCAGGGCGCTGCGCATCAGGCAAAATTTTGCCAATTTTGCCTAAAAACTCATAATTTCGCCTAGTTTGCTGCCAGTTTGACTTTTTATTCTCTCTTTGGTAAATTGATGATGTAATATGATGTAACTTGATGTACTATGATGTAAATATGATGAAAAATGACTTGAGGAGGTAGATACATCAGTTAGAGTTGGTTTGGGGATGAATGAATCAGTTTCCATAGTTTTAGAGGTAAGCTGTTCCACTGCCTATTTTCCAGTTCTTAGTTTAGATCTTGTTGAAATAGCTCCTTGACTCATGGATCTGAACCCTAATGGCTAGCATAGGTGGTTTGATGCCTATATCTTGTACTTTCTTAGTCATTTGTGAAGGTTGGACTTTGGTAGAAGGTTGGACTCTTGTGGATGCATTGAGCTACTTTGTACATCACTTCTGGAGTTTGGCAAGGAAATGAACCAGGGTTTTGCAGCATTTTGTGGGATTCTTGTGGTAATGTGAATTAGCATTTTTTTCTTCTCAGTTATTTGTTTTATCTTATGTGTATATGTGCCATCATCTATCTTTTTCTGCATAACTAAATGAATCAACATTAAAGGGTGGAATCCATTGATGTTCAGTGCTCTGCCTTGGGGTTTTATTTAGTTTTAAATGTTTTCTTCTGTTTGAAAAGGATTCATGAAACTTTCACTCCCTCTCCAACTCCTCACCAGTCTTTAGACTCACCATCACATTCATTTCAAAGTGCTAAAACACTTGCCTACCTCACCCCACAAAAACCTCTGCAAATCTGAGTTGATTTCCTAGACCCAAAGTTGCCTTCCTCATCTGATCTAGCAACCAACCATTAAAATCAATCAAATTCCTATGAGCATATACCTAGCCTAAAATTAGTATTCACATCAATCATCTCAAGCCTTACTTTCCATATTTTCTTTGAGATTGACAAGGAGAGAGCCCTCTCCCGACCTGGTAGGGCTAGCTACCAGGTTAAGCGTGGTTTTATGTTACCCTAGACCTCCCTTTCTTTAGCCTGAGGTAGATTTAGGCAATAACAGCTACCAAAATGCGTGAGAATGTCGCTGACGCATTCTTCAATCCAAAGGGCATCACTGTATATTGAAAACAACCCCATTCAGTGGTGGACGTTGTTTTACTCCTGTCCTCTGGCGCGATGTTGATCTGGTAGTATCATGAGAACTCATCCGTGAAGGAGTAGGCTTCCTGCCCACCCAAATTTTCCAGTACCTCATCTGCAAAGGGTATTGGAAACAGATCATTAACACATGCATCATTGAGCTTCCTGAGATCCCCGCAGATGTGAATCTCACCCTTCTGTTTCTTCTCCTACACAACCATAGGACTTACCTGGTCGGACTCCTTGACCGGTTCAATGATTCTTGCTACTAGCATCTTGTCCAGTTCTTTGTGGACCTTTGCTTTGTATTTTGGATTCAATCGGTAGGGTCGTTGCTTAACTGGCTTCACGTCTGGCTTCAATGTTATCTTCATCATGCCTAGGCCTCCTAGGATCCCTTTTAGCTCCATGATTTTTGTTGGGAATAAATCTCGATATTCACGAAGCAACTCGACGACCTTTTCCACCATGGTGTCGTCCCAATAGTCCCCAAGCGTTGCATACTTCTACTCTTCTTCTATTCTGATATTTACTTGTTTCATTTTCAATAGTGTTGTGATATCTGGATCTTCGATTTTGGGTCCACGCACTTCACGGCTCCCTTCTGATTCCAGAATATTGATGTTTCGCAGGTCGTCCTCATCATCTTCTACCTGGACATTGTAGCATTCAAGGGCTTGGCTCAGCTGTCACGACCAGTCGGGTTGCACGGTTTCTTCTGGTTCCAATGGCATTTTGAAAATGGTGACCTTCACCAGTTGTAACGCGTCGTCCATAGTATCCATCCATTGATCTTCAAAATGGAATGTCGACAAAAACCCTTCACGCAAGATATGCCACTCGCCTATGCCATGTCGAAGCTCTACTTCAGTATACCAGTTTCTAGGAATGACATCCAGGGTGTGATAAAATAAGTGCACTGTCTAGTCAATTTAATGTCTTAAATTGCTCTACATAAATTATCAATCCGGGTATCGTAAACTGATGAAGTGTGGTGCACTATATGTGCTTAGTTAACCTTTCTCTTACTTCGTTGTTTTATAGTTTATTTTGTTTTAGGGGTTTTGTTCTTGTTGGTTTTCTAAGGTCTTAAGAATACTTTTAAAGGACAAGTATGGATGAAGATTTCAAGACAAGGCCTATGTCCTTAATGGTAACTTCCAAAACTTAGCACTTCAAAAGAACTTAAAACATGTTATTGATGGAGTTAGTATTTAAACAAAAGTGTAAATATACAACTAGTTCAATCAAAATAAAATGCAATAATCAAATAATGAGAGAATGACTATGAGACCCAGTATCCTTGCTGCTTCAGCAAAAGGACAAGATGATTCTATCACGTCATTAGTTCATTAAAAGGCTATGTGCATCACTAATCTATAATCAACTTGAAAGCAATTTATGTACAATAATATACATGTTAAAAAGAAAATAAAATGCAGTAATTCAAACTATACATTAATATACATGAAAATCAGAAAAAGAAATACAAGAAATTAAAGTGACAACTATACAAGGCAGGGGCCCCCTACCACCTATGAAATCAAATGCTTAAAGGAAAATAAAGACATCAAATAAAGAACTAATGACATCGGCCCAGTATCTATGCTACTGATTTAAAATGAAAATGAAATGTGAAATCTAAGTGACACTACATAAAGGAGACAAATCACACTACTTTAACCTTTTCTTAACCTTTTTGCCTTTCAGCTAGATTTATCATATGAGAACAGTTATGAACAAGTCAGCAATGTGAGTCTTAAAGCAAACTAAACCAAGTTGTACTAAGTGATATTTTGGCTCCAATAAAGTTATTTGATTATGGAAAAAGAACCATCAATAGATGAACAACTTGATATCTAAGAGAAAAAGTAAAGTGCAAGTTAAAGAAATGATACTAATGAAAATCAAACTACAGAAAAATAAAGGTCAGCAACATAGACAAGATGATCACACATGCCACTAGTCATGAAATCAAAGCAAAATTAAACACACTTGCATGAATTAAAATTGCATGAATGAAAAATCTAATCTACCTTACATTCTACAAAGCAATATTTACAAAATGAAATCTACTCTACTTACATCCTAATATGCTCCATGACATCTACTTCACATCTCCTTCCATGTTGAGAACATCAAAGCTTTATTCAATTTCTTCAAAAGTACAAAGTACAAAAGCTTTCAAAAGCCATGGGACTAACAAGCTAAAAGGACTAAGAAAAGACTAAAGAAAATACTAACAAATGAAGGAGAGAGATCTCCTATTTATACAAAAAGATGAGAGCTATCTCATTAATGAGAATCCATGAATCTCTCCCTCTTCCTCTAGAGTCCTAATCAAAATAGGAACTGATAAGACACATGTCTTTTCAGAGTTACAATACAATTAGGAGATGTGACACATATCCTCATGATCCCATGATTCTTTCCAACCAAATTCGAATTTGGCCTTAGAGTGCCACATAAGGGTCTTCTAGAAGCCTCCTTTCAACCTACACATGTCAACAATCTCAACCCATTTGTTAGGTATAAGCATATGCACATTATTTTCTAATGTTTAACCACAAATTCACTTAAAAGGCTTAGAAATAATAAATATTGGAAAAACATAAAGGTGGCCCAATGATAATGAAAGTGGGATGAATGTGGTGACATAGTAGTGAAATGGAGATGAAATGGAGGTGATATAATGGTCATAATAGTGAAAGTATAATACAAATGAATGACATTTTCAAGACTCAACATACCCCCCAACTTAAGCTATTGCATGTCCTCATGCAATATATATTACATTAACTCTTTTGATCCTTGAGCTTTGGCTTAACTTTGCATGATATCATTTGATAACTTCATATTTCTGCAAAGTGTTTCACTTGAATTGCAACATGGTTGGTTCTTGTGTTACAACCATTTTTTTTTTTTTTTTTTGCTTTCTATTTTGATCTTTGAACTTTGCATAATGATATTTTGATTATTGTTGCAAAGTATATCTTTATTGGATTGCATGATGGTTGGTTCTTGTGTGACAACCATGATTTTGTTTGTGTCCAATTTATCCTTTAAGCACTTTTTCAAAAGCCATTGTATGCTCATAATAGCAATGTAATAATTAATATATGTTGGAAGTATGTGAGCTCTTGAATATGATATGGACATGGCAAGATATGAATATGAATGTATTCCCCCCCAACTGATGGTATTGGCAATTTTATGAAATGAGGAAGAGAAATGTTTTTCCAACAATTATCATTCTAGCTTTTTATGGAATTCTATGGTCAAAAGTTAGAAAATGACGTACCTTGACTTACCCTTTGGAATGGATGAGTTGTATGTGTGGTGGCTAAAAAATTCTGATCATATTCTTCTTCAAGTGGCTGAACAAGAGGAGTCATGGATAGAGAGATAAGATGACTTTTTATTGCTTCTACTAAAACTTGCTGAATCTGCTCCAAAATGCTGAAAATAATAGTCTTCATGTCTTCAAAACTCATTGGCACAATTCCTACTATGTGAAAAGATGTTCTGATGTCGAACATAGTAGGAAATTGTTGGCTTAGTGGCCATTAATGGATGCCACTAGTCAACACGAGAACTCTCACCATTGATGACAATGAGAGTCAAGATGCCCAAACACATCTTGCTAGGTACGAATGAATTTGCTGATGTCGAGTCACCTAGAAGATCTAACGAACAAGGGACATTAATGTATTCCCATTGTTTGTCAGCATGAGGACTTGCCATTAAGGCATGCAAGCCTCAAGGTGTTTTTTACAAAGAACTTAGACTCAAAGGACTATGGACTCAATAATTTGCATTGAAGCAGGGCTTATTTGTGGAATGAAAATGACAAGGAATGGAAAATGAAAATGGAAAATGGCAATGGAGAACAGAAATGGCAATGGAAATAAGCATGTGAATGAGCCTCTTGCTTTTATTTGTGGGTTATGAATGGACAAAAAGAGATGGAAAGTGTATGTGAATGTAAATGGAAAATATGGAGTGGAATGAGGTGAATGGTTTATTATGAAGTATGGATGTGATGGATGGATGTGATGGAGACAATAGTATCTGAAAGTTTTTCAAGTGTTTGGATCTGATTTTACATCAGCATCTTTCCTCTTTGTTGCTGATCATCCTCTTATGAAACAAATTGGTCTCTTAGAGAGACACCATTCTCTTGTAGTCATTTGTCCTTCCTCCTGAAACCTGCAAAAAAACTAATACTTCTTCTGCAATGGAATGTAAGATTATCAAAGGAGAGAGGTGATCAATCTCTCTAGTTATGATATTTACACACAAAACTAAGAATTTGTATTAATGAAAGAAGTTCTCAAAGGAAAAATCAAAAGAATTTATACCTGCTTTGGAATTGGTGCCCAAGTTGAATGTTGCTTCTTTCCAGCAATTTATTTCATTATTTGCCATTTCAAACTCTAATGATATATTTCTCACTGTATAGATCTTGTTGAGATCTTTCCAATGGTACTTAAATCATCAAAATCTGATTTTGTATGAGAAAGATAGGCTGATTTGAACAATGAGGTTTTGTTGGCTGCGGAATTGGGGAACAGCTCTGTAGCTAAAAATCTTGAATAAAAAGTTAGCCATTCATCTTTCATTGTCAGTCCAAAATTAATCAATACCTTCAGAAAAGTGAGAAAATAACTTGTTCATTTCATTGATTCAAAATTATTATTTTTTCTTGACATGCAGCGACTTAGTGTGGCGACTTTGGGATAACAAACATTTTGACTTCCCTTTGACCAGGGTCTTTTTCATCAAATTTGGTCGAATGAATAGGACACCATCCATGTACCAACATTTCCCTAGCTACCCATGTGACTTGTTTTGCCTGATGACACCTGCAACCTAGAGTTTAACAAAACAGCTGTGGAATCCGGGATTGGCTGCGGAAAGCCTGTGTGAGCTGCGGAAACGCTGTGTTGGCTGCGGAAAGTGGCTAAAACAGTTTATCATCAATTTTGAATTTTTTTTTTTTTTTCATTGTCTGCAAGTAGGAACTCTGCCAAAAGAAAGTTAAGGTGTAAACAAACTGATCTTCCATATAGCCTTTTCCATGGAAATAGCAAAGGAACCACCCTTTTTGAGGTTGATAGCATGGTCATCCATAAAGTGCATCATGATTCTTGCATGGTATACATACATGACACCGAAGCGGCCTTCACATGTTAAAAATTTTTGAACAAGAAACAGTAATGAAGTCCACTTTTCCTTAATGACATGTACAGGGATTCCCTTAGTGAAAATGGAGGTATCCATACCTGGATTCTTGAGCATATTTTTCCACTCTTGATCTTCAACTGTTCTGTTTTTGAACCAGTGTTCTCCTTTTTGAGGCAAACCGGTTGCTGTGGCCAAGGTGCTCTCTGTTATGGTGAACTGCAGGTCTCCTACCTCCATGGTATTTCCATTAAATGACTGGGCAAATGCCTTTGTCACCTCTTTATTGTACCCTTAAAATTTTTTTTTGAATGAACTTCAACCATTTGGCTTTCTGCAGTGCTTCCTTTGTCTGTGGGTAACCCTCTAAAAATTTCGAACCCTCCGGTTCTGCTCTTAACAATTTCCCATTTTCGGCTCTCAGTTTTACTTGAAGCTCTGACAGTGGTATATGGACGCTTAAGGACAATGCTCACGGGAAAAACAGGGGAATTATGGTTGTAACAGAGTAGATAAACGGTATGGTGCAGAACTTGTGATCGGGGTTTTGAACAGAGAGGTGAGGAAAAAGAAAAGAGAGAGATTTACAGTAAAAACGAGAGTGGTGTATGAAAACGAGAATGGAAACGGTGGTATGAGAGAGTAGAGAACAACACGGCAATGAGTTTATGCATGCGGGAAATGGAGATATGAGTAGATGAAGCAACGGCCAAATTCGTAAGCGTCGGGTGGCTACGTGCACTCAGTGTGCTAACTGTTGGTCACATGGGGCTATTGGTAAACGGACTGTAATCAAGGTTTGAAGCACAACCGTGGAGTTTGCAGCGGGAGTTATGCGGCTGTGAAGAGTCGTATGTAATTGGTTTACGTAACAGAGCCGTCTTCACTTGGATCACCGCTGGTTTTAATGAATTGCAATGGGTGGCATATGGGCAGAGAACGTGGTAGAGGTGGCAGCATAGAATCAAATTTGAATTCCCCTTCTTCAGGCATGCCGATTTCAATCACACATCAGACTATCAGTTAATTAACTCACGTTTTTCTTCACGCGGCGGCAAAAAAAGAGGCTCTAGAGAACCGAAGATTTCTCCCAGACCGCCACAAATTTCTTCAAACGGTTTCTGGGTTATCTAATTAACCCACCGGGCAAAAGAACCCATGTTTTAGTTTTTCTAAATTTGTCTCTGTTTGGTCAAATCGAATGTTTGAAGTTTGACGTTTTTTCTGTGTTTACGCATTTTTCCTGAGTTAACAATTCTGCATTCGGCTGTGAAATTGATTTTAATTTTTTTTTTTTTATATGGAATACTTGGAGGAGAGGCGGCTGAAGGATCTGATCAAGAAGCATTCTGAGTTCATTAGCTACCCCATTTATTTTTGGACTGAGAAGACCACCGAGAAGGAGGTCAGTGACGACGAAGAGGAGGCAGAGGAGAAGAAGGAAGATGAAGGGGATATCCAGGAAGTGGAGGAGGAAAAGAAGAAAGATAAAAAGAAAAAGAAGGTAAAGGAAGTGTCGCATGAATGGAGTCTCGTCAACAAGCAAAAGCCCATCTGGATGAGAAAGCCAGAGGAGATTACAAAGGAAGAGTATGCATCATTTTATAAGAGTCTCACCAATGATTGGGAGGATCACTTGGCCGTGAAGCATTTCTCTGTGTTTTATTGTCAAGTGTATGACACAGATACGATAACAGGGATGAAGCACGGGGGCAATGATATCATCAATAAAGACCACAGGAGTCGTGGATTCAAGAATGGACTTTCCAGGAATTGGGTGGTCTCCCTTGTTATGATCATTAGATTTCTGCTGATTTTTGTCTTCACAACAAACAAACCAAAAAAAAGCGCATGTATAGGGATAAACAGTAGGAAATGTTGTTGCATACCACTGCTCTCTCTCTAATTTCAGAGCCTACACAGAGATGAAAGAATTGATTTGATGTTGTTGTTTACAAGAGACATGAAAACAACTAAAGGAGACGTAATGCTTTTGCAGGTTCGTTTTAAGGCCAAAGCTTGATCAGGGAGGCAGATTTTTTTTATTGAAGCCACAGTGAAAACTAGGAATGTTTTTTTTTTTTTTTTTTTCTTGAATCAATTGAAGTGATGAAGTTTATTTTGTCTCCTATTTTTTTCTTAACAATTCTTTTTCTGATCCTCCAGATCACACAAAGTGCAGGAGGAGAGCATACTCAAGAATTATTATTTTTTACTTAACAATCCTTTTTCTGATCCTCTAGATCACACAAAGTGCAAGAGGAGAGCATACTCAAGAATTATTAACCTTTTTTTTTTTTTTTAGATGTAAGAAATAAGGTCTCCTAATTACACTTCCCCGGCAACGGCGCCAAAATGTCTAGTCAATTTAATGTCTTAAATTGCTCTACATAAATTATCAATCTGGGTATCGTAAACTGATGAAGTGTGGTGCACTATATGTCCTTAGTTAACCTTTCTCTTACTTCGTTGTTTTATAGTTTATTTTATTTTTGGGGTTTTGTTATTGTTGGTTTTCTAAGGTCTTAAGAATACTTTTAAAGGACAAGTATGGATAAAGATTTCAAGACAAGGCCTATGTCCTTAATGGTAACTTCCAAAACTTAGCACTTCAAAAGAACTTAAAACATGTTATTGATGGAGTTAGTATTTAAACAAAAGTGTAAATATACAACTAGTTCAATCAAAATAAAATGCAATAATCAAATAATGAGAGAATGACTATGAGACCCAGTATCCTTGCTGCTTCAGCAAAAGGACAAGATGATTCTATCACGTCATTAGTTCATTAAAAGGCTATGTGCATCACTAATCTACAATCAACTTGAAAGCAATTTATGTACAATAATATACATGTTAAAAAGAAAATAAAATGCAGTAATTCAAACTGTACATTAATATACATGAAAATCAGAAAAAGAAATACAAGAAATTAAAGTGATAACTATACAAGGCAGGGCCCCCCTACCACCTATGAAATCAAATGCTTAAAGGAAAATAAAGACATCAAATAAAGAACTAATGACATTGGCCCAGTATCTATGCTGCTGATTTAAAATGAAAATGAAATGTGAAATCTAAGTGACACTACATAAAGGAGACAAATCACACTACTTTAACCTTTTCTTAACCTTTTGGCCTTTCAGCTAGATTTATCATATGAGAACAGTTATGAACAAGTCAGCAATGTGAGTCTTAAAGCAAACTAAACCAAGTTGTACTAAGTGATATTTTGGCTCCAATAAAGTTATTTGATTATGGAAAAAGAACCATCAATAGATGAACAACTTGATATCTAAGAGCAAAAGTAAAGTGCAAGTTAAAGAAATGATACTAATGAAAATCAAACTACAGAAAAATAAAGGTCAGCAACATAGACAAGATGATCACACATGCCACTAGTCATGAAATCAAAGCAAAATTAAACACACTTGCATGAATTAAAATTGCATGAATGAAAAATCTAATCTACCTTACATTCTACAAAGCAATATTTACAAAATGAAATCTACTCTACTTACATCCTAATATGCTCCATGACATCTACTTCACATCTCCTTCCATGTTGAGAACATCAAAGCTTTATTCAATTTCTTCAAAAGTACAAAGTACAAAAGCTTTCAAAAGCCATGGGACTAACAAGCTAAAAGGACTAAGAAAACACTAAAGAAAATACTAACAAATGAAGGAGAGAGATCTCCTATTTATACAAAAAGGTGAGAGCCATCTCATTAATGAGAATCCATGAATCTCTCCCTCTTCCTCTAGAGTCCTAATCAAAATAGGAACTGATAAGACACATGTCTTTTTAGAGTTACAATACAATTAGGAGATGTGACACATATCCTCATGATCCCATGATTCTTTCCAACCAAATTCGAATTTGGCCTTAGAGTGCCACATAAGGGTCTTCTAGAAGCCTCCTTTCAACCTACACATGTCAACAATCTTAACCCATTTGTTAGGTATAAGCATATGCACATTATTTTCTAATGTTTAACCAAAAATTCACTTAAAAGGCTTAGAAATAATAAATATTGGAAAAACATAAAGGTGGCCCAATGATAATGAAAGTGGGATGAATGTGGTGACATAGTAGTGAAATGGAGATGAAATGGAGGTGATATAATGGTCATAATAGTGAAAGTATAATACAAATGAATGACATTTTCAAGACTCAACATGCACCCATTCTGGTTGAGGTTCCTCTCCGTAGCATTTGAACCATCTGGTAAGGTGCATGCGCAGGTCATCACATCCATCGTATTTCTCTGTTATTCGTAGTTCTGGCTTCCTAAATCTTATCTTCATCATGCGCCTGCAGCTGCACCAATCTTCGAAAGTCCCTTCATGTGTGCCCCACCATCGTGTAGGTGTCGCATGCAACGCCCATCACAACGCATCAAACCATTGGTGATCTGGTGCTGTGACTTCAAATTTGGTCAGAAATTCATTTGTTATTATTAGCCCATCATACATCGGCAGTTCGTGATCCTGGGCCCTCACGCAGTACAGAGATTTAGTCACCATATTGTAGTGTAGCGTGGTTACGTCGTTCAACCTGTTATGCCATCGCTAGTCTTCTTCATCAGAATCGGTGGTGTAGGACTCTACATAGCCCTGCGATATTCTTCTATCCTTCGTTGACTTGACCCATTCTTGCCTTTGTGCAGCAATATTGTAGATACAGTCTAATCCATTGTCACCTTCTTCATTGTGCACGGGTTCAATGTAGCACGGTCCTTCAGCCGGATCTAGCGGAACGACTATGCAGAGTGACTTCGTTTCAAATATCATTGTCCGCTTCTTTAAATTAATAACCCCATTCATGTCGATGGCCCAGTCTATTCCTAACAATATAGGATAAGGCGTACTTTCATCCACGATTTCAATTACTTCAAAGTCTGTTCTGGTGCTCGCGCCTTCTATATCTACCATAATTCCCTGCAACCTTCCCATGGGCAAGATCTTCTATTGGTTTGCCATCCGTAATTGAATAGGAGACCATTGTAGTGTAGGCCTACCCATGCACTCCCAAGTTTGTTTAGGTAGTACATTTGCATCCGAGCCCAAATCCAAAATGATCTGATCCATCTCATAGTTGCTAATTTGTGCCGTTAATCGCATCTCTCGCCCTATCTGTGTTGCGTGTTTTCCTAGTTTGCGGACCACGCTAGGTTCTCGCATCCCCGCGCACCTATTTATTAATTCTTGCAAGCCTCTAACTACCCTATTGTCGTGCAAAAATTTTATGCATGTCTCTAAAAAGGTAGCTATCATCGAGGGATCCCTGTCCTGCTTAGGTTGATCCCTACTACCTAGAGTAGAGACCTCCGTGAAGCTCTCCCTAGCTTCCAGATACATCTCCTTGCTAGCCCTTGCATATTCCTTACTTAAATTCCTTTTATCCTCTCCTATGTCCATGCCACTTCTTAGTACCATGTTTACCTGGGGGTCTTTCTCGTGGGGTTCGGGCCTCATCATCTGCATGTTCTGAGTCGTCATAGGTTGTGCTGCCCTTTTTTCATGAATCTTTGTTATTAGTGTGGGGCAATCTATCAGTTCATGATCGAATTGCTCACAGTAAGTGCATGATATTCTAGCTGGCTTGTTACAATCCCATGCGTAATGTCCTGGTCCTCCACAGTTGTAACAGATTAGTTGCTTGTGACCCCTTCCTGGCCTTATTTTGCCCCATCCTCATCCTCGTCCCTAGAACCCACCGCGCGCAATCGTCGTGGTTGGATCTTGACCTCGCGCCTCAGTCTGCATTCTGTAGGTAGGTGACTGGTCCATTAATAATTGATAGCTACGACAATCTCTTTCCTCGTGGCCCACCCATCTACAAAAATTGCAAAATAGCTGTTGTGGGGTCTAGTTTAATTTTGGTAGTAGATGACAGTTATCTGTGTTATGCTTTCCTCGCACCTAACAGATTGCACACTAGAGCAGGGTTGTCATGCTTGGCCCTGCCTGTGCCTTCGGTCGCAATTTTTTTGGTCCCCCCGTTACCACATAATTCGCCAAGACTGGGCAATGACCTTTATTGTGCCCCTGGCTCCTACACTTTATACACCATACTTCCTCCCGAACTTCTAGGCGAGGTGCCTGTTCCTGTTTTAACTTCTTCATTTCCAAACACAAGTTTTGTATATGCGCTTGGATTTGCTGAACTCCCAACCCCAGGTCTTGTAACAGAGTTTTGTGCAACCTCATCGTTGTCTCCAATGCTTCAGCCTAGGTTGAGATCTTCTTTTGTGACAAAGCCATCCTTAGATGTGGTGTTAACGATGCCATAGACCAAGCATAGTGTTGTGCATCCGTTAGTGTCATATTTGCTTCATGAATTGTACTTTTCAGTCTTTGATCCAAATCCCATGGGGTTTCATCAAGCATCATCGCGATCTCCTTGAACCCTATGATTGACTGAGTTTCTGACTTTGGCAGGCTAAACTCTTTCTTTAGTTTGGTCTAGATTTCTGCTTTCCCCGCAGTTGGGTGATCGCTTGAGTACTTTATGTACCATGTCAGCGCTTGGTCCTGCAGTGTGCTAACTAAGGTAGCCTTTCTGATATTCTCATCCATAATTCTATGTGCATTCCATACTGATGTTAACACGAACCAAAATTGTTCTGGATCTTCACTTCCTGCTCCTTTGAATACTGGTAGCTAGATCACACTCGTCATTGTCAACCTTGTCAATGTGCTCTGAACTGCTACTGCTCATGGTCCCTTCGATCCTTCAATTCCTTCTCTATAGAGTCCCTGCGTTCCACATCAAACACCCCTTAGGCAGATCCCGGTCCTGACAACGGAACAATTTTTTGGCTTATATGGGCCTGACCCAGGTTTGGAAGAATTATTTAGCCAAACAAATCCTGCAGCTACCAGCCCTTTCGGCAACAGCGCGCAGAGCACGGACTGAGGTCTCACCCGAGGTAGCAGGGGAGGGTGCTGGAACCAGGTTTCCGCACCCTTGGGATGTCTTGATGTGGTCTGGAGGTTTCACGCACCATTCCGTGGCTTCGCGCCACTCTACTTTGCACAGATCCAGTCCCAGAATACTCCTTGATACTTATTAATGCGTTGTTTATAGATTCAACCTACTTTTTATGGTCTTTAAGAAAACATTTAACAAAATTAACCAATTCGCACACTTAAAATAGATACAGATTCACATATATTCATAACATGAGCATACGCGCAAAAATCAAACAACTATATTAACCATGCATTAACTAGATCTGCGATAGTCCAGATTTAACACAGAATTTCAGAATCAACTTATCTTTATTCACTTTCTTCACTAATACATCCATATCTGTCCTGCACACTCAACTACAGGGGTCTGCACACACAGCTGCAAACTCTTCCAGGCCTCTGCGCACACATCTACAAAGCCTCTATCTACTACCAAAAACCCTCGACTCGATTTACTGATGCTTCAAGACTTTTTCTTCTCAAAAACCCATTACATGACAGATCCAAGATTACATACCAAAGCTACCTTCTACCCATAGAGCCTCGCTCTATTTATATCTTCCTATGGTCTGCGGACCAACTTAATTCCTATTATTCTATATTATTTCTTGGGCGGACAACCCTTTGACTCGACCGTTTATATTTCGCGCTCTACATATTTCAGAGTTTTACAATATTTTTATCCTACTTATAGGCTCTCAAACCCAAAACTGTTATGCGGGACCTCCACTACCCAACAGGTTGCACATACTCTGTGCTTGCTGTTGGCATTATGTTCTTTGGTATGGCTATATGTTACAGATGTTGTACTTGATGGCAACTCCGATGACAAGGCTCTCAATTTATTGAAAAATAAGAAGGACGCAGGAAATCAGTTCAGAAGGTGCGTACCCGCAGGTACACCTTGCAGGGACCGCGTCCAGAGACGCAGGCCAGCCATTCAGGAGGTGCGTCCACCCAGTGCACACATTTCAAGGCAGAGAAAAGCTCACGTGGGGGTTTCTTGTGTTTTACTCTTGGTATCTGGCCGACGGTATTGTGTTATTATGGTGTCGGCTCATGGTATTGTTCCATGATTTGAGGAGGAGCTTGCCTATATAAAGCAAAGGAGATCATTTGGTTGTAGGATGTCTTTGGTTGAATATCTTATGAGCCTAGATCTGGTCTAGATCTAAAAGGCGAATCTTCTG
This sequence comes from Pinus tabuliformis, assembly GCA_031772625.1. Taxonomy (NCBI): domain Eukaryota; kingdom Viridiplantae; phylum Streptophyta; class Pinopsida; order Pinales; family Pinaceae; genus Pinus; species Pinus tabuliformis. Next base: position 265,046,488 of record CM062805.1, read on the forward strand.
AAAGACTGAGATCTCTTTGGCGCATGACCAGATCTGTAGATCTGACTGTTTGGGTTACTCTTAAAGTCTTAAAATCATTCATACCCGAAGGTACGTAGGTTCAGTGAAAGGCAAGTGCGACGGGACGCAGTGCAGTAAGAAGAGACCTGCGTGGGGACGTAGGGCAGAGCAAGATTCAGGTGCGTCCGGGACGCAGTACAGTAACAGACACACTGCGTGGGGACGCGGAGCATAATAAGGATCAGGTGCGTCTCTGAGCAAAAAGACGCAGCGCGATAGTATTTCGGAGTGCGTCCCTGCAGCAAAAGAACGCGGCGCGACAGTGTTTCTGGGTGCGTCCCTGCAGCAACAGGACGCAGTGCAGTTGAAGAAACAGTGCGTGGGTACGCAGCACAGCAGAAGGATCTCTGCGTGTGGGCGCAGGGGAGCAGAAGGTTAACTGCGTCTGGTCGCAGGCCACAGAAGGGAAATCTGCGTCTCTGTCTTAAGATGTTCTGTTGATTGAATTTCTCTGTTGATAAAGTGTTCTGGGTTAGTTCTGTTATTACTGATCTGATAACTGTAGTGGACTATAACTGTTATGTACTTGATGATCATTTGATGCTTTATGAAAAGAAGTAGGGGGTTGTAGCTCCCTTCCAGGAGAAGTCTGGAAAACGAGAGAGAGTTGTAGCTCTCTGCAGGTTGCAGCCTGCGTACTGGTAAAGGACTGCACCAGTACAAAATCATTGTAAAAGGAGTTTCTAATTTGAAAGAAGATAGAGACATATTGCAGCAGGTGGTTTTCACCCACATTGGGTTTCCACCTTACATCTTGTGTTCTTTGGTGTGACTATCTGTTTTCCTTGTTCATGCTCATTATTTTATGGTACTGACATGCAAAAATAATTCAAAGATCAAATAAGGAGGATTTATTAAATTGCTAGATAATACTGATTCACCCCCCCCTCTCAGTATTATTTCCAACAATTGGTATCAGAGCAGGTCCTTCAGAGAAGCTTGATCGCTTGAAGGTAGATCGTTCATCATGAGCAACTACGAGAGAGAAGCATCAATCAGGCCACCGGTTTTTGATGGGACAAACTTCAATTATTGGAAGGTAAGAGTTACTGCATATCTTCAATCTCTTGGTACAGAAGTTTGGGACATTGTTGAAACAGGCTACGCTTTTCCTTCAGCTACTCCTACAGATCCAGCTGAGAAAAAGAAGTATGAAACAAATGCAAAAGCAGTCAGTACTCTGTTAGGATGTATATCCCAAACGGAATTCATGAAGGTAATGCACTACAAATCCACAAAAGAAATATGGGACAAAATTGTCACAAGCTATGAAGGAGATGAACAGGTAAAGCGTGCTAAACTTCAAACTCTCAGGATTCAGTATGAGACTCTCAAGATGTATAATGATGAAAGTGTGGCTAACTATTTTCTTCGGGTAGATGAGATTGTTAATTGTATGAAAAATTTGGGTGAAGAAATAAGAGAGGCTATAGTGGTTGAAAAGGTTCTAAGATCTTTGTCTCCCAAGTTTGAATCTAAAGTATCTGCTATAGAAGAAAAGGAAAATCTACGAATTCTTACTATGTCTCAGCTACATGGAATTCTAACTGCTTATGAAATGAGAAAGGGAGGTCCTTCAGACAGAAGAGAAGCTGCTTTCAAGGCATCAGGCAAAGGAGATTATTATGAAGCAAGCCACGTCCCAGAAGAAGAGGAAGAAGAATCAAATTTTGTCAGAAATCTTCAAAGGGGTTCTGGAAGATTCAGAGGTAAGTTACCTTTTAAATGCTTTGCTTGTGGAAGAGTAGGTCATTATGCTGCAAAATGTCCTTATAAGGATAAAGGAAAGGAACCTGCTAGATGGAACAAGAAACAAAGTGCAAATAAGAAAAGCTACTACACCCATGAAGATAGTGATGGTCTATCAAACAGTGATGAAGATGAATGAGGTAATGAATATAAGTTGTTAATGGCATTTGAAGATGATGATTATATGGATGCTATAGATGTGGATAACCTTTATGATGAAATTACTAGACTCAAGAGATGTATAGAAGAAAAGAATGTGATCATTGATACTTTACAATTTCAAATTGATGAAAAGGAAAAACATCTTGAAAAACTAAAAGGAGAAATTGTTGGTCTTAGAAAAGAGATTGAGAAAACAAAAACTATTAATCTTAAGTTTGTCAAAGGATCTGAAACTTTGGATAAGATTATCAATGTGCAACGCTCTCCTCTAAACAAGACAGGTCTGGGCTACAATGGAGAAACCTCTCAAGCATCCACCTCTAAGATTTATCTTGATGCAGCAAGAAGAAATGAGCAAAAGAACAATGAAGATCATCAGGTAAAGCAGGGACGAATTACAAACAGAAACTATCAGGGGCAATCCATCTTAAGGGTGAACCAGCCACAGGTAAAATCTTCTCAATTTGGTTCAAGAATAGATGAAAATAGAAATTACAATCAGTTGGCTGGTAGATTCGATAACCGCAGAAGTTTCTTCAATGGACAATGCTTTTCTTGTCATAACTTTGGTCACAAAGCAGCTCAATGTGTTGCATATAAAACAATCATGACTAGGGAAGCTCAAAAACAAAGAAGTATGACAGGGATTACAAAAAGGACCTATAACAACTTTTCGGTTCTTGAAAATGAAGTTGAATGTTCTATTTGCAATAATTTTGGGCATGAGGACTCTGAATGTAGGAGCAGGTTTCAGCAGAAAAAGGAACAAGCCTCAAGCACCAAAACATGGAGAATAAAGGAACCTCAAACAGAAAGATGCGGGATAGCTTTTTATGCAGAGGGATAGGAAAATCTATGGTACATTGACAGTGGATGTTCGAAGCATATGACAGGTGATAAAGAAAAACTTGAATCTTATTCTGCTCTAGAAAAGGGAAAGAAAGTCTCTTTTGGAAATGATACTCCTGCAACTATAAAAGGAAAAGGCATTGCTCAGTTAAAAGAAAAGGTCAAGGCTGGAAATGTTTTGTATGTAGATGGATTGAAGCATAATCTTCTAAGTGTCAGCCAGATGTGTGATCAAAGAACCGAGGTTATATTCAGATCGAATGGATGTCTTGTTCGTGATCTTGATACAGGTAAAACAGTGCTCAAAGGCAAAAGAACTCCAAATAATCTGTACATATTTGAAGAAGGACAACAACAATGCTATCTGAGAAAGGATGAAGAGCACTGGTTATGGCATCGAAGGTTGGGACATCTAAGCTTCTCACAAATAAGGAAAGCGTGCAAATATCAGGCAGTTCGCGATCTTCCAGATATCAAAATTCCTGACAACACCATATGCAAATCATGTCAGTTTGGAAAACAAACCAGAACTAACTTTCCAGAGAAAGAAGGATCAGCTAGCATGCCTCTTGAGCTAGTACATACAGATACATGCGGTCCCTTCAGGAAAAGAACACCTCGAGGAGAAGAATACTTGATATTATTCATTGACGATTTCTCCAGGTTTGTCTGGTTAGGACTTATGAAGCACAAAGATGAAGCATTCGAAAAATTCAAATCCTTCAAAGCCTTGGTGGAAAATGAATCAGGTCACAAAATTAAGTGCCTCAGATCCGACAGAGGTGGGGAATTTACGTCAAATGAATTTTTTGATTTCTGTGAAGAACATGGGATAAGAAGAGAATTCTCTACAGCAAGAACTCCCCAGCAAAATGGAGTTGTGGAAAGAATGAACAGAACAATCCAACAAATGGCTCGTGCTATGCTTGATGAATCAGGAACTCCCGCTACTTTCTGGGGTGAAGCTGCACATGCTGCGGTTGTTATTCTCAACAAAACGAATGTCTGGGTGAACAGCACTCAAACTCCTCATGAGCTTTGGAATGGTAGGACTCCTTCGGTAAAGCACTTCAAAATCTTTGGGAGCAAATGCTATATCAAGAATACTGATGAGCAGCTTGGCAAACTTGAACCTAGAGCAGATGAAGGCATTCTTCTTGGTTATTCTCCATATAGCAAAGCATACAAATGCTACAATAAAAGACTTGGCAGAATTGTTGACAGCATTGATGTAGTGGTTGATGAGAAGGGATACATTCCTAGGCAAGTACATCGTGAAGACATCGAAGAAGATGAAGGCTACCCTCAAAGACAGAATGATGAAGAAGAAGAATCTCAAGAAGAACCTCAAGAAGAACCAGAGGAGCAAACAAGAATAGAAGAAAAGACTCCATCCAGATATGTTCAGAAGAACCATCCAGAATCTCAGATTATGGGACAGAAAGAAGCAGGTGTACAAACTCGAAGAACAATTGCAGAAGCTTCAAGCTATTTAGCATTACTCTCCTCAACTGAACCACAAAATGTGAAAGAGGCATGCAAAGATGAATGTTGGGTGAAAGCAATGGATGAAGAACTTGAGCAGATCAAAAAGAACAACACTTGGGAGCTGGTTCCTAGACCAAAAGATAAGAATGTTATCGGGACAAAATGGGTCTTCAAAAACAAATTGAATGAAAATGGAGAAGTAATTAGAAATAAAGCCAGACTTGTTTGTAAAGGGTATGCGCAGCAAGAAGGAATAGACTTTGAAGAAACCTTTGCTCCTGTTGCAAGACTTGAGGCCATCCGAATGTTTCTTGCTCTCTCAAGTTTTCAAAACTTCAAAGTATTTCAAATGGACGTGAAATCAGCCTTTCTGAATGGAGACTTGGAAGAAGAAGTATACATTGAACAGCCAGATGGGTTCATTCTTGGAAATGATCCAAACCTTGTATGCAGATTGAAAAGGGCCCTCTATGGTCTCAAACAAGCTCCAAGGGCTTGGTACTACCGCTTGGACAAATATCTTCATCAACAAGGTTTTTCAAAAGGTTCAGCAGATAGCAATCTTTATATAAAAGTTGAAAATGACAAATTGCTAATACTTGTTGTGTATGTAGATGATATTATTTTTGGTAGCAATGAAGAATCTATGAGTCAAAGCTTTGCCTCGGTCATGCAAAAAGAATTTGAAATGTCCTTGCTAGGAGAACTGACATATTTCCTTGGTTTGCAAATCCAACAAAAGGAAGGAGGAATCTTTTTATCTCAAACCAAGTATCTCAAACAGATTTTGAAGAAATATGGCATGGAAGATGCAAAACCAGTATGTACACCCATGGTCACAGGATGTAGTCTTAGTACAAATGATGAATCTGCAGCAGTACATCAACCAACCTACAGATCTATGATTGGAAGTTTACTTTATTTGACAGGTACCCGACCGGACATCATGCATGCAGTTGGAATAGTTGGAAGATTTTAGGCAAATCCGAAGGAGACTCATCTTCAGGCAGTGAAGAGAATTTTCAAATATCTTCAAGGGACTCAAAATTATGGCTTATGGTATCCTAGAGATACAGATCTTACTCTTCATGCTTATACAGATGCAGATTGGACCGGAAGTGTGGATGACAGGAAAAGCACAAGTGGTGGTGCGTTCTTTATGGGTTCTAGACTGGTATCTTGGTTCAGCAAGAAATAGAGTTCAATTGCCTTGTCTACAGCTGAAGCTGAATATGTTGCTGCTGCATCTTGTTGCACCCAACTCCTTTGGATGATGCATACTTTGCAGGATTTTCAAATCACTTGTACACCACCTATCCCCATCTTATGTGATAACACAAGTGCAATCAGCATCTCAAAGAATCCAGTTATGCATTCAAAAACCAAGCACATACCAATCAAGTATCATTTTCTCCGGGAACAAGTGCTTGAACAGAAGGTCAAGTTGGAGTATGTTCCTTCTAAGGAACAAGTTGCTGATATTCTCACCAAACCATTGCCCAGGGACACTTTTGAATACCTCAGGCAAAAGCTGGGGGTTGTTGATGCATCATCTTATTGTTGAATCTTTTCTGATTGATGGTACATGATCTTAGGGGGAGCATACCCCTTTGCCCTTGATGTCAAAGGGGGAGAATGAAGCTGAAGATTGTAAGGTTGCCATCAAGTCCAAAGGGGGAGATTGTTGGCATTATGTTCTCTGGTATGGCTATATGTTACAGATGTTGTACTTGATGGCAACTCCCATGACAAGGCTCTCAATTTATTGAAAAATAAGAAGGACGCAGGAAATCAGTTCAGAAGGTGCGTACCCGCAGGTACACCTTGTAGGGACCGCGTCCAGAGAAGCAGGCCAGCCATTAAGGAGGTGCGTCCACCCAGTGCACACATTTCAAGGCAGAGAAAAGCTCACGTGGGGGTTTCTTGTGTTTTACTCTTGGTATCTAGCCGACGGTATTGTGTTATTATGGTGTCGGCTCGTGGTATTGTTCCATGATTTGAGGAGGAGCTTGCCTATATAAAGCAAAGGAGATCATTTGGTTGTAGGATGTCTTTGGTTGAATATCTTATGAGGTTAGATCTAGTCTAGATCTAAAAGGCGAATCTTCTGAAAGACTGAGATCTCTTTGGCGCATGATCAGATCTGTAGATCTGACTGTTTGGGTTACTCTTAAAGTCTTAAAATCATTCATACCCGAAGGTACGCAGGTTCAGTGAAAGGCAAGTGCGACGGGACGCAGTGCAGTAAGAAGAGACCTGCGTGGGGACGTAGGGCAGAGCAAGATTCAGGTGCGTCCGGGACGCAGTACAGTAACAGACGCACTGCGTGGGGACGCGGAGCATAATAAGGATCAGGTGCGTCTCTGAGCAAAAAGACGCGGCGCGATAGTATTTCGGAGTGCGTCCCTGCAGCAAAAGAACGCGGCATGACAGTGTTTCTGGGTGCGTCCCTACAGCAACAGGACGCAGTGCAGTTGAAGAAACAGTGCGTGGGTACGCAACGCAGCAGAAGGATCTCTGCGTGTGGGCGCAGGGGAGCAGAAGGTTAACTGCATCTGGTCGCAGGCCACAGAAGGGAAATCTGCGTCTCTGTCTTAAGATGTTCTGTTGATTGAATTTCTCTGTTGATAAAGTGTTCTGGGTTAGTTCTGTTATTACTGATCTGATAACTGTAGTGGACTGTAACTGTTATGTACTTGATGATCATTTGATGCTTTATGAAAAGAAGTAGGGGGTTGTAGCTCCCTTCCAGGAGAAGTCTGGAAAACGAGAGAGAGTTGTAGCTCTCTGCAGGTTGCAGCCTGCGTACTGGTAAAGGACTGCACCAGTACAAAATCGTTGTAAAAGGAGTTTCTAATTTGAAAGAAGATAGAGACATATTGCAGCAGGTGGTTTTCACCCACATTGGGTTTCCACCTTACATCTTGTGTTCTTTGGTGTGACTATCTGTTTTCCTTGTTCATGCTCATTATTTTATGGTACTGACATGCAAAAATAATTCAAAGATCAAATAAGGAGGATTTATTAAATTGCTAGATAATACTAATTCACCCCCCCCTCTCAGTATTATTTCCAACACTTGCATGGAGGTCAGAATGTTCTTTTTTCATGATAAAATGAAAAACTGTTAGGCCAGGCAGTAACTCTCCAAAGGCAGAAAAACTGATTGGTGTATTATTCCATAGGTAACCCATTGTTATATACAATAGGGAGTGATTTTTCAGTTCATCTCCCGATGACTGTTCACCTTCCCAATTTATTTATTTACATAAAATTCCCAATCATGAAGATTAGGTGTCAACATTCCCCCCTTAATCTGAAGGGATGTTGGTGAGTCCAAGCATCATTCTGAATCATTCAAGCTTTTCCTTTCCAAGTGCTTTGGTGAAGATGTCTGCAATTTGCTCATTTGTGGAACAATGATGGAGATGGATTGTTTTGGCCTCAACATGATGTCGAATCAGATGATATTTAGTATTGATATGCTTTGTTCGATCATGGAACTTTGGGTTCTTGGCCAGTTTTATTGTAGAGGTGTTATCAATCGTGAGTGGAGTTGATTGTACTTGTTTTACCTGCAAATCTTCAAGAATTTTCCCGAGCCACACAATTTCTTTCGTTGCTTCAACTGCTGCCATGTATTCTGCTTCTGTTGTGGAATCTGCTGGAACTGATTGTTTGCGTGATCTCCAGGAAACAACTCCTGATCCAAGACTCATAGCATATCCTGAGGTAGATACCCCAGTTTCTTTGTCTCCATCGAAGTCTGAATCAGAGTATCCAATCAAGCTGAAGTCGTCCACCTGTGTATACTTGATTCCAAGGTCTTGAGTTCCCTTCAAGTACCTTAGAACTCTTTTTGCAGTAGACCAATGTCCCTCACAAGGGTTTTGCATGAACCTGGAGAGGATTCCAACAGTAAATGAAATGTCTGGTCTGGTAGTAGTGAGGTAGATGAGACTTCCTACAAGCTATCTATACTTTGTTGCATCCTTAAATTCCTTTCCTTCAATAGATGTGAGCTTTAAGTTTTGTTTCATTGGAGTAGAAAGAGGATTGCACTCTGTCATGCCAAATCTGTTTAACAAATCTCCAATGTATTTCTTTTGAAAAAGAAATATGGATTTTGGATGTTGGGTTACTTCAATGCCAAGATAGTAATGAACATAGCCCAAATCAGTCATTTCAAAACTTTTCCCCAATTCCTTCTTTATGGATGCAAGGTAGCTTTCATTGTTCCCTGTCATTAAAAGATCATCTACATATACCACAAGATACACAACTATTTTGCCAACCTTCTTGACAAATAAAGTTGCATCATCAAGATCAAAATGATTGAAGTTGAGTTTCAGAAGATGCTCAGTTAGTTTTTCATACCAGGCTCGCGGTGCTTGTTTGAGGCCATACAAGGATTTCACAAGTTTGCATACTTTATGTTCATGTCCTTTCACAGCAAATCCTTCAGGCTAGGACATAAAAACATTCTCTTTTAGATCTCCATTCAAGAAGGCAGTTTTTACATCCATTTGATGGACTTTCCAACCGTTCTGAGCTGCTAGTGCAAAGAGTGTCCGGATGGTGGCCCATTTTGCTGTGGGGGAAAAAGTTTCCTCATAATCGACCCCTTCCTTCTGTGCAAAACCTTTTGCCACAAACCTAGCTTTGTGCTTGTCAAGTGAGCCATCAGCTTTGTACTTGTTCTTGTAGACCCACTTGCAGCCAATTGGTTTGGTTCCAAATGGAGGATCAACCAGCTTCCAAGTGCTATTCTTTATGAGAGAATCATACTCCTTTTGCATCGCTTCTTTCCATTCATCATGAGAAGCAACTTCTTTGAAGGAAGTTGGTTCAAAATCTGTAGACAAGTTCAATTCACAATCATAAGTAACATCCATATCAACAGGTGAATTAGAGTCATATACATCACCTCCATTTTGTCGGTTTGAATTTCTGGTTCCTGTTTTTGCAATTTCATTAGGATGAACACTTTCAAGTGTCTTTGTCAGCCACTTTGGGGGACCTTTCTGAGATGGTCCAGGCTGCTCTGTTGATTGAGTTGGGACTAAATCAAGATTGAGTCTCCCAATTCTATCAATTACATCACTTAAAGCATCATCCGTTGTTGGAGTTTCATGCAAGGGAGATTGTTCTTCAGAAGAAGATTCCACATGTTGATCTAGTATAGGAATCCCCCCTTCAAGATGTGGAATCTGATTATCAAATTCTTGAAATGATTTTGTTTTTGTGAATCTATCCAAGCGATCAAGTTGCCGCTCAACAACATTGTCAGATTTGGATGATTCAAGAAAAATGACATCTCTAGATACAACAAACTTTTTATTTACTTCATCATAGAGGCGGTATGCTTTAGAGGTGTTTGAATACCCCAGGAAGATACACTTACGACTTCTAGCACCAAGTTTGTTTCTATGTACCTTTGGTATCAAAGCATAACAGGTGGAACCAAAGATCCTGAGATGTTTTACCGAAGGAACATGTCCATACCACAATTCATAAGGAGTCTTATTTCTTATAGCATTAGATGGACATCTATTCTTTATATATGCAGCACATAGAACAGCATCAGCCCAAAACATTATCTTTACATTTTTGAAGAAAAGCATGGATCGTACCATATTCAAGATTGTTCTATTCATTCTTTCATCTACACCATTCTGTTGGGGATTATAAGGCACAATTGTTTGATGTTTTATCCCATGTTGGCGAAGATAGTTTTCAAATTCATTTGATGTATATTCTTTTCCATTATCAGTGTGAATAGACCCAATATGAGATTGTGCATCATTTTCAATCCATTTATGAAAATTCTTGAATGTTTGAAAAGCATCAGATTTGTTCTTCAATAAATAAACCCAACACATTCTGGTGTAATCATCAATAAATGTCATGATATATTTATTTCCATTTGCATAAGGAACAGGCATTGGACCACATAAATCTGAATGAATGAGTTCAAGCTTCCTATGTGCTCTTGAATGTGAATCATGAAAAGACTGTTTGCTATGCTTTCCTAGAATGCAAGCATCACATTGCTTATGTTTCCTAGGAATTGTAGGCAAACCAGCAACACCATTTTTCTTCAATAAGTGGAGACTGTCATAGTTTAAATGTCCAAATCTAGCATGCCATAATAAACTTGATGGAAGTGTACCTTCTTCATGATGAGAAATATATGAGAAATGTTGTGCATGAGCAGAGGTTCCTTGCAGTTTGAGAAATCTTTCTTCTTCTATTCCTCTCATGACAAGTGAGTGGTCAGATGCTTTTCTTACCTCAAGCTTGCCATCAAACATATGAATGGAGTGACCTTTCTGGCGGATGTGAACCAAGGATAGCAAGTTTCTCTTGAGCTGTGGGAGACATAGAACATGATCCAGAAGAAAGTCTGGAAGACCAGGCAGTTTAAGCCTGATTGTGCCAAGCCCTGATGGCTTGATTTTTGACTGATCTGCAAAGTATACTGCTCCATCAACATTGTCAGTGAAATCTTCAAAAAAATATTTCCTATGAGTCATATGACAGGTTGCTCCTGAATCAAGCAACCAATCATTTTTCGAAGAAGTAAGTGAAGCATTAAACAAATCTTCATTTACTCCAATGTTACATTGTGACTCAATATAGTGAGCGGATTCAGGTGCTTTACCTTTGTCTGTATCATCAGTTTTACCTTTCTGTTGGTTTCGTTTCTGCTCAATTTTGTCCCATGGTAGCTTGCATGTAGAAGCATCATGTGATCCATTTCGTTTGTAGCAAAAGCAATGTAGATATGCTTTTTCTCCTTGAGAATGTTTGCCCCCCCTGCCTCTGAAATATCTTCCTCTTCCTCTTGTACAGTCTTGAGCAGGATGCCTTTCTTTATGAGCAAGGCACACAGTCTCTTCAGAAGATTCAGGGACTGTCTTCTTTCCAAAGGCAGAATGTGAGTCATAGAGTTCTTTCAGCTTTTGTAAAGCTTCAAAGGCAGTTGAATATGATGAAATATGACAACTTACTTCTTCATTTACAGATGCTGCGATTAATGCATAGGCTTTGCTGTTCTTGTTTTCCCAAATGATGAGCTCTTTGTCTGATGTAGGCTACACTGGGTCATTGTCTCCTTCTCCGACACACACTCCCTTCCACAACTCATTAAAGATGAGGGTGTGTTTTATCATCCGGGACCATTCAGGGTAGTTCTCCTTGCCAGTGAGAACTATTCCTACCATAGAGATGATTGAATGCATTCTGTAAAAAAAAAAAACTTCTGCTGATAGAAAAAAATACTTCTGCTGATAAAAAACTTTCGCTGATAAAAAAACTTCCTGCTGATATACAATGAAGTTGTACTCAAAAGGGCAACTCTGCTGATTTCAAATTCTTTATGCACTCTGTTTTTTTTTTTTAAATGTCTCCAAAATTTATAAAATATCCTCCCCTTTCATTTTCTTTTAAACAAGAAAACCATTATATATATATATATATATATATATATATATACCACAGACTTGGACAATATATATATATATACACCCACAGTGCTCAGCGTTAATACCCACAGTCCCCGGATGCGCTCAGCTTTAATACACATTCAATACTTGAATATAGTGAGCGGATTCAACTTTAATTCAAAAGGGTTACTAATGCAAACGCATTCACACATCAAAACGATAATACCACTTGCCCGTCTGCACTCAAACGTTAATACGACTGCGCATTAATATTCAAGCGTTAATGCAAACACACAGTAGTGCTCTTTCTCGGCTCCATTCGTCTTCATGTTAATGTTCAAATTTGGTGACAACGAAATTCGAAAAACGGAATGCAGTGCAAAAAAAACTGATAAAACTTGCCGTTAAAAAAGCTATCCCTGCTTGAATCCTACAAAAACATATGTTTGTTAGCCATCTGCAGGAGTTTATGCAAATTTTATCAGACGCTGTGTATTCTGGACCTTAGCATACAGTGTTTTGTGGCCGACTCTAACATATTAGAAGGAATAGATTACATTCCCATGAAAAAAAGAGCTGGCATTCAGAGCGATACCATGTCAGGCTTATACAAACACCCAGGCGAACAACGTCCAAGGCGAACAGCGTCCAAGGCGAACAACGTTCAAGGCATATACTATGTCAGGCTTATACAAACACCCAGGCGAACAGCGTCCAAGGCGAACAACGTTCAAGGCATATACTATGTCAGGCAGCTTTAATGCACTACGCAGTGGTATCTTCGTTCACTGTTTTCACTTCAAGGCATACATACGCCCATCACAATGCGTATTGGTCAAACACCTTCACGTAGAATGCAACATGGTGGATGCTCAACGTAGCTCTCAATTGATAGCTGGAGGCAGAGCAACGCTCAGGACAGAGCAGCGCTCAGGACAGAGTAATCAGGTGAATGCAATGCAATGGAGGCAGAGCATTTCAGGACAGAGGCAGTGGCAGAGATAAGGGAGTTACAACTATTTTTAGAACTAGCTCTGATACCATGTCAGACCAGGCAGTAACTCTCCAAAGGCAGAAAAACTGATTGGTGTATTATTCCATAGGTAACCCATTGTTATATACAATAGGGAGTGATTGTTCAGTTCATCTCCCGATGACTGTTCACCTTCCCAATATATTTATTTACATAAAATTCTCAATCATGAAGATTAGGTGTCAACAAAAACTATAAGTTTTTTGGTTTTATTCGTAAAGTCAATGACTTTGGCAAGTACATTGGGAAAAGGACAGTTGGCGCCAATGGGGGATGTGACATTTTGGCGTGTAGCAGAGGTGGTAAGTGGAATCCATCGCATCGCTTTTTGGGATAAGTGGTTTTGGGGGGAGGCCGCCTGATGCCATTCATCGGGTGCCACGTAGTGGTGGGGTGAACAATGAAACCACTCACATCGGGCGGGTAAAGGTTGACCCTCGGAGGTCGCCCGATATGAGTATCGACCGTTGGTTCAAAAGGGGTCAGATCGAACGGTGATCGGGGCAATGATTTGATCAGAGGTTTAATGGAAGGGCCTAATGGGGTTTTAATGAGCGAAAGGGTTAATTAACTGTGGATTAGGGAGGCTTAATGACATCAGGAGTGATTTCATTGGTAGGGACATATTATTAATTAATCACTGATTGATTAATTAATCTCTTTAATTCGTTGGTGGGTCAAGGTTATTAATTAGTCGTTGATCGACTTAATTAATCCCTTTAATTAGTTTATTAATAAGGCTTATGTTTCAAACCTAGGGGTGGGATATTAACATATGGGATTTTTAATAAAACATACGGGAAAGGGGTTTTCTTCTGGATTTAATAAATAATTTTAGAAGTCAATATGAAATGAATGTGGAAAACAAAGTGCGCTAAGTATAATGTAAGTTGAATTTTATTTACTTTTCGCATAAAACATTATAACATAGGCTAAATGCGCATTTGTGGGTTTTTGTGGAGAAAAGGGGGTTTTGCATGGGGGTGATTCCTTTCCCTAGGCAAATAGTGCTTCTACCTTAGGAAAAGGGATTCTTTAGAGGAAAGAGTGAATTATGGAGGGGGTGAATTTTCATGAGGGGATTTTAGTACTTAGAACCTGTAAGTTATTAGGTCAAGGGTTCGGTCCCTCAAGAAGTCAGAGAAATTCTCTGAGCCCCTTTAACTTAAGGTTTTAGGTACTTTAGACTTTACTTAAGGGAAATTAGTAAAATTAAGGGTGAAATGAATGGGGAAATTAATCACTTGACTTTGTGTAAATGCTCAATTATCATCCATACTTTAGAAATTTGATGATGAAGGTAAATGATATGATTTTATCTAATCAATCATCACAATTCTGCAACCATTCAACTACTTACCCATCTACTCATCCTACCATTTTTTCTACTCTTTATTAGGGTGCACTTAAGCTGGCAAACCCTTATCAAAACTTTTCTTTTCTTTTCTTTTACAATAGAAATCTATCTAAGTCTATCATTATTACATCGAATGGCTCAGATAAAATTATTGAGCTCCTTTTATTTACTCTGCCTATCTTCTTATCTGCCAAGATTAAACAGTTTGGCCAAATTTTATTCTTTATCTCTAAGCATGAAATTCAAAACATGGAATAACCAAGAGTAACCTGTTTGGTTACCATGGATTGTGGCAGGAATAACAAGTTGAACACAATCATTATTATGCAGAAAAGAAAATAGTAGTGGCATTTAGACTTGCACACTTTCATGGTCTTTTATTTTTCCTTGGGGTTGATTTTTCCTTTTTTTTTTACCTTTTTACTCTTTTTGTCCTTTGATTTTTCTATTAGGACATACCCTCATTACATTTTTTAATTTTTTGATTTTTTGAATATGGAAAACATTTGCAGAAAGCAAAGGTATGTACATATTACAGTTTTAACCTCAGCCATTCAAAAATTATGACACCTATTGGTATAGGAACATAATAGTGGCTCCATTTGGGGTTGGCATTTCTTGGTGAAATGTCAAGAACTAGTAGATCAATGGCCTTCTAAATTACTGTGATTTTACTCTGCAACTTTCCCTTTTACTTTGCTACTTTATGGATACTTATTGATAGTGAAACTTTTGAAGCTTAGGGCCTTCTCTTCGGGCTTCAACTCCAAAATTTACCATCCAATCCACACTAAACTTTGTGAAGGATATATTATGTACAGGTGATTAGTGAAATTAGTGACTAGTATCTATATAGTGCTTAAGTATTCGACCATTGACTGGTCCTCCTTCTACTTCTGCACCATCCAATTCTTTGAGAAAATAAGCTATGTTACCTCTGAAAGCATAAATAATGTAAGGGCCTTTCCACAAGAAGTCAAACTTCCCATGTTTACCTTTATCTTCCCTTCTTGAGTCCCATTTCAAAAATTTATCTCCTAGTTAGAAATCTTCTGCCTTGGTTCTTTTGTCAAAAGCTTTCTTAATTCTTTCTTGCATAATTTGGGACCTGATGTACACTTCTTCCCTAGTTTACTGCAAGTGAATTGTCTGGTTGATCCTCCTTTGAATATCATTTAGCTCAACCTATGCTTCTTGGAGCAATTTCATCATTGGGACTCCCAAAGAAGATGGGAAAATAACCTCCATTCCATAGACTAGCTGGTAAGGGCTCGTACTAATGGATTTCTTTGTGGTTAGCTTGTCTGCCCACAAGGCATTTACTAGTTTCTTATTCCAGGTTATCTTGTTGTCTTCCAATAGTTTTTTGATGATATTCATTAAGCTCTTATTGAAAGACTCTGCAAGTCCATTTCCTTAGGGATAGTAGGTTGTGGAGTGACCAAGGGTTATGTGATATTTGTTGGAGAAATCAATCATCATCTTTGATTTAAAGGCTGTTGCATTGTCTGTGATGATTTTGGTGGGGCAACCGAATCTGGACAAAATATTGGCCTCAAGGAAACCTATTATGATAGTATCAGTAGTTTGTCTTGAGGGTATGACTTCTATCCACTTTGTAAAATAGTCTGTGGCAGTCAAGATCCATCTATGTTGGATAGAGGAAGGGGGGTGAATTTCACCCATGAAATCAAGACCCCATTGTTGAAATGGTGTTTCAGTAGGTATAGGTTTCAAGGGTAATGGCAGTAATTTTCTTTTTCCTCAAAAATTTGACATTTGTGGCATGAGGTTACAAACTTTTTTACATCAGCAAACAGAGTGGGCTAGTAAAAACAAGCCCTTAAGATCTTATCAGCTATTGTCTTCTAATAAAGATATCCCCCATAGTCACCTGCATGGAACTCTTGCAAAAGTTTGTCAGATTCTTCCTTTAACAGAAAATTCAGAAGGATGCCTTCATGATTTTTCCAAAATAAAGCATTGTCAACTATGCAAAACTTAAGAGATTTCATTTTTAAGAACCTACTTTTAGTTCTGGACAACTCAGGAGGAGCTTGAATATTTTGTAGAATGTATATTATGATATCATACCATGGTGAGTCTATAAAGGCCTGGCTGATCTGCGGAGTCGCCATATCCTCTTCGTTATCCATTTCTGCAATGAAATTTATGTCTAGGGCCTGGTAGTTTGATTCAACCATCAGCTTGGCTAAACCTTAGCCTTTGATCAATTTTGTAGGTTTAATTTCTAAATCATACTCTAATATTTTAGCTATCCACTTCCCTTTCTTTCCATCAAGTCCATCTTGTGTTAGAATGTCTTTGACTACAACATTGGGAACATAAGCTACTATATGAGAGTACAAGATATAAACTTTGAAATCTTTAATAGCTTTAACTAGAGAAAAAGCTTGCTTTTCCATTATATTATACTTTAAAGGTGCATCTCTCAGGGCTTTACTAAAGAAGGCTATTGGTTGTTCAAAACCCTGATCATTTTTCTACAGTAGGACTACAGCAATTGTATGTTCTGAGGCGAAAGAAAAAATGATGAAATCCCTATCAAACATTGGACTGATGAGAACTGGTGTTTGTGTTAAGGCTAACTTTATATCTTCAAATGAATTTTTAGCCTCTAGAGTCCATTTAATAGTCGAATATTTCTTTAACATGTTGTTTAGTAATCTAATTAGTTCAACTAAGTTAGAGATAAATCTTCTCAAAAATTTTATTTTACCTAAAAATGCTTGAAGTTCTTTGATGTTCCTGGGGTGTGGTATCTGCAAAATGGCTTCAATTCTTGTTGGGTCAATCCGGATACCATCTTTGGAGATTATGTGGCCTAGTAGTTTTCCCTCTTCCAACCCAAATAAAGATTTTTTAGGATTCAGAGAAATTCCATACTTCCTGCACTTAGTGAAGACTTGCCTAAGATGATTCAGGTGTTGCTGATCTCATTTAGAGAATATTGTGATATCATCTAGGTATATTACTAGGAAGTCATGTATTTCCTTAGAAAAGGCTATGTCCATCGCTCGCTGAAAGGTGGCCCCTACTTTTTTTAACCCAAATGGCATTTTCACATAAATGAAAGTGCCCCATGGTGTAGTGAATGCAATTTTTTCCTGATCATCTGGGTGGACTAGGATCTTGTTATAACCAGAAAACCCATCTAGTAGTGAGATTTTGGTGGAACCTACTACCCTCTATAATATGTGGTCCATTTTAGGAAGAGGATAGTTATCCTTAAGGGAAATTTTATTTAAATTCGTAAGGTCAACACATAATTTAATTTCGCCACTTTTCTTTCTTGTAGGTACCAAATTGGAAACCCAATCCGAGAATCTAATTGGTGTAATGATCTTAGCTTCATACATTCTTTTGATCTCTTTTTCAATGCAAGGAAAAAGAACGGGGTTAATCCTTCTAAGCTTCTGTCTAAAAGGTTTTTGATTTTATTTTAATGGGATGGTGTGTTGTATTATGCTGGTATCATAGGAGTTTGGGTCCTCATAATTCTAGGCAAAAACATCTTCGAATTCCTTTAGTAGTTCCATATATTTCACTTTTTCATTGTGAGGTAATAATCTTGAAAGTTTTATCAGTTTGGGATCTTCTTCAAAGCCTATATTACATTCCTCAATGTCTGATTTCAATGGTTCCATTTTAGGCTTTTTAGGAACATCATTTGAATCAAATAAGTCCTCCAAAGGAGTTAATCCTTTGGGTAAAAAATTGTCTTTAAGGTTTATGACTTCAGATTCTTCATCGATTGCTTCATCAATTTCCATTTGTTTTAGGTTTCGGATATCTAATTTTGTAAACTTTGTGGGATAGAAATTATCTATCTTTTCATCTTCTACTTTGTTAATTTCTACTTCATTAGTTCAATCAAAATCTAGTGTCATGTCTGTGTCTATATTGCTATTTACAAATTCCTCATCTAAATTTAGAAAATTGTTAATCCGGTAACCATTATCGAACACTTTCCAGTTCTTTAAGTTGTTAGGAATAGCAGGTCTATGCCTAACCTCAGCAATGTACTGATGGTTGGGCTGAAATGGAAACTTGCAAGTACTAGCAGATATGGCTAAGTTGTGACCTTGCATGTTGTGTTTTCTTGGGATGACAGCAAGCATGGTTTCTAAAAAAGTATTTAGTATTTCTACAATTGTCCCTCTATAAAATCCTAACCTAGGATCCCTAGTCATATAAACAGTGTTAATTTGTTTTATTACCAACTCAGAATCTCCCATAATAGAGACTCTTATGGCTCCTAACCTTTTGACCAATTTCAAACCTAGCAGAAGTGCTTCATATTTGGCCATGTTGTTTGTACATTTAAAGTTCAATCTGTAGGCATGACCCTCTAAATGATCATTTTCTAAGTTGTAAATCCATACACCTGCTCCTGCACCTAGTTTGTTGATTGACCCATCGAATTCAAGATGCCATAGGATTTCATGTCCATAATTTTCACTGTCTGGGGGAATGAAATATTTTTTTACTAAGGTATCTAGGTCATCCTTTTTATCTGAAATCTCATGAATTTGGACATTTTGATTTTCTTCTGTTACTATAATTTCGTTTGGTTCTGCTATAGTGTTGTCTGAAGTAGCTTCTTGATTAGATTCAACATTATAAAGTATGAAAGAATCAATATCAGAATGTACTAAATATATAGGAAAGTTTTGAGGCCTCTCCTGTTTACTCACTACATACTTCATCAGAGTCTCTCTATTAACATATTTCATTAAATTTGGAATTTTTTTATTACAATGACATCAATACAATTTAGGTTTTTGGTTATTTTGAAATTCTAGATTCATCATTTAATTCTAAATTTAATGAAATATGTGTTTACAGTTTCTTGGGATGTCCAAAGACTGATATGGTAGCATACGACATGTCAAGTTGCAGAGATCCCTGGAGTTTAGTACCCCAAGATCTAGACAACAACATACCATACTTAGGTGGTATATCAACAACAACTATGTCCATAAGAATGGTCTTAGCAAGGTACTACACTAGGGAAACACACAAATCTTTTGTAAGTCTTAGGCACTTAACTTGGCTTGAATCAAAGGAGAAAAGGTCTTTATAAGGTCTAGTGATATCCAAGTTTAGCTTCTCCATAACAGATTTAGGCATAAGATTGTGCGAAGCTCCAGAGTCTAGCATGGAATTATGTAGGATTTTGTCGTGGATGTTAAAGATAATATAGAAGGGTGGTATCCCTCCTTCCACTGGTTTTCCATTAACATCAGCTCTGAAAATTAACTCAGGTTGATCATCAAATAGGTTCACAGAGTCTTCATTCTCAATGAAGTTTAAAGATTTACTTATTTGAGATTTGTAAGTTTCATGTTTAACCAGTTATGTTAGAGGCATTGATATTTTGAGTTTGGCCACCTCTACTCCCAAATTGAAAGGTAGAGGGGATTTGTCTGTTTGAACGTTTGAAATTTTAGCACCAAGATTCTAAGTAGTATTTTCTTCTTTTTCATTGTTTGGAGTGTTTGTAATTGGATTTTCTAATATGATTTCTGGAGGCTACTCCACTATTCCCTTAAGGGGAACTAAAGTGGAAGGTTTCTCATTAGAAGTTTGATCATTGGTCACATCTTCAGTGGTGGGACTAGAAGGGTTTTGATGTCGTCTAGAAAGGATTTGTACAGTTTTTGTAACTTGAGGATTTTGATTTGCAACTTTTACTTTCTTAGGCTGATTAGGAATTGCTTTCTTGTTTTGATCTGGAACATCAGTGTTCTTTTTGCTTCTTAAATTGTATTGTTTATGCACTTCGAAAATAGCATAGTCATACCCTTGCTTATAGTCGAAATATTCTCCAGTTTGGGTCTGTAACTGTTGAAGCATGTATAATTCCTGATCATCCTGAGTTAGAAAAATAGTTTCTTCATCATCTAATCCCATTAGGTTGAGTTGGGTGTCTATCTTAGGGTCTTCTTTATGGGAAGTTTCAGCATAATTTTCTTGGAAATGTGGTCTAATGTTCTGATTAGGCCCATTTTTACTAGTGTTTTGGTTCTGGGTTTTTCTAAAATTTGGATTCCTAACTGGAGGTGCCTGTTGGTTATCCCAATGAGGTTTCCTTTCAATGAATTTGATCCTATCCATCAATATTTCCATTGCTTTAGCTAAAGCATCCATTTTTTTATCAAAGGGTGAAGTTTCATCTTTCAGGGGTGTTCTTCTCTCGTTTCTAACCTTAGCCCTTTTGGATAGTAGATTAGTTTCTACACTAACTGCTACACTTTGCATATCTTCAAGTGTAGTGGGATTCCTTTCTCTAAGTTGGAAAGCCATATATGTGTCAGATCCATCTGGAAACTTAATCAGGGCTAAGCCAAGTGGAGGCCTAAGGTAAAGTGGGATTGCATTATATACACTATTAAACCTAGTACAGTAGTCCTAAACAGTTTCGTTTGGTCCCCTTTTAAGGTTTTCATATTCAGAAAGAATTTGAAGGGGGTTCTTTTTATTCTCCCACCTATATAAAAACCGTTGGTAAAGAACTTCTAAACTATCTATACTCTGAGGAGGCAAAGATCTAAACCATGTTCTCACTTCTCCAACTAGAGTTTGGACAAAGATTCTCATTTGGACATCTCCTATGTCAATTTCATGCAGTTCAAAATAATTTGTCATCTTTTTTGTGTGTTGCTATGCTGTGTAAGTTCCAGTGCCATCAAATAAGGTAATTTTACTCTGATAATTTGTTGGTAAGGCACCTTAAGGAGCAGGCATCACAAGGGGGGCATATCTGAGTGCCATAGCTCTAAGTTGGACAGGATTGAGAACATGAGTTGGGGTAATAGGAGGATTTGGGACAACAAGGGGAGTTGGGGTGATAGGGGTAATGGGTATTTGAAGGGTAGTGATAGGCTGATGGGGGAGTGAAGGTATGAATGGAGATGAGGGATGATCTTCAGAGGTGTGGGGAAATAATGGTGAACTAAACGAAGTTGAAGATGTTTCATAAAGTTCAGGGATTCTATCAGTGGTAAGTGATCACTGAGGGGAGTTCAGAAGGTATTGATAATTTGACAAGTTGGCTCGTTGGACTTCAAGTTCTCTTGTGAATTATGGATCTAGCACTGTGTCCTCAAGTTCACTCTTAGACATGGTTCTAAACAGAGAAAGGTGAAAATACTCGTCAAAAGGGATGTCTTCAATGAATAACCACTCAGCAGGGCATGAATTGGATCTAAAAATACGTCTAGGGCTTGCTGAACTTTCTTGTCTTCTGATTATTCTTGGAATAAGGTTGGGATTGTCAAATATAGGGGGCGGATTTGGATCAGGGTTGGCGCAGGAATAATGAGTTCTCCCTGAAGCCAGATTTCGAGTTTTTTCTACTTCTTTCTTTTATGAAATTTTGAAATAACTTCTAATAAACCTTTAAGATGCTTAAAAAAAAAAAAATTGAATTTCTCAAAGGTTTATTAAGACTGGGATTTGAGTCCTCAGTATGGTTGCCTATATGTTATCACTCAGAACTTTCTCAAGGTCAAAAGAAAGAAATTTCCGAGGTAACCACAAACCAATCTTTTAGACTGGGGTTCTAGCCAACCTAAGTCCGGAGAGGGCTCTCTCTTTATCATTTAACTTTGTTTTGGTGGGATTTTAGGCTAGTTCTTAGTGTTCATAAGGTTTTGGTTTTGGTTGGGTGGTGGAATTCTGGGAACAGATGGGCAGAGTAGGCCTTCAAGCCATTGGGCTATGGAGTCAATAAAAGAATGGCTTAATTGAATCAAATCAATTTCTAAAGTAGGAGTTCATGGGGTAGGCTAGCACAACAAAAAGAAAATTTGCAGGTCCAAATGGATGAGGTAGTCCTAACCAGGGTAAAAGGGCAATGAAGAATCCTTAAACCAAGATCAAGACGAAGAAAAGAGGGATGATCAATAGCAAAGGGAAACTAAGAATCCTTTGCTATGGACCAAAGGGTGGGAAACTACGGAAGTAAGGGAGCAACTAAGAATTCCCAGACTAAGATAGTTTAAAAGAAAACAGTGAGAAAGTAAACAATCAAGATACAGAGCATTAAAGCTAATTCTGAAATATCATTCCTTGTTTACAATTCAAATTTAATAGAGAAACATGTGAATATTTATAAACATGAAGAGATAACAGTAATAAATATGAAGAGATAATACTTATTTGATTTCCACTGTGCACAAGAATCCCGTGAAATGTCTTTAACTTTATTCCATGATCCAGCAAGCCAATCCAATCTTGATTACAATATCTCCTTAACTTGATAAGAAATGTCTACAGAAATGTCTTTGAATCCCCACTAATTACTTCAATTTGTGAAGTATTTATACAAAAAATGATACAAAATATCTCATAACAATATGAGAATTATTCTAGGAAATCAAAAATATCTTCAACACGAAGATAGAGACAGATGGAGAATGGTCTTCTTGCTGTCCCTTTTATTGTGACTGTGTTGGCTGTTGTAATTCGGATTTGGCTCTTTCAGTTGCTTTGTAGTTGTGTGCTGGAATCACTTTCTATCTTTTATCTACTGATACTCTTTACCTGTTTTGCTTTGACTCTGCATTACCTGTTTTACACGGCAGCCATGTTTTACCATGTAGATTTACTACATTGATTTTATAGTAAATCTGTCAGTTTTTTCCACCATTCACTGTCAGGTAATTTCATCCTTATCATTTTCCTGTATATCTCGTCAGCTACTGTATATTTAGCAAAATTTGGCTTTCTTGTAAACAAGTTCTTGACTTCATGTTCTATGTAAAATAGATTCTCAAGACCGTCATATAGTACCTTTCCAGTGGCCAAAGATTTCATCCATGGCATACTAGCTTGATTTTTGGCTAGCTTGTTTAATCTTTCAATATAATCCTCTTGAGTCATCAACTTGTCATGTATGACCATAGGACTAGGAAGTCCTTTTTCTCTTAAGATGCCATACTTTATCATAAAACTATCAATGTCTGCTTGGAACAATGTAAACTTTGAAACGGGAACTATAAACTCAAAACGGGAACTCTGGCCCAAAAACCTCAAAAAAACCACAAAAATAGTGCTCAAAACGAAAACTGTGTATACTGGAACGATGCTTTTTTTTTTTTAGGTGTCAATTTTGCGGTTGTTTTAAAAATGGCAGTGACTACAAAATTTTCTACGAAATTTTCCTGCAAAATATAGCTTCAAAACGAAAGTGTTGATACTGGAATAATGATTTTTTTTTTTAGGGTCAATTTTCATACTTTTTAAAAAATGCTAATAAAACCAATTTTTTATGTCTCAAACAAAGTTAAATTTTAAGGAAAAAACACATTAATGTTTCTGGTAGAATATCATTTTTCTTTCCTATGTATAAATTTATCTTGGAGCTCAGTGGAATAACGACTTTTCAGGGAGGAACGTTGTGAATATCTAGAGGAAAGTTGTGAGTGAATCTTTTAATATTTAGGAATGCTATGAAAGAATCTTTTAATGCATCCTTAACCAGACTGTATGTTCGGGTCATCCGAGAACAAACTGCAAGGTCAACCGTTGAATTTCTTGCTGGGAAGTTCCGATAACCAAAGTTACAATCGGGTCTAGGTCTTCTGTAAAATACTATTGGATATATATTCCTGGAAGACCTGCTCAGAGTTAATGGATGATATGACCGTCACCTATAAAAATTAAATAACCCATAAACATAGGGATTCACAGCCTTTCTCCAACGAATGTGTTACAAAGGTTCATTTATTAGGTCCCAATCTTATGGCACTAAAATTTATGTTGGTGTGAGAAGACTGACACCTAATAATAAATGGACCTTTTTAATACTTTCTTTTGGAGGAAGGCTCTAGGTCTAATTAGAAGCAAAGGGCATCTGCATTAGAATACTATAGACATGGATGGAAAAATATTATCATATAGTTTGTGAAGCCATATTATGTCTACTTGTACTTTTGTTTAAATTATTGTTGTGAAGCCATATTGTGTCTACTTTTACTTTTGTTTAAATTATTGTTTGGTACAATCAAATGAAGATATTGAATATATCGATGAAATCATGGACAAAATGTCAATATTTGGGAGTTTGGTTTGTGACATACGATAGAACCCTAGAAATAGATTTATCAATGTAGGTGAATTTTGCCGCTATATCAATTGGATTTGGATAGTCACTCAATTGGATGGACGCCTAATAAATGAACTTTTTTTAGTAAATATTTTTGGAGGGTTGTAGGTCTAATTAGAATCAATACTCTTCTGCATTAAAATACTATAGAGCTGGATGGAAAAATATTTGCATATAGTTTGGGACGTCATATATGGCCCGATACAGGTGGAAGTACTTTTGTTTAGATTATTGTTCTTGTACAATTGTATAATGATATTGAATTTATATATGAAATCATCGACACAACGTTAAAATTGGGGAGTTTGGTTCAATTTAATATGTGACATAATAAAATTCGTAATCAATCATATTGTCATTTGCTCCATATTCATTGGATGCATCTCGATTTAAATGAGATGTATGTTGATTGGATGCATGAAAATGCAGATATTAAAATTTGTAATCAACGATATTATGATTTGCTCCGTATTTATTTCATTATTGGATCGATGCATTGAAATGTAGATTTTAATTTGGATGATTGGAAGATGCATCTTTATTATTAGCATAACCAAATGTTGTTGATATATCCTGAAAAGTATCGTTTTCCAAATAAATTATAATTACAGGTTATCATTTGGAGTATTCGACTCGTTCAATAGCATTTCACCATAAATCCTGCGAGTAATGAAAATCCATAGAATACGGAAAATATAAAAGTATATTAACCGTACAAATCATTAATACGTTTCAATTTGTTCAGCAATTCGGTTTGTTTAGCCAAGGCTTTTGATAGTACGATCTGCTATCATGAAATTGCTCTTCGCTGACCCAGCTGGCAAACCGGCAAACTCATGATTGAAATCAGTGAATTGTCAGTTTGATCATCAAACTGACAATTAGTATCGATCATCAGTTTGACCATATTTTTAATATTTTTAATATTAAAAATATATCTTGAGAAACGCGTATCTTTGCTCACTCAAAATTGATTTTGAATATATTTTGGAATCGAATGTACAAAATGGGGTGAGGATGACTTTCTTGACTAATTGTTATTAACTCGACATTTAAATTTGACTTTGAAGAAACCAAGCGTGGTCATAGTCAACCCATAAGATTTTGAGTGGACTTACAAAGCCTTTCAACTTTGTAGAAAACAGAAGGAAGGAACTTCTTTTTATTTAGCTATTTGATTGTTAAAATTTATGAAAGTGTAGTTTTGTGGACTTAGTTCGAGTGGTGGGAAAAATAGTTTGGTATTCTATCCACTCGGTTTCAATTTCTGTATAGGGAAATGTTGCGGAGTAGCCCCCCTTAAAATAGAGTCCACTCTAGTGTGATCAAGTCTCTGCTCTTGCTAAGTCATAAATTGTTGGTATATCTAGCTTGTAGGCTGTTGAATATACTCCTAGTGTGATAGTGGCAACATGTAGAGAGACAAGTTGAGAGTAGATGCCCCCTAAGATATATTTTTATATCTAACATACGGGCTATTAGATATACTCTTAATGTAATAATGGCAATAGATAGAAAGGCATGTTGGAGAGTAGGTGCCCCCTAAAATAGGATCAATTCCAATAGGGTTATGTCTCAAATCTTGCTAAATTATATATTAATGATATATCTAACTTATTGAGTGTTAAATATATTCTAGATATTATAATGGCAACAAAAACATTTAATTCTAAACTGATTCAAATTATTCACTAGTTTTTGGGAAAAAAATAACATATAACTATTTAAATTTAAGCATATACCTTCTTGAAAATACACATTCTTAATCACATTCTTATAAAGATTAAAAAAATATAACACAAATATAAATTTTATTGATATTTGTTAAAAATACTATAAAACCTAAACACAAATACGGTAGTTTTCTTGGATTAATCAAGTTTCTTCCTTGATTCTATGATTCCTTTTAGCAAAATATAACTCTGGAAAAAAACAAAAAAATATAAATCAAAAAACTTTTTAATATGAAAAAAATAAATAAATAAATTTCTTTCACATTAACCGAAGTTGTATGTAAAATTATTTTATTCAATCATCCACACATATATAAACCAAAAATACATATCCAACTTGTTAATCGAGTTTCTTCCTTAATTCTATGATTCCTTTTATCGAATGGAAATTTAAACGCTGCTCTACATCATGATTCCTTTTATCTCAACTTGTTTTGAGATACTTCCTTAAAATTCTTATTTAATGTCAACATCAAACGCGGGGGCTTATGAGATCGAACTTAAAGTTCATTATGTGTTTGGTAAAGTCAAGGCTTGACTTAGCAAGCTGCTCGTTGCTCGTTGGTCCTTGAATTGATGCCCAGCGAATTCGTCTAATGATGGCTGTATTTAGTTTAATTTATAAAAGAAGTGATATTTTTCACTTCTTATTATGAAATCTTCTGGAGTAACGCTCTTAACGCATAAAGAGAGCGTCACGGCCATTTATCTGGACACTTTTTGTCGTATGAGAATAAGATTTCATGGTATCTGTGGAATATTTCAATGTAGTTTTCATTTCCCGATATATAGCTATTTGGTGGTATTTCCAGTGACTAGAATTATAATCGAGAGAGTTGATAAGAATACTAGTATATACGTAGTTATCCATCTTGTGGAGTAAGAATTTTTAATACATGGAAAAGCGTTGCTGCTATTCTATATAGCGGATATCTAAATATTAAAAATAATTAGTTCGATCATCAGTTTGACCATACAAATAGTGATTTTGTTTCAAAGTTTACTTAAAACACTGACTCCTCCCCTTAAACTGCAATACATCTCATGATACTATTCAATACTCATGATACTATTCTATATTACCGGAGCGTCGATTCCGGGAATCGACGCTCCGCCCCTTGGGCGGGGCGGGGCGGCCCGGGGGTGGCGCTGCGCAGGCGGCGCCCGCGCAACGCCACCCCCGGGCCGCCCCCGCCCCGCCCGAGGGGCGGAGCGTCGATTCCGGGAATCGACGCTCCGACAATCAACCTTGCAATCAATCCGCATTTTGAGTTGATATTGTAATACGTTGATGTCTGGATTGAATCATAGA
The DNA here is from genome assembly GCA_031772625.1 of Pinus tabuliformis. Classification (NCBI taxonomy): domain Eukaryota; kingdom Viridiplantae; phylum Streptophyta; class Pinopsida; order Pinales; family Pinaceae; genus Pinus; species Pinus tabuliformis. Next base: position 265,073,814 of record CM062805.1, read on the forward strand.
TGGATAGCCAGCTAATTAGGCCTTCCAGGTTCTTTTCTCGTGTGAACAGATGTAGATCAGCGAATCTCTATACCTGAACTCTCGTTGGATATAATATAGAATAAGCGTCAACAGAGCATTCTCCTGAATCTCAAATTCAACAGAACGTTGAAAGCAAGAACGTTGCCTCCGGGATTCCTTACTCTGGCACAACGAGTACATGAATCAAAATACTTGAGGGCAAGGAAAGACGAGAATCATCATAAGCGTATGGAACATTTGGGGAAATGGGAGCAGCCGCTGCCAGAGCGTTTGCAATGGTACTGTATATATCCCTTATTCATTAATTCCAAATTTTCATATCCAAATGTCGAGTAAAGTATAGTTTAGGTCCACCGCGATGTTAATCGTATCTTGTCAAATCAACTCATGGAATATGTATCGTTGTATTGTTTCTTGTTTAGGTAAAATGTCATGGCCTTCATAGACAAGTAAGTCAAAACCGAAATAATCTTTCTGGTCATGGAAATTGTAAATAATAATTTACGATTTGTTAATAAAATATTTTATTTGTTAGTATAATGCCCCTAGCTAATGAAGCACACCTATGTATATAATAAATAAGTAAAAAAAATTGTCAAATCAACTCAGAAAATAATATTTGTATTTATTTGTTAGTATAATGCCCCTAGCTAATGAAGCACACCTATGTAAATAAATAATTAAAAATAATAAAGCTAACCCAACTACCCTCACTCATTAAACTCTCCATTCACTCATTAAACCAACACGTGTTTCCTTATTTCCTTTGATAATGAACAATGTGGGTTGGTATGAAAATTAATACATGGATACCTTATCACATGCCAATGAGTTTAATTCCATTTGTGAGATTATATACTCATGATTTTATTAACCATGAACTAAAGGGTTTGGCTCATGTATTGTCATCCATTGGGCCGAGGTCAAACTCTAAGCCATGGATACATAAATACTAGCCATTGGATTTAAAGCTCTTCGAATGTTAAAACCCCATTGGACTTCCACATTCGATGTGAATACCATCCATCTATCAAATTATTCCCTATGTGAGGCTTTCAAATTATTCTCTATGTGAGGCTTTACTTGCCCAATATTTTCTCTCACCTCCAATGTTCCGATAGAACTAAGCTTTACATTTTTGTATAATATTCATAAGTAAAAAAATTGTCAAATATAAAATTATTTTTATTTTGGTTTCAAAATAATTATAAATAATTCAGAGTTCTGGGTAGAAATCTGTTGGTTATTCTATATTAAAACAGGTTTCTGTCATTCTCCATTCCAGAAACTCCTCTCCGTTCTGATTTTACATGTCATTGATCATTATCTAGTCACGTACCAAGTTATCTTGATCTCTTTATGCTAATATTTAAAGACATAGTGGTCATCCTGATAGTTGGTTGTGAGATGACATGGTTGGGTTGAATAAATGACTTGGCCTACCACAAAACCACAGTGAATAGAAAGATGCTCTACCCAACCAATGGGAACTGGTACCTGTACTGGAACTCCCCCTGAGCAAATTTTCTTTTTGTTTTGCTAAACTAAGAGTTGTAACTTCTATTTCATTAAATCGGAAAGAAAAATACATAAAATACAACAGTCCCCAAGGAACTTTGGGCTAAAGAAATATCAAACTGCTTAAAGCCATAGACCCACAAACAGAACAACAAAACCCTCGAAAAACAAACATAAGTCAACACCGTTCGATCACCCCTCAAAGATCTGACGGATGAGGCTCATATCGGGGCGAGAACCTGCAACCACGTTAAAATTAGAATCGAACCCAATGAGAAAATACGGACCATTCTAAAAGGATTTTGGGTCTGAACGGGGGGATAACCCTCAAGCATGTAGTCCACCTGAAATCCACCGATTCCCACCATGAAGCACAACAAACTCAAAGGATAACACTCACCTTGACCTACATACATATCCTTAATCATCGAATCTCCTCGCTAGATCTGACGGGCAGAGGAAGACATCGCTTGACCTACATACATATCCTTAATCGTCGAATCTCCTCGCTAGATCTAACGACAATTGAGAAAGGTCCATTACAATGCAATTTCATTCAGCAAAGAATTAATGCTCTTCAATTTCTTCGAGATGCAATGCAAGAAATTGGGTTGAAAAAAGGGGACTTTAGTGAATCACGTGTGGCAAAAAAGGCAAAGGAACCCCAACCACCATTACATGGAATGTTTGGAAAGACATATATTGGGAGATTTGCAGACATCAAAGACCCATTAGAAGAGGAAAATGAGCAAAATGAAACAGAAAATATTGTGGAAGAGGACAATGATGAAACTCTAGAGGACGAAGAATTTGGATTACGTGACATTGTTGATTAAATTTAAGTTATGCTTGTAAATCAAGCTTTGCAATGTTTTGACTTTGACATTTTATGAGAAGAATAAACACTCAATTAGGGTTGTTATATGTTCAATATTGGTAATATGTGATTTCTGCATTGATTTTTAAGTTAATCATTATTTTTTGAAAAAAAAAAGTAGTTATTATTATCTTTTTGACATGTAATTCATAAAAAAAACTATTATTTGACCATTTTTAGTTAATATTTTTGTATAAAAATTGTGATTTTGACATGTTAATTCTAGCAAAAAATTATCAAAACGTTTAGTTTTTTTGTTATATTTATGTTAAAAATGGTTATTTTTTATGTCCATTGTTAAAAAATGTTGTTTTTTAGAAACAATTATTTCATGTGGATTGAAAAATTAATTAAGGATGTCTAAACATGTAGATTATCTAAAATTCAAACTATCGACTTTCTAATTTAAAAATGCAAAACAGTAAAAACCCCACTAAAAAAAAAAAAAAATTAAGATAGAGAACAAGAAAATATGAATACAATGACGACTTCAAAAACTATCAAATTTAGAAAATAATTTTTTACATTTCACACACTAGAAAATTTAAAGTCAAAAAATAGGTCTTTTAAAAAAAGGGTGTGATGCAGAATACTCACTTTTTAAAATCAGGATGAAAATCACTACCATTCACTACCATTCTAAAACTTAATGCACATGAAAAAAATTAAAGTTCCAAAAACCATGTTCTAAAAAAAACATGTGTATTCTGCATCACCACTTTTGAAAATCGGGTCATTTTTTTGCCACCTCTACAAAACGGGTAACAGTATCAGTTCCCGTTTCAAAGTTTACATTGTTTTGGATGCTTTGACACCTTTTCTCCAGATTTAGCATCAGGTTCCTTTTGGTGAGAACCTTCTTTATTTCAATGATGGTTGTTGTTCTATCATCAATTTATAGTTCATCAAGTTGGTACCTATTTCTGTTGTTCAAGAATGTTATCAATTGATTGGATTCCTCAAGTTTATCTCCCAATTCTTCCACTGTCTTGTGGATTGCTTCTGTAGCCACTTTGACTAGTTCAGTCTGTTCAAAAATGACTTGAATAGAAGGCCAAACATCATTGATTGAATCAATGATGTTGGCCCAAAGAATTTCTTTCATGTCTCCCAGTGGCTCTTGCAATGTCAAGTCCTTTTCAAGGACTTTTATTCTTTCTACCATCCTTTTGTTCTTCTGAACTTCTTCCTTTTGTTGTATCTGGGTAAGTTTAAAGTCAGTCTCCAGATTTGATACCTTTTCTTTAAGTTTATTAAGTTTAGTGGCTTGGATACTCATTTCCTTCATGGTCTTTACCAATTCAGCTGTTTGTTTTGTTGAAGTACCTGCGCTTGTAGATGCCCATGTGCCTGGTCATGTACCTATCACTAGCAAAGCTGTCACTGGTGGAAGTGTGGGTGCTAAAGTAGTAGCCAAGGTGGAGGGTATTATAGTGGAGACTGTAGGAATTATAGTCTGAGGAGTGGTGGCCAACTCACTCTGCTTAGACTGTATCAAGTTATCTAGCTCCTTTTTTGTCTCTTTTAATTATTCATTAAGCTTTAGGACCAAGTCGATAAGCTCTTCCTCCTTCTGTGTTTCCAACACTTGAGCTGTCTGAGGATGGTGTAGAGGAGGAATTTTGAGCTACTTCTTTAGTGCAGCTATGTCATCGTTTTTCTTCTTGGTAAGCTTTTCTGCAGCTTTCACATCCTTGGGATCATGTCCCAGTTCTATGACCAAGTCCTCTAATGACTTTATTCTAGTGTCTTTGGCCTGTGAAGAGGCATTCTCCAACTAGAATTGCACTGATATATTATTCAGCGAATTCTGAATTTTGTGGGCTACAATTTCCTTGCTCGTCAAGGTGGAATAGACTATTTCACCAGTTTTCTTGTGTAGTTCTATTTGGTCAATAGGATGGATCTCCTTTGCCAGTACCTCAAAGTCTGTTTTCAGATAATCTGCCATTGATTTGGGTTGCTGTGTAGTTGGTTTCAGAAAACACATCTGCATTCTACCTTCTTTTATGTCAAAGGTTGACATTAGCCTTGTTTTGTTTGTTGGAGCCATTTTCAGGTAGTGTGCATAACTTTGTGCCTTTAACATTTCATTCTTGGCCTTGATTTCTTTGTATTTCTCTTTGATATCTTGGCTCTGGCTAGTAGGAGCCCTGAAGGAGGATACTTCCACACTTTATTGCCTTTCTATCATTTGAGTTTGTGAGGTGGAATGTTCTTGTGTATCCCCTGAAGGATTGGTATGCCTGCTTTCTGCTCCTATAGTTCCTACTGTCTCCTCGGTAAACTCTTGTTCAGAAAATGGGTTCAACCTTTTCGTTTTGACATAGGTCTGGGCAATAGGTCTACTAGAAGGGGTGGCCTCCTCTTTATCTATTTTTAGATTCCTCTCCTCATTTAGAGGAGTCTGCAAAATGGGAGGATTGCTCATGATTTGTTCTGGTTGAGCAAGTTCCTCTGAAATCTCAGGCTGTTCAGATTCCTCTGGCTTCTTTGTTCCTTCTAGGTGATCTGATGCTTCTGGTTTCTCTGATGGCCCTTCTTCTACTATTTGTCCATTGTGTTCTTATGATTTCCTTTGAGATTTAGTTTCTCCTGGCACCTGTACAAATGAATCCTCATCAAGCCTTCTATCTAAATTAATCAATACATTATTGACATCAATTTCTGTGCTATCCCGGTCTACTAGAGTGTTTTCCACCCATTCAAGCTGATTTGCATACTGTTCAATTTCAGGGGTTGTATGGTGGATGTAAGGAGATAATTTATTCTTCTATCTCCTATTGCAAATGAACTCTAAGGGGTCATAATTCCAGATGAAACTTTGTTTCAATCTCAACCCTTGGAGGATTTGCTCTACTTCCTTCCCTACTTCCTTACTGTTACATATGAAAGGGCGAAGCTGATCTTTTATCCTAAGCTGAGCCTTCTTCTTGGATTTCACAAAATGCACCTCATCTGAATTGATCATTTGTCTGTAGTACTCCAAGGCAAACAATCTCATAGGGAGGTATCTAGGTAGTCTGTAGGGAGCCAGCTCACATCCATAGAGTGTGATTTCAATGTTTCTTTGGTACAAGTACCAATCCCCCACTCTATACTGTTTTGATAAATGAAGGACCCTCCTGATGTCTGCACTGATTTTGGGGGGAGGGCTTCCTAATAGCATAGTTGTTACTAAGTACACAAAGAGATCTATGAAATAGGTACAAGAATATTGAGAGTCAAATTGGTGGATCAATGAAGTCCAGAAGACCACTGATATGGGGTTGCCTCTGGTATCAAGCTTTTGGAGGGTGATTGGAAATTTATCAACTTGATAATACAAGAACAAATGATATAGAACTGAAGAATATTTAAACACTCTTTCATTTTCCAACCTCATGAATTGATCATGCATTTTATTAGCAATGAACTTAGCATAGTCAAACATGATGGCTGGTGGTTTCCCAGGAAAGTAGATGGACATAAAGGCTATAATGATTTCATCAACAAATTCACTTGTAGTATAGCCTAACACATTGGATATCATGTGTATGATGTCTTGGCCAAGGTTAGAGAATATGGTATATAGGTATGGTGGAGAATCCTTTGGAATGTGTTGTTCTTCCTTGATAAAGATCTGGTATAATTGAGCAAGTTTGATTTGAGGTGAGTGGAGGGTATATGTTCAGCAAATCTCCAACAGAAAGAGGGATGAGGCTCTAGTTTGGTTATAATTGTAGTATTTTGTTAATGGACTCTGCAGTGATGGTAAATAATACAGACTGGTTAGGGGCCCTCACAGCCCTTTGGCTGGGATCATAATTCATATGGCAGTAATGGATAATCTCTGGGAAGATATGGACACTGGGAAACTGATATTTGGGTAAACTTGACTCTCAAAGCCCTATACAGTCTGCATGGCTCAAGTGCTAGTCTCTGTACCTGCAGTATAGCTTCAAAGGGGATTCATGGGTAGAAGTATCTTTAATCTGAAAATCTTTATCTGCTAATGGGAGATGATCTAAATCTCTATGAGGAGTAGAAATGGGCATGATATTTAATGTAATTGGGGCAGCCATCCTTGGTTCTTGTGGATTCAAGGACGGGGGCAAAGGGTTTTTAGTGATTTTTAGGAAAAACTGGTCTAATTCAGGTATTTTGGAGTCACCAAGCAATCTTCTTACTAAATTACTTAGGAATTGGAAGCAATTTAGTCCAGGTTGTGGAACAAAACAGGGTTTTTTCAGTGAATTGGGATAAATACCTAGTTTTAGCTTTTGGACTGAATAATGGTGACTGTGCACTGTTTGCAAGAAGTGCACGGGTTTGCAAGGTGGTCTGGAGTTTTAGCAAGTTCAGTAAGTTGGCAGTTGGTCGCAGGTTGATGGTTGCACGTACTTTGTGCTTGCATGGAGGTCAGAATGTTCTTTTTTCACGATAAAACAAAAAACTATAAGTTTTTTGGTTTTATTCGTAAAGTTAATGACTTTGGCGGGTACATTGGGAAAAGGACAGTTGGCGCCAATGGGGGATGTGACATTTTGCCGTTTAGTGGAGGTGGTAAGCGGAATCCATTGCACCGCTTTTTGGGATAAGTAGTTTTGGGGGGAGGCTACCTGATGCCATTCATCAGGTGTCACATAGTAGCGGGGTCAACAATGAAACCATTGACATCGGGTGGGTAAAGGTTGGCCTTTGGAGGCCACCCGATATGAGCGTCGACCGTTGGATCAAAAGGGGTCAGATCGAATGGTGATCGGGGCAATGATTTGATTGGAGGTTTAAAGGAGGGGCCTGATGGGGTTTTAATGATCGGAAGGGTTAATTAACTATGGATTAAGGAGGCTTAATGACATCGGGAGTGATTTCATTGGTGGGGATAGATTATTAATTAATCACTCATTGATTAATTAATCTCTTTAATTCGATGGTGGGTCAAGGTTATTAATTAGTCGTTGATCGACTTAATTAATCCCTTTAATTAGTTTATTAATAAGGCTTATGTTTCAAACCTAGGGGCGGGATATTAACATATGGGATTTTTAATAAAACATACAGGAAAGAGGTTTTCTTCGGGATTTAATAAATAATGTTAGAAGTCAATATGAAATGAAAGTGGAAAACAAAGTGCGCTAAGTGTAATGTAAGTTGAATTTTATTTACTTTTCACATAAAACATTATAACTTAGGCTAAATGTGCATTTGTGGGTTTTTGTGGAAAAAGGGGTTTTGTATGGGGGTGATTACTTTCCCTAGGAAAATAGTGCTTTTACCTTAGGAAAAGGGAATTTTTAGAGGAAAGAGTGAACTATGGAGGGAGTGAATTTTCATGAGGGGATTTTAGTACTTAGAACCTATAAGTTATTGGGCCGAGGTTCTGGTCCCTCCAAAAGTCAGAGAAATGCACTGAGCCCCTTTAACTTAAGGTTTTAAGTAATTTAGACTTTACTTAATGGAAATTAGTAAAATTAAGGGTGAAATGAATGGGGAAATTAATTGCTTGAATTTGTGTAAATACTCAATTATCATCCATACTTTAGAAATTTGATGATGAAGGTAAATGATATGATTTTATCTAATCAATCATCACAATTCTACAACCATTCAACTACTTACCCATCTACTCATCCTACCATTTTTCTACTCTTTATTAGGGTGCACTTAAGCTGGCAAACCCTTATCAAAACTTTTCTTTTCTTTTCTTTTACAATAGAAATCTATCTAAGTCTATCCTTATTACATCCAAGGGCTCAGATTAAATTGTTGAGCTCCTTTTATTTACTCTACCTATCTTCTTATCTGCCAAGATTAAACAGTTTGGCAATATTTTTATTCTCTATCTCTAAGCATGAAATTCAAAACATGGAATAACCAAGATTAAACTGTTTGGTTACCATGGATTGTGGCATGAATAACAAGTTGCACACAATCATTATTATGTAGAAAAGCAAATAGTAGTGGCATTTAGACTTGCACACTTTCATGGTCTTTTCTTTTTCCTTGGGGTTGATTTTTTATCTTTTTGACCTTTTTACTCTTTTTGTCCTTTGATTTTTCTTTTAGGACATACCCTCTTTACATTTTTTAATTTTTTGATTTTTTGAATATGGAAAACATTTGCAGAAAGCAAAGGTATGTACATATTACAGTTTGAACCTCATCCATTCAAAAATTATGACACCTATTGGTATAGGAACATAACATATGGCACTCTGGCTATCATTGTATAACCTGACTAACTCCTGCTTCTTACCCAATTCATCCAGAAACCTTTGTAACCAAATCAATTCTTTACTAGCCTCTGTAGCAGCAACATACTCTGCTTCTGTTGTTGAGAGTGCAACAACACTTTGTAGTTTTGAGACCCAACTGATAGCTATTCCACCTATAGTAAACACATACCCTGTGGTGCTCCTCATGTTATCTCTATCACCCACCATATCTGTATCAACATATCCTTGAAGAGTAATATTTGAAACACCAAAGCATAATGTTTGATTTGTGGTACCTCTCAAATACTTGAGAATCCACTTTATTGCCATCCAATGTTCTTTTCCTGGATTGTTCATGTACCTTCTTACAACTCCCACTGTGTGTGCAATATCAGTCCTTGTGCAGACCATTGCATATTGTAGAATTTCTGATTGTAGATCACCTGATAATGCAATAAAATAAAGCAAAATACTTGATCTACTTCTACAAACAAACTTGCGGAAGCTTAATCGATTTTGAGCAATATCAAATAGAACACATATAACAGAGAATGAGAAATCAATCACACATGAACACAGAAGAATACTCTGGGGAAAGCCTCAGCTAAAAACCCCACTTTCTGTATTATCATACAAGTGGAAATATCTCTAGATTACACAAATCTTTAGCTCACAAGCTATCTAGCTTTCAATACAATCCCTCAATACTACTCATAGACTAAATAGACACAACATATGCCTTCCTTTAGTCCTCCAAGCCTCCTATTTCCTTGCGCAATTTCTCCTGGGTCCTTTGGCTGCCACCTATGCGAATTTTCCTCTCACACAACTCACCAAACATAGAAGTAATTGCGCAATCTCCAAGGAATGAATTCCTTCTGCATGTAAGAGATATCCTCAATGGAATATTCCTGCAACTGATAGTACACTATCCCATCATCTGATCTCAACTGGGTCTATGACTGAACTCACATGCATGAGTTATTTATGAGAGAATATTCAGTTATCTGAAGTGCAGTAGTTACATGCATGCATGCATTAACTATCTGAACTCACAATCAGTTCCACAAACTATTGGTACTAATCTAACTAGACTTAACTCAATTAACTAAGCTAACGAATTACAACTCAAAGTACAATTCATCATGATCTCCTTAATTAAGGGATAACTTCCTCAATCAAAGGGGAAACTGTTGCATGTCTTCACATAGACTTCATGTTTGATTTTCTACAGCTAATTAACTCAAGATGAATTAATTAATTATTTTTCAAACAGCTGCTACGATCAAATTCGAATTTTAATTCTCAATTTTAGTTCAGGGACTAACTATAATTGGAATGTATCCTGAAATGCTATTTATAGCAATGTTATTTTTATCACTTCTATATTTAGCATTTCTTGTTGCTATTTTCAACACTCCCTCTCAACAAGAAAGGGATTATCTATCACCCCAATCCTGTCTCTATGGAACTTGAATTTTCATTTTGACAATGCCTTAGTCAAAATATCTGCATCCTTCTCCTCGGTCGAAACATATAGCAACAACATGATCCTCTTCACCACACAGTCTCGAAGATGATACCAGATATCGATGTGCTTGGATCTGCCATGAAATACCGGATTTTCAAAGAGTTTGATATAACTTTGATTATCGCAACAGATCACAGTTGGATCCATCCTCTAACCAAAAAATCCAACAAGAATTTTCTGCATCCAAATGGCCTCACATGCTGTCTGATTGGCAGCCATGTATTCAGCCTCTGCTGATCTAAGTGCAACTGACCTCTGTTTCTTGTTGTACCAAGAAATTGCAGCTGAACCAAGGTTGAAAATTCCTCCTGATGTGTTCTTCTGGTCTAATGGACTCCCTGCCCAATCTGCATCGGTGAAGCTTTGAAGCTTCACTCCCTCTGTCCGTTTGTACCATAATCCATACTAAGATGTGCCTTTAAGGTATCTCAGCACATGCTTTGTTGCCTTCCAAAATAGCTTGGTAGGCTAAACCATAGCTTGACTCAGCTGGTTCACCACAAAGCACAAATTTGGTTGTGTGTTCACTAGATACATCAATGAACCCACAAGCTGTCAATAAATAGTAGTATCTACTACCTCACCTGAAGTAGCATCCTCCTTCCTCCAGGTACCCGCTAGAGGAGTCTGCATGGGCTTGCACTTCTCCATGTGGAATCACCTGAGTATCTCATTGGCATATTTGCCTTGAGACACAAACACTTCCCCATCCTTATGCCACACTTCCATGCCTAGAAAGTAGTGCATGAGACCCATGTCTTTCATCTCGAACTCTCTTGCAAGGTCCTCCTTGCAAGACTTGATCAACTAATCATCACCTATCAATATCAGATCATCAACATAAAGAACAATGATCAATGGCTTACCTTCTACCATGATGTGGTAAAGGTTCACATTTGATTCACTCTTTGTGAAGCCCAACCCGATGAAATAGTTTCCGATCCTGGCATACCAAGCACGAGGTGCTTGCTTCAGCCCGTACAAAGCTCTCCTGAGTTGGCACACATGCGACTCATGATCGAAGGTCTCAAATCCTTCCCACTACTCTATGTACACCTCTTCCTCAATCTTGCCATTGAGGAACGCAGTATTCACATCCATTTGATGGATCTTCCAAACCATCTGTGTTGATAGTGTCAACATCAATCTGATAGATGAGTACCTTACTATAGGAGAAAAAGTCTCATCATAGTCAATCCCCTCGACCTGTGAGAAACCACGGGCAACAAACCTTGCCTTATGTTTCTCCACACTGCTATCAGATGCTTGCTTTACCTTGTAAAGCCATCAGGAACTCACCACTGACTTGTCCTTCGGTCTTGGGACAACATCCCAAACACTGTTTTGAACTATGGAGTCGTACTCCTCCCCCATAGCATCAACCCAGACAGGCTGCTGCACCGCTTCGTCAAAGGAAGATGGTTCGGTCTCTACACACTCCCCAACTAGGGCCATGTAACCAATGTACTGCTCGGGTGATCTCCTCTATCTACGCTGAGAGGATGGCTGTCCCATATTCTCTCTTGCATCCATCACCGATCTGTTAGCTTCCCTTGAGCGTTTCTACCCATCTCTGGAAGACTCTACATGAGTGGATGTCTCCCCTCCTGGGTCCTCTGCATGCAGCTACTCTGCATCAATTTGAGGCTCCTCCTCCTTAAGAACCAAAAGTTCCTCCTCTGCATGCAACTTGAGCTCCCTCTCAAGGGATACTCGCATGACCTTCTGCTCGGCAAACTTCAGATCTCTGTGTACCACTGCCCTCTGACTGGTAGGCAAGAATACCCGATATTTGTGGGGTGTACCAGTGTACCCCACAAGTATCCCCAACTCAAATGTTGGCTCTAGCTTCTTCCGAGCATCTTTGGTCACATGGCAATAAACCGATGATCTAAAGATCCTGAAGTGACTCACATCTGGTCTCTTCCCGGAAAAGGCCTCCATTGGTGTCTTCATCCCCAGTATGCGATGCGTGCTTCTATTCTGCAAGTATACTATTGTATTGCATGCCTTAGCCCACAAATTAAGTGGTAGGCTTTGGTCATGCAACATCACCCGAGATGCTCCCACAATCGATCCGTTCTTCCTTTCGGCCACCCCATTCTGCTATGGGTTATGGGGTGCCGTCAACTCCCATTTAATTCCTTCTACTGCACAGAAGTCCTTAAACTGTTGGGAGACATACTCTCCACCATTATTGCTGCACAAGGCCCTTATTTTCTTTCCATATTATTTCTCAACCAAGGCTTTGAACTAACAAAACCTTGAGAAGGCTTGATCCTTCTTCTGCATGAAGTAGATCCAACATCTACAAGAAAAATCATCAATAAAAATAACATAGCACCTTTGTTTAGAGGTGGAGGCTATAGAGAATGGTCCACACACATCTGTATGAACACGCTCCAGGATTGCTCCAGCTCTACTGACTTGATCCTGAAAGGAAGATTTTGCATACTTACCCAAGGTACAACCTTTACATATATCCACTTTCTCTAGTTTTCCCTTGGGAAGTCTGGTAGAAATCTGTTGCATGATATTCAAGGCCCCAAGGTGCAAGTGGCCCAATCTTCTGTGCCATAGCTCACCATCATCTTGGCTTTGCACCAACTCTACTTTGGAACTCAATGCAACACAATTGTCTACCTCTAGCTTGTAGAGATTCTTTACTCAAACCCCAATCCTCTTGGTCTATCCAGTGCCGATATGCCTCAGGAATGCCATTCCTTTACTAAAGACTACATCATAGCCTTTGTCTTCCAACATAGCAACGGACACAAGGTTCTTCTTCATACCAGGCACATACTTTACATTAGTTAGGGTGAGAGGAGCTCCATTCTCTCTCTGAAACACAACCATACCTTCACCTGAAACATGGTACTTTCCATCATCGCCCATCTCTATGCACATCTGGAGGTCCTTCTCCTCCAAGGTACTGAATAGACTCTTGTCGTCGGTCATGTGGAATGAGGCTCCACTGTCTAGGTACCAAACACAACCCACCATAAACGAAACCATGCATGCCATGAGGGTGAAATCCAATTCGAACTGTGAGGTCAGTGCCTCACCATCTGATCCTTTCTAGGATCCCTTCTTGGATTTATTCTATGAACAATTTGTAGCATAATGGCCCACCTCATGACAATGAAAGCATCTCACTTTCGATCTGTCAATCTTCTTCCCACCATGGGAAGAACTCAATTTGGAATGGGAAGCCTTCCCCTTCCCTTTCCTCACCTTACTCGCTAAGGCTAGATTTTCTTCATCATCTTGCTTTAATGAAGATCCATCTCTGGTGCTTCTTCTTATCTCCTCTTGCATCAGATCCAACCAAAGTCATTCCCAATCTGGTATTTTCTCTCTTCCATTTACTGAGTCTTGGTATCTATGCCAGCTCTTAGGAATACCGAGGAGAGAAAGACTCACCATGTTATCATCGGTTGTCATGATCCCTACACTTCCAAGCTCATCCTTGCAGGTGGTGAGCTTGTTCAGATATGTAGAGATCGTGTCGCCCTTTTCACACTTGATTTTCTGAAGATTGTCTTTCAACGCCAGCTTCCTCGGATCGCTGTTGTTCTGATATAGATCCTTCAAATTTTTCCACATTGAAAACGGTGTCTCCTTCCCATGGAGACTCGAGAAAATGTGGTCTCAAACTCCCTCCAGAAGAATCCTCCTTGCTCTAGCCACACATTTCTTCCATTCCGCCAATTCTTGGGCATTAGCAACTACTAGCTTGGGGACTTCTTGATCAATGAAGTCCTTCAAACCGTTGCCCTCTAATACCTCTTCCATGCGATCCTTCCAGGCTATAAAATTTGAGCTTCCATCCAGGGCATACTCGAGTCTCAAACTGTTGAACGCCATTGGTGAAATTTGAGATGTGATAAGAATTCGATTTCTATAATTAGGAACTTCAAACTTTGAACTTCTTCCTTCTTTGCATATTGTTCTTCTCTTTGATCACCTTTGCTCTAATACCATGTAGAATTTATCACTGTAGATCACCTGATAATGCAATAAACTAAAGCAAAATACTTGATCTACTTCTACAAACAAACTTGTGGAAGCTTAATCAATTTTGAGCAAGATAAAATAGAACACATATAATAGAGAATGAGAAATAAATCACACATGAACACAGAAGAATAATCTGGGGAAAGCGTCAGCTAAAAACCCCACTTTCTGTATTATCATACAAGTGGAAATATCTCTGGATTACACAAAGCTTTAGCTCACAAGCTATCCAACTCTCAGTACAATCCCTCAATACTGCTCATAGACTGAATAGACACAACATATGCCTTCTTTCAGTCCTCCAAGCCTCCTATTTCCTTGCACAGTTTCTCCTTGTTCCTCTGGCTGCCACCTATGTGAATTCTCCTCTCACACAACTCACCAAACTTAGAAGTAACTGCACAATCTCTAAGGAATGAATTGCTTCTGCATGCAAGAGATATCCTCAATGCAGTATTCCTACAACTAATAGTACACTGTCCCATCCTCTAATCTCAACTGGGTCTCTGATTGAACTAACATGCATGAGTTATTTATGAGAGAATATTAGTTATCTGAAGTGTAGTAGTTACATGCATGTATGCAATAACTAATTGAACTCACAATCAGTTCCACAAACTGTTGGAACTAATCTAACTGGACTTAACTTAGTTAACTGAGGTAACTAATTATAGCTCAAAGTACAACTCATCCTGATCTCCTTAATCAAGGGATAACTTCCTCAATCAAACGAGAAACTGTTGCATGTCTTCACATAGACTTCATGTTTGATTTTATCCAACTAATTAACTCAAGATGAATTAATTAATTATTTTTCAAACAGCTGCTAAGATCAAATTCGAATTTTAATTCTCAATTTTAGTTAAGGGACTAACTAAAATTGGAATGTATCTTGAAATGCTATTTATAGCAATGTTATTTTTAGCACTTCTATATTTAGCATTTCTTGTTGCTATTTTCAACACATACATTAAGCTTCCAACTGCTGATGCATATGGAACTTTTAGACATATCAACCATTTCTTCCTGATTCTTGGGAGACATTTCCTTACTTAGTTTGAAATGGCTAGCCAATGGTATACTAACTGGTTTTGCATTCTGCATATTAAACCTTTTCAACACCTTTTATATGCACTCACTCTAAGACAATGTTAATTTGTGATTCTTCCTGTCTCTAGTTATTCTCATACTAAGGATTTGTTTTGCAACACCTAAATCCTTCATTGCAAACGAGTTTGCTAATTTTGTTTTGAGCACATTTATTTCCTGCATGTTAGAACCTGCAACAAGCATGTCATCTACATACAATAACAATATAATATAGCTGCATCATTTTGTTTTTTGAGATCAGAGTGACATCTAGTATAACCTTGTTCAGACATAAACCTGTCAAATTTTAGATACCACTACCTTGGAGACTACTTTAAGCCATACAAACTCTTCTTCATCTTGCACACTAGTTTCTCCTTCCCTTTTACCTCATATCCTTGTGGTTGCTACATATATATCTCTTCCTCCAAATCCCCATGGAAAAAAGTTGTCTTTGCGTCTAACTGCTCAAGATGCAAATCTTCAACTGCTACTAGACTTAAAATAGTTCTGATTGAAGTCATTTTAACAATAGGAGAAAATATCTCATCAAAGTCTATACCCTTTTTCTGTGCAAACCCCTTCACCACAAGTCTAGCTTTACCCCTTTGTCCACCTCCATGTTATTCCTTCAACCTGTAAACCCATTTATTCTATAATGATGTTTTACCTGCAGGCAACTTGGCTAAGTCCCAAGTCTGGTTATGTGCTAAGGAGTCCATCTCTTTTTTCATGGCTTGCTCCCACTTCTTCCTAGTTTCTACTTGCACTGTTTCTTCATAACATTTTGGTTCACCAGAATCAATCAAAAAAACATTATATAATGAAGGGGAGTATTGTTCATGGAGTCTACTTATCCTGGTAGATCTTCTAACACCACTTTCAGGTGTTTGAGGTGCTTGTTGCTGTTGTGGTTGTTGTTATGGCTGTTCATCATTATGATTTTTAGGCACTATCACCTTTTCTATGATCTCTTCAAGCACTGTGTATTCTCTGTTTTCTTTTTCCTGTTTCTTTTCCTACAGCTGATCCTTACAAAACCTTTTCATTGAATATGACATCTCTGCTCCTAATGATTTTGTGTTTTTCATAATCATAAAAGAGATAACCAAAATCATTAACACCATATCCAATAAAGGTACATTTCTTTGATTTTGCCTCAAGCTTTATTCTATTTTCTTTATTAATGTGGACAAAGGCTTCACAACCAAAAGTCTTTAAAAAGAATAGTTTACCTTTTTACCTATCCATGCCTCCTCTGGAATACCACCATCCAATGAACTTGAAGGCCCTCTGTTTATTAGATAAACAACAATATATACAACGTTTGCCCAAAATTGTAAAGGCAATCTTGCATGCAATCTCATGCACCTTGCACGCTCCATGATTGTCACATTAATCCTTTTTGACACAACATTTTGTTGTGGTGTTCCTGGAATTGCCTTCTCTCTACAAATTCCACTTTCTGAAAAGTACCTATCAAACTCTTTGCTGCAATATTCACCTCCATTATCTGATTTGAGACACTTCAACCTTTTTTCTGTCTTATTTTCAACCAAAGATTTCCATTTCTTGAAAGTATCAAATACCTAAGATTTATTTCGAATACAATAAATCCAAGTTTTTCTGGTTGCATCATCAATAAAAGTAACATAATAATGAGAGCTACCAAGAGATTATACCTGAGTAGGTCCCCATACATCTGTATGCACAAGCTCTAATTTTTCGCTCTTCTTTTCTTTCCCAACTTTGAGAAATCAGACTCTCTCCTATTTTCCATAAACACAATTTTCACAGAATTCCAAATCAGTGTGCTTCAAACCTGGCAACAAATTTCTTAAGTGAAGGATCTGCATCCCCTTCTCACTCATGTTCCCAAGCCTATGATGCCACAATTCAATATCTTCTCCTATAGAGGTTAAAGCATTAACAAAATTAGAAATACTATTGCATAAATACAATGTACAAACCTTTTCTCCTTTTGCTATTACCAGGGCTCCTTTAGTGACCCTCTAGGTTTTATCTGTGAAATTACTCACACAAAATTCACCTCCCAACTGCCCTGTTGAAATCATATTTTTCTTCAGATCTGGAACATGCATTATGTCCTTCAATAGCCATTGACTTCCATTTTGTTGTTTTATGAAAACTGTACCCATTCCAATGATTTTACAGGATTTATCATCACCCAATCGAACCTGTCCAAAATATCCTTGAATATAATCATGAAAATGTTTCCTATCAGATGTGGCATGGAATGAGGCACTTGAATCTACCACCCATGCATCAATAACATCTTCTAATGAAAGAATCAAAGCATATTGCAACACATCACATGTCACATTCGCTTCATGATTGTTTTCTTGTTGTGCGTCTCCTTCTTTTCCCTTCCGAGACTTGTAGTCTTTCTTCAGGTGTCCTTTCTTCCCGCATTTCTAGCACACTATCCCTGGTCTCGACTTGGATCTGCCTTTTCTTGACTTACTGCGATATCTAGGGCTCTTTCCTCTTTCCATTTTTCTTCCCCTAGTCTCTGCAGTCAAAGCATTACCTGATGTCTCATCAGAGCTTTTCTGTCACATTTCGTCACTAAGGATTGCACCGACAACATCATCAAACTTTAAAGTACTAGATCCAGAGACAGAGTTACTAATGGCCATAACTAAACCATTCCAACTTTTTGGCAATGAGCACATAAATAATAGAGCCCTAACTTCATCATCAAAAGTTACCCCTACAGAACTTAACTGACTGGTAACTGTATTAAATTCATTTAAATGATCAACAACCGATCCACCTTTTGACATCTTCATCTTAAATAAATGCTTCATAATAAATACCTTATTTAAGGCCAAGGGTTTTTCATATAGTTTGGCCAATGTTGACATTAAACCCTTTGTTGTCATTTCCTTTGAAATAATAAGCACTATCGATGCTGCTAGGCACAACCATATTGTTCGGAGTGCTTTTCTGTCGAGAATATCCCATTCCGTGTCTGTCATACCCATTGGCTTCTTTGCCTTTCCACTCAATGGTTGGTACAAATATCTCTGGTACAAATAATATTCCATTTGCATCTTCCACAGCTGGTAGTTTTGGCCATTAAATTTTTCGACCCTAAACCTACCATCTTCCGCCATTACTTGCACTCGAACTAGGAACCCTTTTATCCTGTGTGTTTATCAGCCAAATAGACCTTCAACTCTGATACTAGTTGTTAGAAAATTATATATTACAGAGCAATGGAACACATAAAATATTGAAGAAATATAAACACAGAAAAAACATAAAATAAGAGAGACACAGATATACGTGGTTCACCCAGTTTAGGCTACGTCCACGGAGAAACAGTTGGTCCTTCCTTTTGTATTATCCAGTAAACTGAAGAGATACATCCTACAACAGATCTGCTATAATTCCCTCTTCGCTCTCAATCTCCTCTCTCTTCCTCACTCAGAATACAAATATACGTAGACGGAATACAATTCCCTTATATATAGCGAGGGGTTGTCTTCTAGGGAAAAAAACCCTAAATTAAACATAACTTCTACCATCAAATCTCCGCCTAATGAATGACTAAAATTGACTATGAAATTACAACATTAATAAGGTAATTTTACATCTATTTTTAGCTTCGGGGGCGTTGCCCTCGATCCCCCACCAGTGGGGGCTCCCAAAGGTCGCAGCCGCACCCCTTGGACCCCCCCTACAATGTATATTTTACAGGCATCTTTGCTGCCCCATTACGAACTGGGGTCCAATGCGGCGATACCTTTGAATACAGAAGATAATCAGGCTCCACACCCAACATTTTAGGATGATCCCATTACATGGCCTCGATATCAGATTCCCATCAAATTCAACCAACTCATAGGCCGCTTTATTGAGAACTCATTTAACAACATAGGACCCATGCCAAATAGGTTTGGGTTTTCCTTCCCCTAACTTATCATGATCGTGATCATAGACTAGAACCAGATCACCTTCCACAAAATACACGAGGTTGAACAAACTTATCATATTGATCCTTGAGAGACTTCTTATGAATTTTGTTATCTATCATAGCATAAAGAAGTTGTTCATCAAGATGGGATAAGTGTAATATATGTTCTTATTTAGTAGAAGTGTTAGGTAATATTTCAACAACTAGTTTTAAGGATGGTATTTAACATTTAATAGGAAGAACATCCTCCACTTCATAAACCATATGGATAGGAGTAAAACTTGTAGAGTTGTTTTACTGAGGTTTTCTATTCCCAAAGTGTGGAGAAAAACATGAGGAGCCAATTCGACTTATGATTCCAGAATATCATATGGAAAATGGTTTTCAAGACATGATTTACAACCTCTACTTGTCCATTAGCTTGGGGGTAATAGGTGGTTGAGTGTTCATGGAGAAAACCCAACTTTGTATCTAGCTCCCACATCACATGGTTTTTAAAATGTGCACCATAATCAAGGACAATTATCTTTGGCACTCTAAACATAGCAATGACATGGTTGAACAAAAACAATGTCATAGTGGTGTTATCATTTGAGAAGGGAGGCATGGACTCATCCCACTTAATGAAATGATCAATTGTGACAATGCTTTAATGGTTTCCTCAATAGGAGGGGGGTTACATTGCACGAAGTCAATGCCCTATTTGGAAAATGGTCTGACAATAGCGACAAGGTGTAGTGGAGTAGAGGGTGAACACATCTTCTTAGAAAATATTTGACATGAATGACATTTATGGACAACATTAATACAAACCTTTAAAGATTAATGCCCAAAAATAACCAGCGTGCAAGATTCTCTTAGGAGTGGCATGCCTAGATAAATGATTTATATAGGATCCAATAGGACAATAATTTAATATTTTTTCAACCTCATCATGAATGAGACATCAATGTGATACCACATCAACTACCCAATGGTAAAGGGTATTATTAATAAGAACATAGTGCCTAGATTGGTGGCATATGTGTTGAAATTCATCACAATATAGTTTAGATTGAAATAGTTCAGTTTGGAGATATAGTAGAACATATCCATAAAATGGAACATAAGATATAATGAGGAATACATACTCATCAGGTTGTGGGTCCTTAGCCACAATTTCTTCATTAACTTACGGTAATTCAAACATTGACTCAACAAATGTTAGGGATTTTTTGGAATTAGAAACCAAAAACACCAAATCGAACTCTTGAAGGATAAAAATCCACTTAGATTATTTACCCCCAACTATTTGATGAATACGTATATGTTTCATGGGGTTAGAGTTTGCAATCATAGTGGTGTTTCATAAAAGAAAATAATGTCATCAATAGTGGATAGCAACTGTTATCACAAAATCAGGTACTGATGGCTGCTAATCAGTTAGACTCTATGTAACTATTTCAGACCAGACTCTTGGCTAAGGATTAGCCTCCCTAACCTGAGAGGGCTCTCTCAAAACAAACTACTGATTGTGATTAACACTAAGAGGGCTAACTCTTGAAATGAAAACTTTAATAAACATGCTGGTTGGACAGACAACATAAGATTTCTTCCATTGGGCTCATGGAGTCAGACATCATTTCAGTAAACCATAGAACTACTCATTCATGGAAGTCAAGGCATGTAATGTCTAAACACTCAAAACATTGCTCAAATGAAACTCAAATCATAAATATACACATGAAATCTGAGCAACTAGGTGAATTCAGAGTGATTGTATATCTATAGAGCTGCAAAACATGAAGGATAAGATAAAGCCACATACATCTTGAGCATCTGAACAAAGTATGAATCTTGAGAAGAAAAAGTAGTCTTTTATATTACTATAACAAGTCTTTACATAAGCCAATATAAACTCTGTTCTTTCATAAACATCCAACCTCTTTTACATTCATCTTTCAGCTCTATATAGAATGCTTACTCTACCTGATTCGAGCTCCCTCCTCCCGCGTGAGGGGAGCTCAATAATTACCTATGATGACACCTACTAACTTTTAACTAACTAATAATTACAGCTGACCACTAATTGGTAGCGCTGGAATCCTAAAACAATTAAAACTCTAATTCTACATCATGCTGGAAATTGCATTTATTACAATCAAGATGGTGTTCCTACGAGAGAAAGGAGAGAACAGGCTCGTTCTCTGACAAGTGGCTTCTTTTAGTTTGACTGTGATAGGTGTCTGTAGTTGCTTGCTGGCCTTTAATGTAACATGTTTTCCAACACCCTGAAATATAGGAAACTGCTCCTGTTTGTCGGTCCTTGGTTTGCCTCAACATATTCGAATCCAAAGAAGTATGCTTTTATCCTTAAGAAAAAGAGCGGGCTTCCACGTCCTGGATGTGCTGTCCACCATTTCACGTACCTGTGTGATGACAAAATATTTCAAAAAAGATTTGCCGGTTGGTTAATCCTAATTGACCAACTGAACTGTAACATGCAGCTACAGCAGTTTCGTAGCACGCTACGAAACTGCTGTATAATTTCAAAAACACAGTCTTCTAATGGCCACCTGATTAGATAAGCCTATCTCCGTGTCTTCAAGATATTTTTTCTGCTTTTTGTTGGTTATGACATTTTTTGAGGTTAGGAATACCAGAACAGCTGGAGCCATCTTTTAAAGCCTCATCTAGAAACTTTAATCATACAGAAAGTTCACAGACTTCATTTTTCATGAGTCGGTAATGTTCATCAAACCAACCACGAATTGGCTCCTCTTTACTTTCAACAATAATATCACGGATACTAAACTTAACAGCATCAACCTTTAGCAATCCCCTATTTGAATGCTTTGATCTTTTTGCTTGAGAAGGATAATGATTGTTTTCCTTTAGCAGCCATAACTAGTTTCAAGCCTTGGAGCATATCTTCAACGGCATCCTCTATTGCACATAATTGTAACTAGTCTTCATTTCCAAAATGTAGTGATAAGCATTTGTAAATGACTCCTTTAGTAACCGGAATGATATTTGTTCAATCTCCTTGGGCTTTGGATTCCCCTTTCTAAATGTTCTTTTAAAGGTCTATAAGATGCATTCATCTCTGCAATTATATGTCCAATATGATGGAAACAGCCTCTTAAGAATAATACGCATGCATATCAAGGCTGTGAGTACCAACAAAATCCTTTGAATATCTGCCACACACAATGCAACTTAGAAAACCGGACTTCCCCTGCTTCTGGTCTTTTTAGTTTGACAGAGTCATCATGTTGATATGTGATGTCAACAGAGTCTGATGGGTCTAATCTCAAAGGAGATGTATGAAGAGGTCGAGTAATTGGATTTGGAACCTTGACTCCATGTTTTTCACACCAACTGACAATCAGACCTTTGCTACAGTTGAAACCATTGCTGGAATACTCTAAAATTTACGCTGAAAATTAACTCAGACGTGACATTGTTATACAAGATTCTTTACAGTATGTCTATTGTCAGAGAAAACAAATTGTTGTCGGTCTCTCCATGTTACTGAAGATCTCTGTTTGTGTTCCTTACCAACCTCCTTGCTTGAATTCTAAGGTAGCCTCTTGTATCTTTCGTTTCAATAATCTGAAACTCCTCTGCCCATCTGCGGGGAAATGGAATGAGGTAGTCCTCTTTGGAAGATCACTCACAGAAGAAGCACCCGCAAATGCTGAGAATGGAGAATCCTTACTAGGCGCATCCTCATAACCTGCAGATTTTGGTAGTTTGTATTGTTCCTTGAGATACTTAGAAGCCCCTTTTGTGCCATCAAAAATAGTTGATAAACCATCTACTCGTGTGCTAGAAGCAGAGGACGACTCTAAACCCTCTTCAATTGAGCTTCGCCTTAGCCTTGTTTGAACCCAACGTGCTCGACTGTTGTGAACACCATGAAGATGATTTTCCAACCTGATTTCACCAACTCCTCACGTTCTAGGAACTTCATAGCCAGTTGTCGTAGGGAACCCATTGCAAAAATAGCGATGAATAACTTTTCAGAACATCCAGTTGTAACGAAGAAATCAGAAAGCACACTCCAAATGTGAGACCACATTAGCCTAATGCGATTCATGTTTTAGTGCACAATCTCAACAATTTTAGTAAGGCTAAGAACCCGAGGATCAGTTGGGGACCGTAGCTTCTTCATAGAAACTTTACAAAGTGCCTTTACAAAATCAACGATTGCCTCACTGTTCAACCTTTGGCTTCGTGTGATTATGCGATTCATTTCAGAGCTGCCATTCTGTTCAAGCATTTTTAAATTGGTAACCAAATTGTTCATCTGCTCAGTTGTAACCACTCCTGAAGCATGACCCCAAACACCAGCACTATTATATGATCCCCGTCGAGCAGCTGCAGCTACATATTGCAACCGGTCGGGCCCCATAATTCCATCTGCATTATAAATTCCTCCATCTTATCTGGAAGGAAGTTTCCCTCATAGTATGGCAAACGAGCAGCTGTGGTGTTGCTCTTTACCCAAAACTGGTTATAGATGTTTGTCAAATTCAGAACGATTCTTTCATTAATGGCCTTCATTCAATAAGATATATCTGTTGAGACCTGGATCCGTTGATATCACCGTCGGGCATCTTCAATTTAAAGTGCCATGTGTTCATTACCATGCTCTGATGCATGCCATGTGTGCACGTTGCTGTCGTTCAATCATCACTGCAGAAACTTGACTTTCCACCCTTTTGGAGTTGAGTTTGATCACTAGGAAACCCTTTATTTTCTTTTAGGTAATCGGATAAGTACTGGATGCAAAGTAAGAAATAAAAACGAGGCTATGCAGAACTTGCATTAGCACCACTAATGATTTCGATCTGCGTTCCAAAATCAATATGACTAGCAGGTGCTCCAGCAAGCATGACATGATCCTTAAATGAAAAAGCCTGTTTCCAACATGAACCAGTGTAACAGAATATGCCGACCTCAAATTTGCCTAGTCTTGAAAATAAAACAATTGAACTCCCAAGGCCTGATGCCGAGCTCTTGTCAAACAATACAATAATGCACCTTGGAGCCTGTCAAGGACATTTTTAGAGTTGATATTACTGAGCAGGCTTTCTTCACATGCATCCTTCAAATTACCGATGTCATATTTATCTGCTGTTGTATTAGGAATCCCTTCAATTACCTTTTGAGCATCCTGCAGATAAATAACTTGAACATCATTAACTGCCTCTCATATAGTTTGAGGATTACATAGGAGTCCAGAACATCATCGGAATGTCTGAGTTGTTTATTTTCAAGCCTGTACTCATGCATAACTCAATGGATTTTGATAAACATGACAGCTGGGTGAAAATGGCTATGGATTCGAAAGAATCCCCAATTTCGTAGCGCAGCCAGTACAAAATATAAATTATGCGCTACGAAATCACCTAAAAGATGTTGCGCTGCGAAACTGCTAAAAGGGTTCATGTGCTTATTTGCAGACATTTAGCATTGAAATTTTGTCAGTGATAATAGTGGCTCCACTTGGGATAGTGTGCCCTTGTGGTGCACTAAGAACCTGCAGTTCCAGTGCCTTATAAAATTTATTTGACAAACACAAATTTGCTTGACCAGCATGACTGTAGGAGAAAGAAAGCTACTTCTACTGAAAAATGCTCAGTTGACCTTGAGCTTATTTGCATTTACCTACCTACCTACCCTAACAATTTCAACTTCTTTCTGCTCAATCAATATGAAATTTCCAATGCAGCCAATCATTTGTCTCATCTGATATTTGATTTCTTTGACTGCATTGGAGTTCAGAACCAATATGATAGTGTGATGACCGCTGCCACTGAAATTGTCTCTGACTGCATCGGAGTTCAGAGCCAATATGATAGTGTGATGACCGCTGCCACTGAAATTGTCTCTGATCTTTATAGGCAAACTGAAACACTGGAGTGTAAAACTCCTCCATGTAATCAGCTATAGGATCCCAGAATACACGATCAGCTTGATTTTTCTTGTAACTTTCCGGCTGTGCAAACTGATCTTCAAGAACAGTGTTCAGTTCCTCAATCGTGAAAGAGAAAGGAACCAGCATTCTCTCCTTGCGTTCTGCCATAGAAAACCTCTGAAAATAATGATCATGATTATGAAAACTGTATGCCTAAATTTGACCTTCTAAACCTTCAATTTCTTTCTCAATGTCCTCAGCCACTTCATCCAAAAATCTCATCTTATCCTCTGCTTTACAGTCAAATGACTTTAGATACGAGGACAAGGACAAAGAAAAATTTTCACCTATTTCTTCATTAATATGATCATCATTCCATTGTTTGAAACCCTCAACTGAAGGAGAATTTGCCACCACCTCTGACCTATCTATCCATTCCTCCAAAAACATAAGCCATAAGTCTTGAAATGACTTAACGGATTTGATAGGAAAACTTTCAATCCATTGTTTGCATTTCCCTTGAAGTGAATCATAAAATAACATAATGCAAACATCCTCATGTTTAACTCTAAGAAGCTCAGCAAAATGACAGAAATCTGAGATATGCTTCAGAGTTAAACTCAAATCTTCTCCATTAAATTTGGGACCATTCATTAGAAAATATGCATCCTTGGGAAAATGATTTGGGAAACCATGAATTCCTGAAAAATCTATGCATGCATACCTTGAACTAAGAATGGTAGCTTCTGGGTCTTTCATAACTCCAGTGGAATCACCATGAATGTATGAATTTTGAATTCTTCAACAATGGAGTCACCAAGGTAGATTTGCAGCCTTGAAAACCCTCTGAGCTCCTGCTACCTTCAGAAGTTCAGCTTCATAATTTCGGGAAAGAATAATCTTCAGGCTCCCGGCAGACGCACCAAAATGTTATCACAAAATCAGGTACTGATGGCTGCTAATCAGTTAGACTCTATGTAACTATTTCAGACCAGACTCTTGGCTAAGGATTAGCCTCCCTAACCTGAGAGGGCTCTCTCAAAACAAACTACTGATTGTGATTAACACTAAGAGGGCTAACTCTTGAAATGAAAACTTTAATAAACATGCTGGTTGGACAGACAACATAATATTTCTTCCATTGGGCTCATGGAGTCAGACATCATTTCAGTAAACCATAGAACTACTCATTCATGGAAGTCAAGGCATGTAATGTCTAAACACTCAAAACATTGCTCAAATGAAACTCAACTCATAAATATACACAGGAAATCTGAGCAACTAGGTGAATTCAGAGTGATTGTATATCTATAGAGCTGCAAAACATGAAGGATAAGATAAAGCCACATACATCTTGAGCATCTGAACAAATTATGAATCTTGAGAAGAAAAAGTAGTCTTTTATATTACTATAACAAGTCTTTACATAAGCCAATATAAACTCCGTTCTTTCATAAACATCCAACCTTTTACATTCATCTTTTAGCTCTATATAGAATGCTTACTCTACCTGATTCGAGCTCCCTCCTCCTGCGTGAGGAGCTCAATAATTACCTATGATGACACCTACTAACTTTTAACTAACTAATAATTACAGCTGACCACTAATTGGCAGCGCTGGAATCCTAAAACAATTAAAACTCTAATTCTACATCATGCTGGAAATTGCATTTATTACAATCAAGATGGTGTTCCTACGAGAGAAAGAGAGAACAGGCTCGTTCTCTGACAAGTGGCTTCTTTTAGTTTGACTGTGATAGGTGTCTGTAGTTGCTTGCTGGCCTTTAATGTAACATGTTTTCCAACACCCTGAAATATAGGAAACTGCTCTTGTTTGTCGGTCCTTGGTTTGCCTCAACATATTCGAATCCAAAGAAGTATGCTTTTATCCTTAAGAAAAAGAGCGGGCTACCACGTCCTGGATGTGCTGTCCACCATTTCACGTACCTGTGTGATGACAAAAATATTTCAAAAAAGATTTGCCGGTTGGTTAATCCTAATTGACCAACTGAACTGTAACATGCAGCTACAGCAGTTTCGTAGCGCGCTACGAAACTGCTGTATAATTCAAAAACACAGTCTTCTAATGGCCACCTGATTAGATAAGCCTATCTCCGTGTCTTCAAGATATTTTTCTGCTTTTTTGTTGGTTATGACATTTTTTGAGGTTAGGAATACCAGAACAGCTGGAGCCATCTTTTAAAGCCTCATCTAGAAACTTTAATCATACAGAAAGTTCACAGACTTCATTTTTCATGAGTCGGTAATGTTCATCAAACCAACCACGAATTGGCTCCTCTTTACATTCCAGCAATAATCTCATGGATACTAAACTTAACAGCATCAACCTTAGCAATCCCTATTTGAATGCTTTGATCTTTTTGCTTGAGAAGGATAATGATTGTTTTCCTTTAGCACCATAACTAGTTTCAAGCCTTGGAGCATATCTTCAACGGCATCCTCTATTGCACATAATTGTAACTAGTCTTATTTCCGAAATGTAGTGATAAGCATTTGTAAATGACTCCTTT